>CM071943.1:4737500-5302500 GCA_036784905.1 Acrossocheilus fasciatus
AAAGCTGAAATTTCAACATCGTTACTCCAGTCTTCAGTGTCACATGATCCTTCAGAACTTTAACTTTAACACAGCAATGATTGACTTTGCAAGTACAGATGCAAAAACAAGATTAATAGTGTCTCTATGGTGATTGCATAGCAGCGCTCTATCCTTTATAACTCAAGCTCATCCATTATGACAACTATTGCACTGTCTTGGCATTGAGCTGAGGACCTTGGTAATGTAAATATTACTAAACCATTCAAGAAATGATTGTTGTATTAAAAGAACAATTCAAACAAAATTAAAATTCTACTTACCTTTATGTTGTTCCAAACTGTATGACTTCTTTTATTCTGTGGAATACAAAAGTGTTGTATACAAAAGACCGGTGTGAGAAACTCACCGACATATTTTAAAAGATAAAAAAATAAAATTATATATATTATTATATACACATACATACATACAGTGGGTACGGAAAGTATTCAGACCCTCTTACATTTTTCACTCTTTGTTATATTGCAGCCATTTGCTAAAATCATTTAAGTACATTTTTTTCCTCATTAATGTACACACAGCACCCCATATTGACAGAAAAACACAGAATTGTTGACATTTTTGCAGATTTATTAAAAAAGAAAAACTGAAATATCACATGGTCCTAAGTATTCAGACCCTTTGCTCAGTATTTAGTAGAAGCACTCTTTTGATCTAATACAGCCATGAGTCTTTTTGGGAAAGATGCAACAAGTTTTTCACACCTGGATTTGGGGATCCTCTGCCATTCCTCTTTGCAGATCCTCTCCAGTTCTGTCAGGTTGGATGGTAAACGTTGGTGGACAGCCATTTTTAAGTCTCTCCAGAGAAGCTCAATTGGGTTTAAGTCAGGGCTCTGGCTGGGCCATTCAAGAACAGTCACGGAGTTGTTGTGAAGCCACTCCTTCGTTATTTTAGCTGTGTGCTTAGGATCATTGTCTTGTTGGAAGGTAAACCTTCGGCCCAGTCTGAGGTCCTGAGCACTCTGGAGAAGGTTTTCGTCCAGGATATCCCTGTACTTGGCCGCATTCATCTTTCCCTCGATTGCAACCAGTCGTCCTGTCCCTGCAGCTGAAAAACACCCCCACAGCATGATGCTGCCACCACCATGCTTCACTGTTGGGACTGTATTGGACAGGTTATGAGCAGTGCCTGGTTTTCTCCACACATACCGCTTAGAATTAAGGCCAAAAAGTTCTATCTTGGTCTCATCAGACCAGAGAATCTTATTTCTCACCATCTTGGAGTCCTTCAGGTGTTTTTTTTAGCAAACTCCATGCGGGCTTTCATGTGTCTTGCACTGAGGAGAGGCTTCCGTCGGGCCACTCTGCCATAAAGCCCCGACTGGTGGAGGGCTGCAGTGATGGTTGACTTTCTACAACTTTCTCCCATCTCCCGACTGCATCTCTGGAGCTCAGCCACAGTGATCTTTGGGTTCTTCTTTACCTCTCTCACCAAGGCTCTTCTCCCCCGATAGCTCAGTTTGGCCGGACGGCCAGCTCTAGGAAGGGTTCTGGTCGTCTCAAACGTCTTCCATTTAAGGATTATGGAGGCCACTGTGCTCTTAGGAACCTTAAGTGCAGCAGAATTTTTTTTGTAACCTTGGCCAGATCTGTGCCTTGCCACAATTCTGTCTCTGAGCTCTTCAGGCAGTTCCTTTGACCTCAGGATTCTCATTTCTGGCATGCGCTGTGAGCTGTAAGGTCTTATATAGACAGGTGTGTGGCTTTCCTAATCAAGTTCAATCAGTATAATCAAACACAGCTGGACTCAAATGAAGGTGTAGAACCATCTCAAGGATGATCAGAAGAAATGGACAGCACCTAAGTTAATTATATGAGTGTCACAGCAAAGGGTCTGAATACTTAGGACCATGTGATATTTCAGTTTTTCGTTTTTAATAAATCTGCAAAAATGTTAACAATTCTGTGTTTTTCTGTCAATACAATACATTTTCTGTGTGTACATGAATGAGGAAAAAAATGAACTTAAATGATTTTAGCAAATGGCTGCAATATAACAAAGAGTGAAAAATTTAAAGGGGTCTGAATACTTTCCGTACCCACTGTATATATACTTATACTGCTTTTTTTTTTTCTTGTTATAGACCTTTAAAATAATTTGACAAAAAAAAAAAAAAAAAAAAAAAGATTATTGGAGATTTCCATGAAAAAAATACTATTTAAAAAAAAAAAAAAATACTATTTCAGTCGTTCTAAGTGAAGTTTTCATGTTTAATGCAGTGTTACTTGTCATTTCTTGACTAGCAATTTCTGATTTAAAATAGAAAACCTTAAAACCCAGACCGTTTTTTTTTTCCCCAGTGTATTTTCGGGTGGTTTTTTTTATGCTTAACAATGCTGTGAACTTTGATTGTATGGTAAACAACATCTCAACACCCCTTTCTACCTTCCAAGGAAGAAATAAAGTCATTCAGGATTGAAACATAATGACAGAGATGACAAGTTTAAGTGAACTATCCCTTTAAATCAAAATAATGAAATGAACGTTGAAAGCTCATAGGCTATAAAACCCCATATTTCCTCCCAAAAGAATTTGAGACAACAAGGGTGAAGCAGTAAACTGATCTTCATTTAGACTTCCGGTAATTGATTTGAATAGCATATTTGCAACACATTTGTTCTGTTTTACCTCATTCGGCAGTAACGCTACACATGTGGTCTCTGTGGATCTCTAAATGAGCCCTGCAACTCTTATTGCACTAAAACCAATCAGGTTTTCATAACAGGAAAACAGTGCTGTAAATTATACTAGTCAATTATGGGGCCCAAATGAATGTGATTGAAGTAGTAATTGTTGTTGCACAGAGAGGAGAGAATACATGAGACAAACTGAAGCAGAGCACTCATTACCATCAGCCTCAGCGGACGGCCGATTGGCCATCGTGCTTCTCAGGAAATTGAAATGCTCGTTGATGAATACTTGTGAGAGCGATCCGCACACAAGCGAGAGCGCCGGGAGGAAAGATGCGTCTGATTGTCTGCGTCATTTGCAGTAAGGGGCCTCGTGAACACGGCCTTAGTTTGGTACGAGGAATGGTGCGTTTCCTTAATAGGATGATTTATTTCCTGACAATGTTCATTTCCTGCAGGGCTGGCGGAGAGCGGCCGTTTCAGGTGGCTGCCGTTTTAAGTTGGCTTCCTCTTCGGCACCCAAGAGAGCGCGCATCGGACAGCCTCTGCCACTATTGACATGTGTATCAACCGTCACCGTTTTATTAGACACTGACATTTCCTATTGGACCGGTAACAAATGGCATTTCCCTAGACAACTTGTTAACTTTTAAAGGTTGATAGATTCAATAGCGTGGGGCTGAGATACGGCGGCAGATCACGGCACGGCTATTCGACGGACCCAAGAAAAACAAAACTGGGAGATTAGCTGGTGACAGACAGGGGATGAAGTGTGCACAGCACAGGCGCTGCGGGGAGGAGGGGGAAGCCTTAGCCGGACCACGGTGCAATGGACAATATCGATCTGGATGCAGAGGCCTCGGGCTGAATGAGAGAAAATGAAGCCGCAGCCGAGTCTCTGCTGTGGGAGAGATGCAGCGGGCCCTTGTCCTTTCTGCTAGCTCACTGAATAGTTTGAACAGAGTGCCATGTTGTTTCTAGAGTTTGGGTGGAAAGCTCTATGTTCTTCCCCGGAACAGTTTACTCGAAGACGTCTGCATGTTTTCTGCATGCTTTCATAGCATCAAGAAGAAGCCATTATATAGCGTGATACTGCAGATTAGATAAAGGCAACACAAGAAAGCAAACAGTCATATGTATGTTCTTGAGTCTATTGCAAGCTTTCATGCACTGGACACTCTTCAAAGATCTATTAATATAATGAAGTATTTGCAGTTTAAATTTTGCTTGCAGGAAATTATTTTACATGGTTTCTTTTCAGTGGCAGTATAAAGAGAAAGATGCAATGTGCTTTTATAATGTAGTTTGCACATGGACAGACATTAGCTAATTTGATTAACTAGCCAAACCTTGATCCTCTAATTGTACTTTATTTTCATACTCAAAGTCTTGCTTATTTGATGTTGTGCTAATGTTTAAATGAACGTATTGGCAAATACAATAAGGTTCCCTTTGTTAACATTAGTTCATATGAACTAACAATGAAAAATACTTCTAAAATATTTATTAAGCCTAATGAATGGTATTAAAATCAAAGGATCAATTTTTTAAATTTTATTTTAACGTATTTAACGCATTTTTATCAACAAATATCAAGAAAGAGTAATAAATACTGTAACAAATGTATTACCCATTGCTAGTCAATGTTAGTTCATACATTAACTAAAGCTAACAAATGGAACCTCAGTGTTAAGTGTCACCAATATATTAATATATATATATGACTAAAAATATTAAAAAATAATATTATATATTAATAATATATTTACTACTTTTTATTGCTTTAATCAAGTTAAATTATTATTATTATTATTATTATTAACAACGATAAAATAATTCACAATGAACCATATTTAAATGTACTATAATAGTGACCCATAATATATTATTATTATTACTATTATTTATTTTTTATTTATTATTATTATTATTTTTTTTTAAATGCATTGTAAAATCATTTGATGCTTTCCAAAGAAGGGCAGATACTGGATTGTTTGCCAAGTCTATTTCGTTATGCTATTATTATGAAGAAAACAGATCCTGGACCAGGAGTTATGGGCAGCTTTTCCATCTAAAAGCAATCAGTTAGACTATTTTACACTATGAGTTAGACTATTATACACGCTAAACTAAAGTCCGGCCGTCCCCCTCGGTCCCTCTCTGGCGCCGGGCCTGCATGAAAGTCACAAAAATAAATTCAACCAACCCTGGTTTTGTGGTGATGAAGATTCTACATGAAAGGAAAGCTTGTTATAGTTATATAGTTGTGCCTATCATATGAAGTCACAACACATACTAGGGAATAAGAGTTCAAATTCGCAATACTTACCAGCCAAAATATGACATCTGGCTTCCAAAAATCTCATCTGCCACAATGGCGCTGACTCCTGACCTTGTTTGTTTGCTTGTCTATCCACTCTCAGGACTGCATTTGGTGGCATGGCACTTTCAACTAAAATAACCCGCGTCCTCTCAAGCTCCTATGATAATACAATATGGAAGAGAGCCATTTGTGCGGGTCGGCAGCACTTGACCTATAACTGGACTCTCCCTGCTGAAGCCACACATTTGGTAATGACAGATGATGTTGCTGAGAGAGCTGCTCACTTCTTCTAGAAGCTTCATTATGAGCCAGAGAGCGACAGAGAAAAGAAACCCACTGCTTCATAAAGAAGCCGACGCTTTGTGACTGACTGACACTAATTGGTGTTCCAAAAAGTTGGAATCACACCTGATGACCAGAGATCTGGTTGAACCTGGTCATTTGCTTCTCAGAAGTCTTGAAGACTTTCAGTGGTTGCCAAGAATCATTAGATAATCCTGTGGAACAAAAGTTTAAATTGTTGGTGACATTCGATTAGCCTTGAATAGAATATTGTAATTACTATTGTATGGCATCTTGTAAAGTCAAACTTTGAAGCAACTTGACAAAATCTTGTCTGAGACATAAAAACAATTAAGTTTGATGGTTGTAGGCATTTTGTGCACTTTAAAACCCATACCATGTTAAGATTTGGGTAAAACAGATTTTTTTTTGCTTATCAGTGTGGCCTGCTATAACTAAACCAGTATGCAGATTCAAAGCTTATTTCTCTATTGATATCATTTCAAAAGTAGCTTTTCTGCTAACACTTTACAATTGTACTGACATGTAACTTTGTAACTTATTCTACTAACTCTACCCAGTAACACTATTAAACGAAAAGATGTTGTTAAAATGAAGTGTAGGCTTACCCTAACCTTAACCTAACCCATCTACTAATATGCTAATGAGAGTTAGTTACTGCAAATTTATGAGAGTTAGATTTAGTTACTTACATTTAGTAGAACGTTTCAAGTGGACTATCAAAACTAAGTGTAATTGTCTATTTTTATACACATGTATTTTCATTATATTATAGTTGATGCTAGCCTGTGTCCAATTCCTTTTCTGAAGGCTGTTAAAAATGTTAAATGGACATTAAACAACTTGCATTAAGATGAAAGGAATAGTTGTACATTATGAGAAAACATTTGTATGACCAGATAGAAAAGACATAGTGCAAGTTAAAACTATGCATATTTTTTTTTAAGATGTAGCTTAAAGGCTTCATTGTGGCCTGGAATTGGGGAATCACAACCCAAGCTGTACAATGACAGTATGTTTGCTTTATCGGTGCAAAGTAATTATGATAATATGGCATATTTTCTGTCACTGCTGGAGGAGTTGATGCCAGTTTAATTTTCCCTGTGTCTACAATTTTTTTTTTCAATTAAAAAAAAATGTTTTTGCATCAAATCATCTCAAGAGAAGTTAAGTTGTGAAAACAGAAATGGAGAGAGCGGGATTGGAAAGGGAGGCAGTTGTCTCCTGTTTGATCTGACAGTTTTAATTCCAGGGTTAATTACCTCAACCATCAGTGATAGCGCAGTCACAATGGTGTTGACGTGATGTCTTCTGACAGCGGTACGTGGGAAAAGAGAGAGACAGGCTCAAATGAGCTTTCATGAAGTGTTGTCTTTAGAGCTCTGCAGACAGATACCCAGAGGGGTGAACGCACAGATCAGTTTACAAACCGCAGTGTATCACTGAGAGCACACTGATTCTTGAGACATGAGACAAAACAGGATACAAGGAAACTGACAAAATAAAAGTTTTTAATCATACTTAATAAATAATTGATGTACGCTGTAAAACGTGTGTGCTGATGCAACCTCTGGCTTCTTTTATTTTCTCACAAAATGTGTTTTCTTTAATGTAACTCAATTGAGTTACATTAAAGAAAACGTCTCGGGTTACTCATGTAACCCTTTTTCTCTTAATAGGGAACGAGACGCTGCGTAAGCTAAGACGCTTTGGGAATGATATACCAAACACGGCAAGCTAAAAACGCTGCCCTATCTGGCCCGTTTACGAACCAGACAGCATACACGGCTGGCTCAAGCAGATAAAACCTGGGAACCCGGAGCCGTGTCAAGATCCAAGTTATAGAACCTGATAAAAGTGTGCGGAGAGGACCATACTGCTGCTACACAAATATCCTCTAGGGGGACCCCTCTAAAAAGAGCTTGCGAGGAAGCCACGCTCCTAGTAGAATGCGCCCGAATGCTGAGAAAGAAAAAAAAAGACCACTCACCTCATACACCAGCGAAATAGCGTCCCTCACCCAGTGAGAAATTCTATTCTTCGATGTGGAAGGCCAGAAGTCAAAACCTGTGACCCTGGATGGGCCATACCCACAGCTTCCAGATCTCAGGTTGAGGGTGCCAGATCTTGCCCTGAAGCTGAGAGAGCAGGTCCTGCCTGATCAAAATCTCCCAAGGGGACTGATACAGAAGAGGAATCAGCTCCGAGAACCACGTCTGGTATGGCCAGAACGGGGCTACAAGAAGGAGACGGACACCGCTCTCCTTGATCCTGCACAGAACTGCCGGAATCAGCTTGACGGGCGGAAACGCGTACAACCTCATGTCCGGCCAAGGGTGAGCGAACGCATCTATGCCCAGAGGTGCAGGGGAACTCAGGGAGAACCAAAGCGGGCATTGGGACGACTCCTGCGATGCAAAGAGGTCCACTTCCACTTTCCAACACATTCCAAATCTGAGCTACTGTTTAACATCCACTCCCCCGACCTGAGCTTCTGTCTCGACAGAAAGTCTGCTGCGAGGTTCAATACTCACGGGACGTGAACTGCTCTCAAGGAGAGGAACTTGTCCTGAGCCCAAAGGAGGAGACGGCGTGCATGCCTGTTCAGGGTGCGCGACTGTGAACCCCCTTGGCAATTTATATGGGACACTACCGCCATGTTGTCCATCCTGACAATCGCATGACACCCCCTGAGTGAGGGGAGAAAGTGAATCAATGCCAGGAAGACAGCTCTCAACTCCAGGCAGTTTATATACCATGAGAGGAACTCTCCTGCCCAAACTCCGCACGCCGGTCTGCCCTCGAAGACCGCGCCCCAGCCTATCAGGGATGCGTCCGCTGTGACCATCTGACGACGGTGAATCACGCCCATTCTGACTCCACTCTGGAGAAAAAGGGGATCCCACCATATTAAAAGAGTGCAAAGACAACTGCGCAACACCCTTACTAGGCGACTGGCTGGTCCTGTGGAGTGGACCCCTGAAAGTTTCATCCACCTAAGGAACGGTCTCATGTGAAGCAACCCCAGAGGCAGCACAGGGGAGGCTGCGGCCATGAGGCCTAAGAGCCTGCGACAAGTGCTCACGGAGACATGATGGACTAGCTTGAAACTGGCCAAACATGTATTGAGGCCGGAAATCCGGGCAGGAGCCAGATGGGCCTGCATTTGAATGGAATCCAAGTGCACTCCCAAAAACTGAGTTTGTTGGGAGGGGGAGAGAACACTCTTCTTGGTGTTCATTCTAAGGCCAAGAGCACAAATGACGATATCCCTGTGATGGCTCACTGACTCCCTGGAGTGCGCCAGGATAAGTCAATCGTCCAGGTAGTTGAGTATACGAATGCCCTGGAGCCTCAAAGGGGCCAGAGCAGCATCCATGCACTTTGTGAATGTCCTCGGAGCCAAAGCCAGGCCAAAGGGAAGAACATTGTATTGGTAAGCCTTGCCTCCAAAAGCGAACCGAAGGAACTTCCTGTGCCGCCGAACGACCTGAATATGAAAATAGGCATCTTTCGGATCGACAGTGACAAACCAGTCTCCCACTCGAATCTGAGACATAATAGTCTTTAACGTCAACATCTTGAACTTCCCTTTGTAAAGGGAGAGGTTGAGATGACGCAGGTCCAGAATGGGTCGTAGACCACCGTCCCTCTTCGGCACAAGAAAATAGCGACAGAAAAAACATTGTTCTAGGTCCAACTGAGGGACTTCCTCTATCGCACCCTTGAGGAGGAGGGAGGACAGTTCCTGCTGTAGCACAGAAGTCTTTGAGGCGCTGCTTACTACTGTCAGGTGAACCCCGTTGAAGCGGGGATGATTGCGGCCAAACTGGAGCGTGTAGCCAAACTGAATTGTGCGGAGAACCCTAGGCGATACCCCTGGTAGACGCTGTCATTCGTGAAAGAAATGTGTGTATATATATATATATATATATATATATATATATATATTTTTTAATTAATTTATTTATTTTTTCAAGGTAAGTAGTTGCAATCAATTTATTTTAGCTACGTTTAAATAAACAAGTTTAGTTGACTTACATTTTTTAATGCAGCTAAAATAAATTGTTTGCAACCACTTACCTTATTTTATTTTATTTTTTTAAATGAACTTAGTATATGAACATGAATGATTGAAAGTGGTCCTATATGTGACCCTGGACCACAAAATCATAAGAGTATTTTATTTTATTTTTTTAATTGAGGTTTATACATCATCTGAAAGCTGAATAAATAAGCTTTCCATTTATGTATGTGTAGCAGAGTGAGGTATAGCAATCAATATATATGATTGGCTGGCGTCATCCAACCAGGTGAACCAATCAGTGTTAGTATTTCGCTATGATTGTTTAGTTGTGTAAGTTTTATGAGTCTATTAGTGCCGGTGTGGTGAATATAAAAGAGGGAAGTGTTTGGCTGTTTGGGATGTATCATCCTTGCTACTGCCCCTTTGTGACATATGTGGTGTGTTGAATGAGTGCTAGCAGTTGGGTTATCCTCCTGTCTGTCATGCGTGCTGGCTGTTGGCCAGTTCTCAGGTTAGTCCCTGTTTTAAAGATGCCTTTTGCCTGTTCAATGGAGAGGCTTATTATCTTGTTTGTTCTCAGTCAAGGGCCTGCAAGTAGCTGTAATCCTGTGTGGTGAGCAACCATGTGTGTTGCAGCACTGCACCATTTCCTTGGTATGTATGGAGTTTATATATATATATATATATTTTAACAAGTTTTATGAATAACTTTTTCTGTTCAATGTCCGGCAGGTTCGATTGCACATCCTGGGGTTTTCAGTGACCGTAATTGAAGCCTAACGACCGTCAAGTAACTGACTGCACTGCTGCTCTGTTTCATCTTTGTGGTGTTATAGTTTCAACAGTTTTGTCCGGAAATCACCTGGGTCCATTCTGTTAGTTAGTTTTGTTTGTTTCATTTCTGTTTGAAGCACTGGCACTGGATTGCACTGGTTTGCATGTGAGTTAGCTGGGAGGCTAAGTTTCTGTAATCTGGCTGCTCTTTGCCATTTTATTTCCCTCCTCCTTGCCAGTGGCTGTGTTTGTTTGTGCTTTGGTGTTTGTGTGAACTGTTATTGAATTTGACTTGATTTGTGTGTGGGTTTTATTTTTATTCATTTATTTTTTTGTGTGTGTGGACTTAGGTCTAAAGTGGGAGAGGTTGGCCATGGTACCTTGTACTGGTGTGTCCACATGGAGTGCTGTGCTTAACATTTTGCCTTTTTCACAAGAGTGTGTGTCATGGGTATTGAGTGTGGGGTAAATTTGAAGGTCTCTGTTGGCCACCTCTCTCTTTACTAGATTTTCTTAATTTAATCTTTTTGTATTTTTGTGATGTGAGACCTTGTGTGATGTACTGTATTGACTGACTGTGTTTCTATTAATTGTTTGAATAAAGTGATTCTTGTTTATATTTTTATGCTCACCCTGTCTTTGGCAACGAACTTGTGTGCCCTTATATGGGGCTGTCCTGGTATTCCAGGTGGTGTAGTTAATAGGATTTTTCTTATTATTGGTAACTTCTCCTACCTGACCACCAATTGCCACACATGGCTTGTAAGGATAGGACAATATTTGGATACTATTTTAAGCTATTGAACTGTTTGAAAATCGATAATTTTGACCCATATAATGTAGAATTGGCTATTGCTACAAATATACCCATGCTACTTAAGATTGGTTTTGTGGTCCAAGGTCACACATGTACTTAGCAATTATATTCTATACATATAATACAAAGGATATAGGATTTAGAATCTATAGTAGTTTAAAATTGTTTTGCCACATGTCTTAAGAATAAAGTTATGTTTCTGAACCTAATGTCTCACTGGGAATATCCTATTATTTCACAGAATAGAACTGCCAATCATAATGTAAAGAGAGCATATCCTACATAACTATTTGCTGATAGTGTCTCATAAGCCTTTCCCTGTGACTGAAAGAGTTGAACTTGCAAAACCTTTTGAATGATGAAGTCTTGGATTCACTCATGAAGTGATTTTTGCAGTAATCACCACAGAGGAGCTGACACACTCTCTCGGTAATTGCTAAGTTCAAATGATTACCTAGACATAATTTCATCCTGAATAATGCATTAGTTATTGCCATTTTATGGCTAATGCACAGCATCATTAGAAAGCCATATGAGAGTCATTTTCCTGGAGGTGACAAGGTCGAGTGATAGCAAAGTGCCCTAATGCACATATTAACGCTTCAGAAGACACGACGTGAACACCTCATGTCCACACCTCAACCTCACAGAACTTCAGTAGCCCTGTGGATTCAATACATTCTATTTTATCTCTGGATAAAAGCAATAATTACTTTCCACATTGAAGTTCAGAAGTCTGGTGCTAGTATGATGCCTTGACACATTGAGTCATGCTGCTCGGTCTAAAATCTGACGCTCAATTTTTAATGATCTATGAATCAGACTGAATCAATCACAGGAGTCAACGGCCTGAATCATGGACTAAAACAATCAGGCAATAAATGGGCTCTGATTATTTGCATGCTGAACCGCAAGTTATGATGTTAAACTTGAAATTTAGTAAAGAATCATAACAAAAAACAGCGTATTTTTATATCATGATTCAGACTTTTTTTTTTTCTCTCAGACTTGCAATTCTGAGTTTATATCTCACAATTGTGACTTTTTTATGAGCATTTTGAGTGTAGTCTAGATCTCACAATTTAGTTTTATTTATTTATTTAGGGATTTCTTTCTTGCTATTGTTACGTTATATCTTACAATTCTTACTGTTCTTATTGTTCTTCTGACCTTATACCACAAATCATGCTCTAAATAGTGAAAACATCCATCCAGTGGCGTAAACAAGCTTCCACAGTTATTTATCTGTAGCAGAGATTCCAAGGTTTTGTTGTATAAATGATATTAAAATAAAACAAAAATATTTTTAAAAATAATTATTTTCATTCTAATTAATCAGATACAGATATTCTAATATCAAAAAATAAAAGCATCATAAATGCATGGTATATTCCATCTCTTATTCTGTATCTAATTGTTGCCGGTTAATAAGAAAAAAGGCTTCCCATAAATAATAGATCTGCATGTTTTTTTTTTGTTTTTTTTGTTTTTTTATGTCACTCTGTGTTGTGGATGTTGACACTTTAAAGCACCTTAGCAGATGCTCATCCTCTATGAGGCTCGTCTTTTCTCTCCTTCCGAGTGTAGCATTGTGTTAATGAGAATTTGATTACTCCGTCAAGGCTTTACATTAGAATGCATGATACCATTAGCGGCCACAAACTCTGTCTGCTCCCTGAGTGGCCACATAGCGTTCTGTAAAAGACACTACGCACTAGATAGTAGGGGAGATCAGATCTGGTTGGCACAGATTTCATTCTGTCTTGGTTGAATGAATATAACAGTTAAGTTGTCCAAACTTAATCAACGAAAAACTGAAAAGTGTGAATCTCTATTGCCTTGTGGGAATTTTTCTGTAGAGGTTACATTATTACACCAGTAGGTGGCGAAAAGTAAATGTCTTTATGATTGAGTCTGAATTATATACTCAACTGACTTGTTCAAAAGTGGCAGTTTTTTTTTTTTTCTTTTTTTTTTTTTTTGTGAATGAGTCACTGAATCAATCACAAAACCAATTCAAACACATTCTTTATGATTGGTCCGAAACAGCTCATCCTGACCTAGTACATGCTTGTAAAATCTTATACTTTCTTTATATGTAACATCATTGATATATAACCAATTCCCAGCAAAGTGGCAGAAAATGTTTTTTAAGAACTTCTTTTTTTTAAAGGTGCACAGTAAATCTGTATATTTAGCTGATCTCAAAATCTATTGTTGCAAAATGCAAACTACATTATTGCATAGCAATATGAATTTGGATATATAAGTGCATTTTTATATATCCAACTTTATTTGCATATATACAAATTGTTTATTTCAATGCAAAAATCCAGTTCTAAAAATGCAATTATGAGGCATGAATATATTTAGATGTTATGAGTATAGACATCATTATATTCTGTAAAACTGCTTTGAAACTTAGTGCATTGTGAAAAGGGGTATTCAAATAAAATTGATTGGCTGGTTTATAGAAACAAATCAGATTTCCCATCACTATTCATCATTTTCAGGTCCAAGTAATGAATTACCCACAAACGATCCACTTATAATAAAGAAATTTATCTGAAAACCCCAAAGCATGTCTTTACAATTTGAGTGATGGCGTTAACACAGAACCACTACTAGAATAATAATGTGCATGATTTCTGTGAATTCTCTTTCTTTCATAATATCAAAAAAAAAAAAAAAAAAAAGTCTTGAAAAGTCAGTCAAAAGGGAATTCAAAGCCCCTAATACAAGGCCCTTTATCAAGGGACAAGACATCCAAGACTGGATAAGGAGGTTCCATTAACTTCCCAGCATGCATCTGTGGATATGGGTGAAAAGCAGGTTGGAAGTGTTGACAGTGCTCCTTGAATAATTTAATATCAGCTAAACGTATTAAGGCCTGGCTGTCATGTATTCCCCCTCATGACAGCAAGATAGCTTTTTTAACATTTTATTGTCACAGCCACACAAAAACACAATCTTCAGCCCCTCGGTTCTTCCTTCTTCACGCGAATGGCGAAAAAAGACAAATTTCAAGTTCACCTGTGAATTGAAGTGGGCGTATAATCAAGGTAAATTGACATGCTTCACTTGTCAAATTTACTGACTCTCCTCCCCCTATGAGAAGATATAAATTATATTTTCTTATCCTGGCTTTGTGTAAATGCTCTAAGGTGCCCTAAAACTAATTCTTTATCACACAAGCCCATCCATCAAAAGTGCGGTTTGAACCAGGTGGAATGACATCTATTCCGATGCAATGGAGCAAAGCTAATGAGGATAAAATTCTCCATTTAAATTCTTGTCATTTGAGGTGGTGAATATCCATACAAGCAGACAACTGATTTGATCAAAGACAATCGTCAAACAAGTGTTTGGAAGCCATTGTATTTTATTCACTGCAGAAAAAAAAACAAAAAAAACAATAATAAAAAATTGCTGTGATTTTAAACTACATGTTTTCCCCAAAAAATGTTTCTTGTGCTTTCCGCACTAGGAAACAGCACTAGGTCTTTGATTTGTTCACTCCTAGGCTGTTGTTCTGAAGTGCCGGGTTACCAGAGGTTCCGCATGTCCCGCGTGTTTGTGACATTCTCTGAGTAAACATAACTTCTTGTGGCACAATAACAAAGAGATATACAGTGGACAGCTTCCCTTCTGCTTTTTTTCTTCACAATGTCTTCGGTAAGAGAGGGGAAACAGCTGCTATCAAAGGTAGAGTGCGCAGCAGTGCTCAGAGCTGCTGATCCATACCACACTGTGTCCCCGCTGTCACTCCATGATGCTCGCAGTACGGCGTGTGAACCACTGAAGATACTACAATAAACTGCATGCAGTCTATGTGCTTCTACAACGCACAGTTAGGACTGAATAGAGGAAGTGCTATCCACAGACCACAACCCCCAACCCCATCTATCTATCTATCTATCTATCTATCTATCTATCTATCTATCTATCTATCTATCTATCTATCTATCTATCTATCTATCTATCTATCTATCTATCATCTATCTATCTATCTATCTATCTATCTATCTATCTATCTATCTATCTATCTATCTATCTGTCCGTCAGTCCATCATCTATCTATCTATCTATCTATCTATCTATCTATCTATCTATCTATCTATCTATCTATCTATCTATCTATCTATCTATCTATCTATCTATCTATCTATCTATCTATCTATCTATCCGTCAGTCCATCATCTATCTATCTATCTATCTATCTATCTATCTATCTATCTATCTATCTATCTATCTATCTATCTATCTATCTATCTATCTATCTATCTATCTATCTATCTATCTATCTATCTATCTATCTGTCTGTCTGTCTATCTGTCTGTCGGTCTGTCTGTTGGTCGGTCGGTCGGTTGGTCCGTCCGTCCGTCCGTCCGTCCGTCTGTCTGTCCATCATCTATCTATCCGTTTTTCTGTCTGTATATCCTCTTCTGTTCTTTCTGAAAAGAGTCAGTGATCTAAGAGGGGGGAAATATACACATATGTGTTAATCCAGAATAAAAGTAATCATTATTTCACTTTGCTCTTGGAGAAAAAAAAAAAAAAACTTTGACCCTCCCCTTTACCTTTCATCCTGCACATGAACCTCCCATAACCCAAAAATGAAAAAGAACAACAGGAGAAAGGCACACATAAATGAGTGGACATGTTCCAAGAAGAAAAATTAAAAAATAAAGACTTTACATGAATTATTGCATTAATTAAGACATATTAAAGGAATACGTTAGCTATTAGCCTCGTTACATCTTCCTTCAAGAAACTACTTTTTGTTCCCAACAGAATGCACCTGTTTATATTCATAAATAAAGATGAACACATCTTGTTGAACATTTTGATGAATATAATTGCCCACTTTTCCGAGTTAACAAAATGGTGCTATTCTTGAATACATTTTACTCCCTGAGACCTTGTTTATGCACTTGTTGAATAAATGTCTTCTCATCCCAGAGAGACAACTAAGTGCACTTGATGTCTCATATGAGACCTTGGTGTAACAAACAGGACTCAGGGACTCTGTCCTTTGTGAGAGCAACAGGCCCTGTCACTCATAACGTCTGCATGGCTCAGCTCCCAAATGTACTTGTTTGAATTATTTTAATCAGCTCCAATGCCATTCCACTGGAGACGACCATTTGCATACGCGCTGTTCGGCTCTCCAATAAGCCTTCATAGATCCCCAATATGATGAGCAGCTGAATAATGCCATTTCCGTCACAGACCGCCACGGCTGATGCAACAATGCACTTCAATCAGGATATATTACTCCTCTCCGCCGGCTTTGGTTGTTGCTGCAATTGAGCAACCTTTATCCAAATCTCCCAATCTGATTTAGACGAGGACAATTTCATTTCAGCCAGCGAGAAAGAGATGAAATAATGGAATATATTGGGGACTATATATTTTTTTTCGCTATGTCTTTTGATGCCTGATAGACATTAAGCTACATTCTCTATCTTGGCTAATTCATAGACTGTACAATCTCAAGCTGATGGGATAGAGTGGAATTGTGGGTATTCGGTGTGAAATGTATTAGTGGGGATAAAATTGTAAGCATATGCTGGTAAGATTACACCTATTGGCCTAGTTCTGCTGACCACTTAGATATTAACATCTGTCCTATATCAGGTTGTTGTGATGGATTATGCCTTAAAAGGGCTGTATTCATTATAAATGCCGTCTAGCGATGACATGTTGCATGGTGACACTTGTGTGGGTGACCCCAGTAACCATTCATGACCATTTATATCAATCCTTTGACTCTTAAGCCAGAAAAGAATGCTCTAATAAAGTATATCGTTGTTCATACTTATACTCTTGAAAATAAAGGCTGCTTGCTCAAAAATGACCAACAGTTATTATTATTATTATTATTATTATTATTATTATTGCCATTATTGCTGTTGTTGTTTATTTATTTGTTTTTATTGTTTATTTAAATTATTAATTATATTTTAGTTCAATTTTATTTATTTTTTTATTTTTTTTTCATTTTTGGGGGATTTTATGGTACTATATTACCATACTATACTATATTATTTTTTAAACCTGTTAAACACATTTTGAGCATAGATATGAAAATTAAATTTTCAAACAAATTGAAAAATGCTCAAAAATACTATTTTTAAATTGTATATGAAATATTTACCAAAACTTTTTTTTTTTTAATTTGAGGTCAATATCTGAAAAAAAAAAAAAATAATAATAATAATAATAATACTAAAAAAAAAATTATATATATATATATATATATATATATATATATATATATATATATATATATATATATATATATATATATATATATATATATATATATATATATTTCAGTAACATTTTGTCTGGGCCCAGTATTAACCGTTTTCACTAGATAAAAAAAACAAAAACAAAAACCTAACTGCACTAGGAATGGACCTTAATTTTGTCACATTTATATATATATATATATATATATATATATATATATATATATATATATATATATATATATATATATATATATATATGTGTTATGTTAGTGTAATATATGTTACAACACTAACAAACCTAGGTTTCATGGGGACTTTGCAGTTCAAAGAGCCCAGTGAAGTTCTTCCCTACCAGAGTTAATAAACTATATCTGTTTGGAATAAATGTTGTGTATAGGTACCGTCAAGCTGCAAGAGAAAAGGACTTCCTTGGACTGTTTCAACAAAGTTGGAGGCACATAATCTTCTAGAATGTCATTTTATGGTGTAACATTAATATAAAACCTATTAATTAGAAAGGGGTGTCCACACACCTTTGGCCAAGCATGCTAGCAGTGAATTTAATTACAGATGGTGCAGTGAAAGCTGAAGGTGTGTTAAATGTTGGATGACCCTGTGAGCAGCAGAGCTTTTACACAACAATCTGGGTTTTAAGACATCATTAAGACCACAATGAGCTTGAAGAGAAAGTGGGAAAATAGGCAGAAAGAAATAAAAGACTGAATAAAAAAGGAAAGAAAAGGAAGCAAAGTAGGAGAGTGGAGAAGAAAAAGTCCAGATGGGAGATTTCAGCTGTCCCTGGAGGGGACAGAAAGACTCAGCGGGGACTTTGCAGAACGAAACCTGCATGAGCTGCTCTCGTTTTCTCCTCTCTTCCTGTCCTGTCTACCCAAAGCCTCATGACAAACACTCACCTTGAGTGCTGAATCACGGGTCCCGTGGGCCTCCGCATGAGGCACTGATGAATTTTCGCCACGAGAAAGCAGGGGTTATCTCCGAGGTCAACCCGACCTGAGCCACATTCATCACAGCTCTCTTCCAAAACAACTGGCCAAGATTGGAAAACTGAGATGCTAGGAGCAAAACGAGAGACTGAAAGACGGAAAGAGAGAGTGGGAGGGGCGAAGAAAACAAACATACTTCTAATGCAGAGGAGGCTGATACAGACACTGGCAGATAGAAGCGTGTTTACCCTGCATTCATGCAGCTGTAACGCAGGCTGCTTGTTCTGTTTACAATGCTCTTCTATGCACAACAGTACTACAGCAGCATATATATATATATATATATATATATATATATATATATATATATATATGTATGTATAATTAATATATATTTGTGACCCTGGACCACTAAACCTTAAGTCTTAAGTGGCACGTGTATATTTATAGCAATAGCCAAAAATATTCTGTATGCGTCAAAATTATTGATATTTCTTTCATGACAGTAGTCATTATGGAGTACACTACGACAAAAAGATTCATGGCTTTGACCTTTTGACATTTCCCCCTCCCCCAGACAGCCCACCCATGTTGCAACCACCCACGTTGTGTTGACCCCGTTACCCGTTAATGAGATCCAGACAATAGGCATGTATGAAATTTCAACGTCATCTGGGGATGAGATATGTTGTTTGTACATGTCCATCCGGTGACAGGAGAGAAAATGAAGCCCTGAGGAATGTTTTTGAAGATTTTATGCACATCCGGGGGATTTGCCCATCTGTGGACCACATGGCCGGTTACATACCAAGGCTCTCTCTCTGTATGGGGGGGAGGGGGGGGGGAGATATTGGATTTAAAGACAATAGTAGAATAAATAAACAATTTTAAAAGATTATAAGAGCATATCACAATACCCACAATATAATCTGTTGGTTGTATAAAAAAAGGATTTAAATAAATTAAATAACACTCCTAATAATGAAATGGGAATAAAATAATAAATAAAGAAATAAAATCCTCTTACAATTTTTTCTTTGAGAAAAAATTTCCTCCTCTTGCAAGGACCTCCATTCTTCGAATGAGAGGTTTACAAAAACATTTGCGTTTAGTTTAAGTTGGTAAAGGTCTTCTGTCTCTCATTCTCACTCTCTCATTCAATCATCCCGAGTCTTATTTTCTTCTATTAAAATAAAATAAATAAATAAATTATGCGATCACACATGATATAAAACAATGCAAACATTTACACTTGTTTTAGTCGTCACTAAAAATATATAAAAACCTTTTACATTTTACCAGGAGCGGAAAAAAGAGACTGTCATGTTGTTTGTCATGTTGGAAAAAAGTTATCAAAAGGGGAAAACAATATATATTTTAATAGACCAAACAGACTATTGTGGCCCCGACATGTCCGGACATGTCAAATTTCTATGTTTTCCATAGACAATTCAATTCAAGTTAATTCATTTATTTGTATAGCTTTTCACAAAACACATGGTTGTGTAGTGTGTAGGACTCACGTCACCTAAGATGTTGTGATTTTGGGTCACACGTCACTCAAGGGACCAATAATTTGAATGGTCCCACTTTATATTAGGTGGCCTTAACTGCTATGTACTTACATTTAAATTAATAATTTGATACAATGCACTTTTTTGTGTACATACATGTTTTTACATTGTACTTATATTTTTAAAAATACCTATATGTAGTTACATCTGTAATTATTTTCTTTAATTACATTTATAATTACACTGTTGATCCATCACTTACACCTTAACCCACCCTTAAACCTACTCAGACCACCAAACCCGTCCCTAACCTTACCCGTATCCCCCCTCAATAGCAGCAGAAGTGTTTTGCAATACAGTTTGAACACAATAAGTACATTGTATTATTTGTTTGATGTAAGTACATAGTAGTTAAGGCCACCTAATATAAAGTGTGACCATTTGAATTGCACACATTGGAGGGAGCTGATCAGCTGATTTATTTGAAAGATTGGTGGTTTAGCTAGCTAGTAGAGCCTTGGATCATCAACACAAAGAAGACACAAATGTAATAAGATAAATGAAATGTATTAACAATAGATATGCAAGAGTAAATACAACAACTAGTGATGATACCAATAAGTGAATATGCACTGCTAATAGAGAATAATAGACAAATAAATATTAAGGAAGATACTAAATATGAATCGCAGAAACAAATAAATGGAATGAACACAGAATGGCTGAATGCAATGCTGTTGAGCTAAATGTAGCAATGGAATAGATTTCTATGTAAATGTTGCTTATGGGAACCACTTAATGGCTCTGGTGGAATTAATGATAAATAACTGCTTATTTATCTCTGAACAAATAATATAGCTATTATTCGTAATGCTGACCACAAGTAGATGTTATCTAAACAGGTTAGAGAAACATAGGCTGCAGGTATAAACTAAGCCAAGGTCTTTAGGAAAGAGGTTTGGTAAGTTTATCCTTAGAGCATGGGCTGGGCAGCTGGGTCAGATGGGTCTTCACGGGGTTCTTTGCAGCCTGGCTGCGTCGTTGAGGAGCCGTGGGTTTCAGGAAGTGTCTGCCACTGCGGAGGTCCTGTGCAGACTGGGTTGTGCTGCTTTCGGAGCGGCAAGAGTCAGACGGGGTCCGTCACTGCTGGGTCCTTTGCAACTGAAGGGTAACCAAATCTGATAAGGAAGGTTTGCTCAGGGGCTGAGTTAAACCTTAGCTGTCTTGAAATCTCTTTCCTCGTCAGGCCAGAGACTCAGAACGTCGTATCTGCTACTGTCTCTCTGGATGTATCAGAGACTCAGAACTTTGGTGTTTCTGTTAGTGTCTCTCTAGA
Organism: Acrossocheilus fasciatus; assembly: GCA_036784905.1. NCBI lineage: Eukaryota > Metazoa > Chordata > Actinopteri > Cypriniformes > Cyprinidae > Acrossocheilus > Acrossocheilus fasciatus. Next base: position 4,758,474 of record CM071943.1, read on the forward strand.
TGAAAGACTCAGAAACTGGGAGTGTTCCTGTTGCTGCCTTCCCGGTAACAGGACACAGACTCAGAACAAGGAGTGTCTTTTGGGAAGGTACCTTTATCTCTTTTTGATGAGGAGGAGATTGGAATCTGGCGCCTCTCCATTCCAGGAATGAGATTGGCCGCTTGTATCCAAGGTGACCATGATGTTGCCCGCCCTAGTGTGGAACCCATTTGCATACAGTGGAGTACAAAGTTAAACAGTGTCTTTAACATTTCACCCATGCAATATTTCTTTACCAAACCTCTTTCAAACTATTATCAGCATCATAAGGAGCAAAAAGAGTCCAAACATGATAGGAAACTGTTGAACTATCACTTATTCATACCATAATATGTTAATAGGCCTGCTTCCGTGAACTGTTGTGTTAACAGTCAATGGCCATCAACATAAACTGTACTTCATCTGAGGATGAAGTGATCCCTTGCAGTTTGCATCCATTTAAGGTCTCCAAACATGGGTATGAATGGATATGGATAGATCTGTGTGGCTTTTCTTTGTTTCAGCCACTGCTGTTGCATCCAGAGATCTGGAGGAATTTTTATGGTAGTCATTTCCTAAACCTTAGGATTGGGTGTGATGGTGTGGGTCAACCCGTAGTCCAATGAGAAGTCCTCTCTTAGGTGGTCGTGGATGCAGAAGCTCTCCCTTCCTGTCCTGTTGGAGGTGTCTGGCAGTTGTCTTGGCATCTTATCTGATGGTTCTGAACATCTTTTTATGTTCCTCCACCACGATCCAATCACAGTGGGGCACATCTCCCTCCACGCCGGCAGTTAGAGAGGGGCCCTGCCATAAACTGGTCCTTGGAATGCCAGTTTGACTGTTGTTCACTACAGTTGCAAAGCAGTTTCTACATTATATTTAGATCCTTTAATATTTATTTTTTACATTATATTAATGAATTGTATACTGTATCATCCCCTAAACCTATCCATCACAGTAAACTTTCTTCATTTTTTTTTTTTATATTTTCATAAACATCATTTAGTATAATTTAATTTTACAAAGTCATGCTCATGGGTACAATCATTTGGAGTATTACTACACTCCATAGACACTCCATAGAGTGTACTGTTTTACTGTTTTACTGTTTTACTGTACACCTGCCAAAATTCTGCATACAACCATTTTTAATAAAATATTGTTTTTAAGCGATCTGAATTATGATCAAATTTTACGTATATCTATCTTAGAAATCAATAATAATAATAATAATAATAATGACAATAATAATAATAATAATAATAATAACTAGATAGTAAAGTTTGGATAAAAACTTTAAGTTGGCTTGAAAAAAAATAAGCCAGAAAGTTGTAAAAGTTTTAAAAGCTTGAAGTTTGAAGGTTTTAAGTTTGAAGTAGTTTGAAATACGTAAAATAGTTTTAAAGATTAAAGTTTGAATGTTTTAAAGGCAATACAGTCTATCAGAAGAACAGATCACTGGGGTACCTGTGGTAGTTGTTAGGGTGTTGTTATGTGGTTGCTAGGGTACTTGGGGTGGTTGTTAAGGTGTTGTTATGCGGTTGCTAAGGTATTGTTTATTATTATTATTATTATTATTTTATATCATGATAAATTATACAAACAAGCACACACATAAACATTTCAAGCTAAAGAGATGCTTATCTCTATTTTAAAGAATATGGAAATATATAATTATATATGACAGCATGTTACTGCCATGTTACTAAAGCAAATCATTCATCATTCATTTTAAACAAGTATTCAACATTTAAGTGTATTGAACTTATAAAAAACATAGTAACAAACATGTTACTAAAGCAAAGCAAATCTTTTATCGTACATTTTAATCATGTGTTCAACATTTTTTAACACTTCATTCTCTTCATTTAAATAATATGGTAATAAACAAAATATATAACTATATATGTCATAGTAACAAATAGGTTACTAAATCAAAACATTTATCATGCATTTAAAAAAAAAAAAAGTATTCAACATTTATTTAAGTTTATTGAACTTATAAAAGACAACATTCTCTTCTTTTAAAGAAGGTAGTAAAAAACTGTGATTATATATGTAAATCATATATAAATATAATATATATAAAAATATACTGAATAAAAATAAAATGCTTTGCATTATTCTGGGGACAATGATGTTCATACATCAAATGAAATGTTTACAAAATGTACCAAAGTTGGGAAATTAAGTCCTGCTTTGAGCTCTTCTCACTCACAAGATACACACACACACACACACACACACACACACACATTGGATTTTATGTTTTCTGGGGACTTTCCATAGTCGTAATGATTTTGTACTGTAAAAATCGTACACCTGCCCATCACGCAAAAATCCTGTGTGATTATAAATTAATAAATATTGTTTGTAAGTGATCTTAATTATGATGACATAATTAAGAAATATCCTCATAAATCGCATATGTTCTTGTATCAGTGTAATACCTATGTCATTAATTTTGTATCATGATAAGTCATATAAACAAGCACGCACATAGATAAACATTTCAAGCTAAAGAGAGATTATCTCTATTTTAAAGACTATGGTAATAAAATATATAATTATATATGACAGCATGTTACAAAAGCAAATCATTCATCATACATTTTAAACATGTATTCAGCATTTATTTAAGTTTATTGACCTTATAAAACACACCATTCTCTTCTTTTGGAGGTGTTAATAAATAAACTGTGATTATATATAACAAACTGTATAAAATAAACATCTCAATCTCTTGATTTACCCTCTCAGTTTGGCCATTTGACTGGGGGTGGAAGCCAGAGGACAGGCTGATGGAGGATCCAATGAGTCTGCCAAATGCCTTCCAGAACCGGGAAGTAAACTGTGGGCCCCGATCAGAAACCATATCCTGTGGGAAAGCGTGGATCCTGAACACATGCTTCATCAATAGTTCCGCAGTTTGGCTGGCTGTGGGGAGCTTGGACAAAGGTCTGTCTACCACTACTAGGATTACCGTATTTCCTTGAGACTGTGGCAAGCCTGTGATGAAGTCCATGGAAATGTGGGACCAAGGGCATCTTGGAATGGGCAGCGGGTGCAGCAGGCCATAAGGGTGGGTCCTTGACTCCTTGTTTTGGGCACAGACCGAGCAAGCGGCAACAAAGTCCCGTACGTCCCTCTGCAATCTAGGCCACCAGAACTTCCTCTGGATGAGCTTGCATGTTTTCGTAGTTCCAGGGTGTCCGGAAGGGAGAGAACCATGAGCCCACTGCAAAACCTCAGAACGTAGAGGGTTAGGAACAAAGAGGCGCCCTGGAGGGCCATTACCTGGACCTGGCTGCTGCAGTTGGGCCCTCTTAACAGCCGTTTCAACATCCCATTGAATGGGAGCAACCACTTTAGAGGTGGGGAGAATGGGTTCTGGACAGGACTCCACTTCTGGTGGCTCAAACTGCCTCGAGAGTGCATCTGGCTTGAGATTATTAGAACCTGGGCGATAGGAGAGAGTAAAGTTAAACCGGTTAAAAAAGAGGGCCCAACGGGCTTGTCGGGCATTCAGTCTCTTTGCCTCCTGGATGTAAGTAAGATTCTTGTTGTCCGTCCAGATGAGGAATGGGTGTTTGGCCCCCTCCAGCCAGTGCCTCCACTCCTCCAAAGCCATCTTAACAGCTAGCAGCTCCCGGTTTCCAATATCATAATTCCTCTGTGTTGGGGTAAGCTGACGGGAGAAGAAAGCACATAGGTTAAGCTTGTTATCGCTCTTACTTCTCTGTGACAAGACAGCTCCCACTCCCACGTCTAAGGCATCCACCTCCAACACAAAAGGCAGCTCTGAATCAGGGAGGGTTAGAATTGGTGCAGATGTAAAGAGTCGCTTTAGTTTGTTGAAGGCTTGATCTGCTCTGCAGGTCCACACAAATGGCTTAGCTGACTTCCTGGTCAATGCAGAAAGAGGCTGGGCAACAGAGATGAAGTTTCTAATGAATCTTCTATAAAAATTGGAAAAGCCCAGAAAGCGCTGTACCTGTTTTACTGAAGTTGGTCGAGGCCAGTCCAAGACTGCTTGTATCTTGCCAGGATCCATCTGAAGGCTGCCCTTTGATACCCTGAAACCAAGGATGGAAACTTCTGGAACATGAAACTCGCTCTTTTCCAACTTCACATAAAGTCTATGTTTCAGTAGCTGGGCCAGGACCTGCCAGACATGCTGAACATGCTCTGGGTAATTGCGAGAGAATATCAAAATGTCGTCCAGATAAACAAACACAAATTTATTTAACATTTCTCTGAGAACATCATTAATAAAGGCTTGGAAGATGGCTGGGGCATTGACTAGGCCAAATGGCATTACCTGGTATTCGTAGAGGCCTGTTGGGGTGTTGAAGGCCGTTTTCCATTCATCCCCCTCACGGATTCTAAATAAATAGTAAGCGTTCCGTAAATCAAGTTTAGTGAAGACAGTAGCCCCTTGCAGGATCTCGAAAGCCGTGGTCATAAGAGGGAGATGTTATCGGTTTTTGATGGTAATACGGTTTAAACCTCGATAGTCTATGCAGGGTCGGAGACCCCCATCCTTCTTTTCAACAAAGAAAAACCCACCACCCCAGGTGAAGTGGATGGACGTATGAATCCATTGTCCAGGGCTACTTTGAGATATTCATCCATTGCCAATCTCTCAGGGCCGGAGAGGGAATAGAGCCTTCCACTTGGTGGGCAAGTACCAGGAACCAATTCAATAGTACAGTCATAAGACCTATGAGGTGGTAATGTGGCAGCTTGGGCTTTACTAAAGACTTCATGGAGGTCAGCATACTCCTGGGGAACTCGGGATAACTCGGGACAATGAGCTAGAGACTTGGTTGTGACTGGCGCCATTTCAGGAACGGCCATGACTTCCGTGGATTGGGTCTCAGAAAGAGATGCAAATCTCCTCCTGGAGATGTCAACTGAGGGTTTTGGAAAAGTCTCTAATATCTTGGAAGAATGGCAGACGGTATTATCAGAAACTTGGCAGTTTGTTCCCCAGGTTCTAACAACCCCTTGTGACCAATCAATATGTGGGTTGTGTAAAGTCAGCCAGGGAAAGCCAAGAATTAGAAGAAGCTTAGGAGAATGAATCAGAAAGAACTGTATCTGTTCCTGGTGTTGCCCGACCTGTAACTGGAGAGGTGGAGTACACTGACTGACTTCTTCTGTTCCCAGAGGACTGCCATCTGGTGCTGGTAACTTGGGCTCTGACGGAAGGGCTAACAGGGTTCTGTTAGAATACTCAGAAGGAGATTGAGGTTCTTGGGATGAGGAGGCTTGAGACCGTTTATTTAAAAGATGAAGGATCTCAGACAGTGACTGATCATGCCGCTGTATGGCTACTGCTTGATCCGTGAGGGTTGCCAAAATACGTTCCACATTAGATGGTGGTGAAGCTCCTTCTGCTGGATTTCCTTCCATGGTTCAGTCTTGCTGTAACGAGGTCGCCTTAGGTGGGACACAAACCCAGGTCTCTGCTGTTCAAAGTGGGTTGTGTTTCTTACTGAGCTAACTTCCAGGTATTGAAACCCAAGAGCAGAAGAGTAACGAGTCAGGAGACTTGAGTCTTCCAAAAAATTAAAATATAATCTTTACTCAAGAAACCAAGGTAACAAAGTACAAATAAACTAGGATAGCCAAGCTTCCACAAACAGGCAAATAAAAATAGACACAAGGGTCAAAAAGATATAATAAAGCACAGACTTAACTTGAGAGCTGGTGACTAGAGGACATAGGCTCAAGACTGAACACAATAGCAGGGAACAAGCACACTTATAAAGGGTAAAACACAGGTGAAGGGAATCAGGGCTAATGAGGAGAGTACTGAGCAGGATTAGGTACAATGGTGCCATCTGCAGGTTTGGAGGGAGGATAACCAGTAGGCTTAAGGCAGGTCAGGAGTGGAACAGCAGTGCAGAGGTGAGATCTTTACACATGATGCACATTCTTTGGAGTTGTAAACTATGCTTGAATGAAACATAATATGTGAGGAACATCTTCTGTGGATCAATGGGTCACCTGAGAATATTTAATTGTGCTTAAGCACAGATCAAGCTAAATGAAAGATGTCTGGCAGTAGAAAATACCTACACAGTTAAAACCTATATATAATATGATTAAACATATGCTTTTGTTGTTAAGACTGCTTATTAATGTTACATGTCTTTACTAATTGAGCGCACAGAGTATCCACAAAAGAGTCTTTTAATGAAAATTCACACAAGAAACAGAAATAATCCAGGAGTGAGGGGTAGCAAACACATAGATCAAATAATTGCAGACAAAGAAACAGTGAAGAACACAGGCTTTAAATACTAAACATAATCAAGGGGAAACAGGTGGAGCCAATTAACTAATCAGGGGAACTAAGGACACTAGGTCAACATGTAACATGTCGCCCCCTCCCGGAACGGCGCCGACAAAAGCAGTCCAACAGAGGAAGGAGGGTGGGGGTTCTGGAGGTGGGCAGGCAATGGGAAAGGGGCACAGTTCATAGGGCCAGGGTGGAGTAGATGGAGGAAGGAGCCAGGGAGGAGCCAGGTGTAATCCAGGGAGGGAACACAGGAGGACATGAGCTGGACAGAACCAGCGGAGATGCAGGAGATTCAGGAGCACAGGTTAATACTTCTCCAAACCAGTCTATAAAGTCCATCTTGAAAATGTCCATAAGTTCCTCTTTATAGCTCCCAGAAACCAGATGCAGCTCACCCTCAGTCGTGGGAGTGTGGGCGGGGCTTCCCTCCAAGCCCTCGAACACCACCAAAACTCCCTCGAGGACGGACGATGTTACTGGCTCACGCGTTTGGTCAGACGATGTTTGAGGCTAAGGCTCCGTGGCGATTATAGGCTCAGTCGCAGCGGGCTCAGGGAAATCCTCCTTGGGACTATTCGCTGGCAGGCGTGCCTTACACCGCTCGCTCAATCTGGAGATGTAGAAGTGGGTCGGGGAAGTGGGTAAGGCACGCCAGATCAAGAAAGTTCCTGGTATGGTCCTCCAGTGAACGGTCCATCTGCTCCAGGCACAGGAGTTGGACAGCGGGCAGACCCATTCCGGGAGAGGACCAAGGAAAAAAAATTAAGAAAAACGCCGCTAAATAACTCACTTTAAGGTCTGCTATTCTGTTTATTGTCTTTACTAATTAAGCGCACAACGAAGGAGTATCCACAAAACAGTTTTTTAATGAGAATTCACACAAGAAACAGCAATAATCCAGGAGCAAGGGGTAGCAAACATGTAGATCAAATAATAGTAGACAAAGAAACAGTGAAGAACAAAGGCTTTAAATACTAAACATAATCAAGGGGAAACAGAAACAGGTGTGGAGCTAATTAACTAATCAAGGGAACTAAGGAAACTAGGTCAACATGTAACAATTAATTTCTTTTAACAAATATGCCTTGTATAACTAAAGAAAGTATTATGTTTTTATTAAAATGATAACTTTGTAAATATCTTCTATTTAAAACTTTATCAAACTTTATCTTATTTTCCAATTAAATTATGTGTACAAATTTGACAAGAGACAAGCATCCACAATCTTTAATAAGAACAATAGTAGAAAAAAAGAAGCTGAAAAAAAAGAAAAAGGAAAAAAAAAAAGAACTGTAAAGTGTTCAGTAGCCCAAGGCCGTAACATTTTATATATATATAATGCTTTAATTGATGCATGCACATACATTAGACTACTCGAACACAAAAAAACGCTACCCCACAACTTTTATTGTAATAAAATAGTTTTCTATAAACAGAAGTAAATTCACAGTTTTATTGTTTGTAGTGACAGACAAACAGATTCAGATAATTAACACACACACATTTAATCTCTCTCTCTCTCTCTCTCTCTCATTTGGCAATTTCTAATTATTGGGGGGGACTTGTCCCTCTCAATGTCTATGGTGGTTAAGGCCCTGAATAGCCTACTCATAGCAGAATGACAATAAAGCTCGCTTGAACATTATTTAACTTAGATCATGAGTTGCGGGAGTCTGTGATCATTCAGGAGTTTTTTATCAACAGAGCACAATAAATCATTTGGACCCTCCAAAAGCCTTGATCAAACATCGCTTTTCCTTGTCTTGTAGGCTATAATTAAATGTAATCCTGAAAAGGGCTAATGTAATGCGTTTTTACAGTTGGATTTCGAAAAGGTTTGAAGTTAGGACCGTTTTTAGGATATTTTGCTCGTTTCATTCATATAGGCTATAGTTTACACTCATTCACTTTATACATCCAGGCACATAGCCAGCTATGAGGTCCAGACTGCCGTAAATGTTTCATGTTCAAAAATAAAATTTGAAAACATATGAAAAAATATAGCTGCAAAGCAGCGATCACCGGGGTTCAAGCACTTAAGGTGGTCTTGGGTAACCTGGATGAAATGAAAAGATGAAATGAAATGGTTAAACTATCATATTAATAATCATTAACCCTGCTTACACACAGAGACACACTCATACACGGACATACATGCACACCCATTTTGTTGCAGATATAGATATTTTAAATAAATGATAGGTGACAATAGTTTTTGCAAGTCTTCTCTTTTTAAGAGTTTATATTTCTCTGTGATCATAATATGGCAAAATTGTAAAAACTGACAAAATGGTAAACTTGAATTAAATGTGATTTTAAATGTTATAACTGTGATTTTATAATATCTCCATGAGAAAAGCTATGAACAGTTCTGTTTGAGAGTTTAATAAATGTAAGGAATTATTATTTATTATTATTATTAATAAGCCCATTAGTGGTAATACGCTGCCATCTAGTGGTTATGAATATCAATTTATCATACAACACTGTGTTTTTAACCTTTATAACTATTATTGTGGTATTTTTTGCCAAATAACACATACTCACAAACATGAAAAGAGTAAACTGTTATATTAATACTCAATAAGCATGCTTACACACACAAAGACATACATGCACACACATTTTGTTGTAGATATAGATATAAATGATATTGAAATAAATGATAGGTGACACAATACTTATTGCAAGTCTTCTGTTTTTAAGAGTTTATATGTCATTTTCAGGTTTCACTGTAATCATAATCTGTCATAATTGTAAAAACTGATATGTCTGTATGAACAAAATGGTAAACTTTGACTTAATGTGATTTAAAATGTTATAACAGTGATTTCATAATGTTTTTTTAAGTTTGTATGAATTCATAAGTGAACATAGAACAGTAGTGTTTTAAAGTTTAATAAGCCCATTAGTGGTCTTCCACTGCCATCTAGTGGTTATAAATTGCAATTTTTCATACAGCACTGTGTTTTAACCTTTAGAACTGTTATAATGTTATTTTTTGCCCAGTCTCTCTTAAATTTTGCTTGCTTGTTTAGAATGAAATTATGCATCATTTTACACAGTTTTAGGCTTTCTTTTTGGAGTTATAGGCCTTTGGGTACACTATGTAAATAACATATTATAAAATGACCTGTTTACAGTTGTCCAAATGCATATGTTTAACATTTTTTGATAATAATTGGCCTGGAGAGTCTAAAAAACAGTACTGCAGTGATTTTATTTATTTTGAGTTAAAAACCGAGGGCTAGTTCACAAAAGTAGTTTTTTAAAATAATCTCAAATACTCAAAGAACAGTTTGATTGACAGCAGTGATCCTAGAGGCAACGTTGATCAGAATGAGAGGATCTATCGTATGATATGAAGATATAGTGTTTGTGTGAATATATGAGCAATTTTTTTGCAATTTGAGGCCATTTACCATAGAAATCTTGTGTTTTTGAAACCTTTTTAACTGTTATAGCGCCACCTATGGTCTGATCTCTATGAAACTTTGCATGCTTGTTAAGAGTCATCTGACAATTTTCACCATGTTTTGTAAAGTATTGAGTTTTCGTTTAGGTTTTATAAGTTTTTGGGTATACGTGGCCACACCCCTTTTCTAAATGAAAAGTAGGTTTTTAACATATTTGTGAATAATTAATGAACGACTTGATTGACAGCAATGGTTCAAAGACAAATTTGTTCATTATGAGATCTATAAAATGATATAAATATTGTGTGAATTAGTGAAACGCTATGTGATTACAGAGCCAAAAAATCGTGTTAGTGTCAACTAGTGGCCGGTTTCTTTCAAAATTCTTACAGACCTTTAGGGCCATAAGTCGAACATGCCCACCGAATTTCGTTCCGATCGACCTCCGTTAACCTATTTTAATACGTGTTTAAATTTCATTGGCCGATGGCGGCCATGTTTTTTGAGATACGCAAATGACCTCAAAGGGTGCCCCTTTGGACCAAGACGCTTCATACCAATTTTCAAGTCGATCAGACCAACGGTTGCTTAGTTATCACTGTTTTTATGTTTTTCCAGTCTTATACCGCCCCCAAGTGGCAGAGATGTGCATTTTTTTTATTTGATCACAGACTGAGCTCATACACATTTTTACCGAGTTTGGTGAATATATCTCATTCCGTTCCAGAGTTATGCTTCAAATAACATTTGGCTAACGTTAGCATATATAGGCTAATTGACATACTGTTTTGCACGGAAATCAAAATTTCAACTTTGTTTTGATAATTATTGATATTCTGTATCCAGGGAATATTTCTGAAGTGGTTTGATTCCGATCAGGTTTAAAACCTAGGACTAGTTTGCAAAAGTAGGTCTCAGATATAACTCAATTTTGTGAAAAAAATGTACGTTTTAGAGAAAATTGAGTCTATGACAAACGGTGTACGAGCTATGGCCAAAAATTTGTAAAATTTTAGGGTTTTGTGCTGTAGCACCACCGTTAGGCTGATTGGGGCGAGGCTTTGTATCTGAGTAGTGAGCAATACTACTACGATCTGACCAAGTTTCAGCTCTCTACGCCTGTGTGGCTTTCAGAGCAATGGTTAGATATGTTTCAGTTGTAAGTGTAAAAGAGCAAGACTTATGGAGATGGATAATTGTCCTAAAAATAAATACCGACTGAATCAATTGCTCTCAACTAGAAATTTTCTATAAATGCTGAATGCTGACAGCTCTTAGAGAGAAGGCCTCACCTAATGACATAAACAGTCCAACAAACAAAATCTGTACAGCGTCATCCATAATCCTGATCGTCTGACATAGCAAAATGACAGTCACAGTAGATCGAGAGGAGGTTTTCTGTATTCTGTATGCATTATGACCCTTTTCTTAAATGATGTATACACTTTCTGAGTAACTAGACCTTGTTTGGATATTATCTTTAGGTCTGTATAGGGGGGAAAGCAGGGAAATAAGTTTTATTCTATATCTACTCTATGTCTATGTGAGTACATACTACTACTACTACTACTACTACTACTACTACTAATAATAATAATAATAATAATAATAATGATAAAAAGTTGAAACAAGCTCGACTGATACATATCTTTAATTTCATGTTGTATGGTGAAAAAAAAAACTACATTCTGATGCATTAGAAAAAGTATTAGAAAGACACGAAACCATGGTACTCGTGCAAAAATAATAATGACAATAAAATAAATAAATAAATATATAAAATTAAATGAAGATTTTGGGAAAAAGTTTGAAAACTAGCTTACATGTGCTAAATGGCGTCATTGTGTGTGTGTGTGTGTGGGTGTGAGGATCTGTTTGGAGTTTACATTTGTCATGATTTGTCAAGATTTATTTTGTAATATAATATTGTTTTGGCCTCATATTTACTAGGAATTTAATTGAAATCTTTGTAAAAATAAGAAAAGTAATAAATAATTAAAAATAATATAGATCTATGAGACTTGTGAACCCTTAAAACTTAACAAACAAAAGTATCACCACTATTAATAAGCAGTCTTAACAACAAAAGCATATTCTTTAATACGTATTGTATATAGGTTTTAACAGTGTAGGTATTTTCTACCCCTGGCCATCTTTTTCATTTAGCTTGATCTGTGCTTTTTAAGCGCAATTAAATATTCTCAGGTGACCCATTGATCCACAGAAGATGTTCCTCACATGCTATGTTTCATTCAAGCGTAGTTTACAACTCCAAAGAATGTGCGTCATGGTGACATGGTCGTTTTCGGGAAAGTCTTTTCACATGTCTGTAGTTGACTTAAACATTTTAATTGAGCCGGAACATTATGGGGGAAAGGGTTGGTGTCTGCTAAAGTCATGAACTCTCTCTTCAAAGACCAACATACAAAGCGGATACATCACATATTGTAATTTTCAACATATATTTTTTCAGTATAGATAACCAATAGTATATTGATAGTAGGGATGTGCCCGAAGCCGAATACCTTATTCGGAAAGGCACGGATAATGGCTTCAAAACGAATAACGGATTTATCCGAATAACAGAAAAAATATTCGGCAGACACAATCACATGTTTGCTGGAACAGCACTACATTAGTGAGGACTGCGGTTAAGATTTGTGCAATAATAATTGCTTTGATAGCGTTTGACACAGTTTCGTACAGATAATATCATGGTGATCATTGCGTTTTTCTAACAAATGTGGTCTCCTCAGCAATAAACTATCCGCGCGCTCCTTTTTTGATTGCTGCTGTCAGTGCTGGCGAAACAGTGTTGCCAGATATTGCTACAAAAATTAAACACAACGAATCTCCTGAAAAAATGTTGTTTGTCCAAATTATTTTGTTGCACTGTTGATAAAAAAAAAAAAAAAAAAAAAAAACTCGTAAATGAGCAGATTCTGTAACACTTGATCTAAGTTACTTAAAGTTCAAGGGAGCTTTATTGTCATTCTGCTATGATAGGCTACTGAACACTTTCTTTCCATTTCTATTTCTTTTTTTTTTCTACTAGTGCTCTTATGTAAGATTATGGATGCTTATCTCTTGTCAAATTTGTACACAAAGTTTCGCTGGAAAATAAGAAGAATAAAGTTATTTTTCTGTTTTGATAAAGTTTTAAATGGAAGATATTTACACATAATTTTAATAAAAATAATACTTTATTTAGTTATACAAGACATATTTGTTAAATGCAAACTACGAATCGAACAGATTTGCATTTAAAATGGTATTTTCATGTAATTTGACGAACTTCCGGTTTAAGCCACGCCCACTTCCGGATCTATCCGAATACAAATAATTTTGAGATTGTCACAGATACAGATACAGATACAAATAGTGGCTCCGCTGCACACCCCTAATTGATAGTATGTGATATTTATCACGCTGATAAAGGTCGGTTCAGAAAAAGCTGATAAAATAAACTAAGCACATGTTTCCTTTAAAATGATGAACTAAGATTTGAACAGGTGCTGTTGAATAAAAATCATAATTTAGGTTAAATTTGCAAACAGGTAAGTAAAATACTTTATTTAAAACTTTTAATATTTTGTCTAAACATTTTTTTTTAATTTTGAAAGATCTTATTTACACTCTTATTATATTTTTTATTATACTTTATTATACTTTAATAATAAAAATACATTTTTAAGATGAAGATGCACACTCTGGAAAAGGGGTAGCAGAATAACTTGACACATGAGCTGTTATGGACCGCAGAGACACCTCCCCGTCTCTGAGTGGACATTGAAGCATTCAGTCCATTTCACTATGATGTTCAGCCCTGGGAAGATCTCTGAGTTTAGTTTATATTTAATAATGTTTATAACTTAAACTTTTTTTGTTGTATTTTATTTTATTGGAAACATTTCATTCGCATCATTGCGTAAAGATCTAGCCTACCTCTTAGCACTCTGAAAAATGTAAGGTGTTTTTATATTGTCATCTAAAACTATAGTAAATGTTCATTTTATACAGTTTGTTATATATAATCACAGTTTATTTATTAACATCTCTAAAAGAAGATAATGGTGTGTTTTATAAGGTCAAACTTAAATAAATGCTGAATACATGTTTACAATGTATGATGAACGATTTGATTTTGTAACATGCTGTCATATATAATTATATATTTTATTAGCATAGTCTTTAAAATAGAGATGATCTCTCTTTAGCTTGAGCGTGCTTGTTTATATGACTTATCATGATACAAAATTAATGACATAGGTATTACACTGATATAAGAACGTATATGCGATTTATAAGGATATTTCTTGAGTCATCATAATTAAGATCACTTACAAACAATATTTATTAATTTATAATCACACAGAATGTTTGCATGATGGGTAGGTGTACGATTTTTACAGTACAAAATCATTACGATATGGAACATCCCAAGAAAACATAAAAACCAACATGTGCGTGTGTGTGTTTATCAGCTCGCCAACTGACATTTCACTCTTGTGAGTGAGAAGAGCTCAAAGCAGGACTTAATTTCCCAACTTTGGTACATTTTGTAAACATTTCATTTGAGGTATGAACATCATTGTCCCCAGAATAATGTAAAGCATTTTATTTGTATACAGTATATTTTTATATATATTATATTTATATATAATTTATATATAATCAACGTTTTTTACCACCTTCTTTAAAAGAAGAGAATGATGTGTTTTATAAGTTCAATAAACTTAAATAAATGTTGAATATTTTTAAAAAAATGTATGATAAATGGGTAACACTTTATTTTAAGGTCTCTTAACTAGCTGCTTATTAGCATGCATATTACTAGAATATTAGCCATTTATTAGTAGTAATTAAGCACATATTAATGCTTTATTCTACATGACCTTATTCTACATCCCTAATCCTACCCAATACCTAAACTTAACAACTACCTTACTAACTATTAATAAGCAGCAAATTAGGAATTTATTGAGGGAAAAGTCATAGTTAATAGCGAATAAGTGTTCCCTATTCTAAAGTGTTACCGATAAATGTTTTGCTTTAGTAACATGTTTGTTACTATGACATATATAATAATATATTTTGCGTATTACCATATTCTTTAAATGAAGATAATTAAGTGTTAAATAAATGTTTAATACATGATTAAAATGTACGATAAAATATTTGCTTTTCTTTGGTAAAATATTTGTTACTATGTGTTTTGTAAGTTCAATACACTTAAATGTTGAATACTTGTTTAAAATTAATAATGAATGATTTGCTTTAGTAACATGATAGTAACATGCTGTCAATATAATTATATATTTCCATATCCTTTAAAATAGAGATAACTCTCTCTTTAGCTTCAAATGTTTATGTGCGTGCTTGTTTATATAACTTATCATGAAACAAAATTGTATAATGACATGGGTATTACACTGATATGACAATGTGGTTTATGATGAAACTTCTTGAGTCCTCATAATTCAGATTGCTTAAAAACAATATTTTATTAAAAATGGTTGTATGCAGAATTTTGGTAAGTGTACAGTAAAAAACAATAATTTTGTCTATGGAGTGTCTATGGAGTGTAGTAATACTCCAAATGATTGTACCCATGAGCATAACATTTTTTAATTAAATTTAAAAAAAATAATAATAATAATAAAAAAATAGCTTTTTAAAATTTAATTACACTTAATGATGTTTATGAAAAAAAAAGAAAAGAATAAAGTTTACTGTGATGGGTAGGTTTAGGGGATTATACAGTATACAATTCATTAATATAACGTAAATATAAATATTAAAGGATCTAAATATAATGTAGAAACTGCTTTGCAACAATTTGTTTTGTGAAAAGCTATACAAATTAATGAATTGAACTGAATTGAATTGTCTATGGAAAACATAGAAATTTGACATGTCCGGACATGTCGGGGCCACAATAGCCCTTATCGTTTGGCCTATTAAAACTTATATTGTTTTCCCATTTTGATAACTTTTTCTAACATGACAAACTCTTTTTTTTTCTGCTCCTGGTAAAATGTGCAACGTTTTTATATTTTTAGTGACGACTAAAACAAGTATAAATGTTTGCATTGTTTTATATTGTGTGTGATCACATAATTATTTTTTTTTATTTTCATTTAATAGAAGAAAATAAGACTTGGGATGATTGAATGAGAGAGTGAGATATACAGACAGAGGAGCTTTCCAACTTAAACTAAACGCAATTTTTTTTGTAAACCTCTCATTCGAAGAATGGGGGTCCTTGCAAGAGGAGGAAAACTTTTTCTCAAAGAAAAAAAATGCAAGAGGATTTTATTTCTTTATTTATTTTTGTTTTATTTCATTATTAGGAGTGTTATTTAATTTATTTAAATCATTTTTATACAACCAACAGTTTATATTGTGGGTACGCATATTGTGATGTGCTCTTATAATCTTTTACAATTGTTTATTTATTCTCCTATTGTCCTTAAATCCAATATATTTTTCTCACACCCCCCTATACAGAGAGAGAGAGCCTTGGAATGTAACCGGCCATGTGGTCCGCAGATGGGCAAACCCCCCGGATGAGCATAAAATCTTCAAAAACATTCCTCAGGGCTTCATTTTATCTCCTGTCACCGGACGGACATGTACAAACAACATATCTCATCCCCAGATGACGTCGGAATTTCACGCATGCCTATTGCAACATCTGGATCTCATTAATGGGTCACAGGGTCAACACGACGTGGGTGGGCCATGTGGGGGAGGGGGAAAGGTCAAAAGGTCAAAGCCATAAATCTTTTTGTCATAGTGTACTCCATAATGATTACTTATGCCACAAATGATTAGGGTATTAAGTAAAGATCATGTACACGAAGATATTTTGTAAGTTTCCTACTGTAAGTATATTAAAACTTTGTTTTTGATTAGTAATATGTGTTGTTAAGAACTTTATCTGGACAACTTTAAAGGCGATTTTCTCAATATTGAGATTTTTTGCACCCTCAGATTCCAGATTTTCAGATAGTTGTATCATGGCCAAATATCTGTCCTAACAAAGCAAACATCAATATTTATTCAGCTTTCAGATGATGTATAAATCTCAAAAATTGACCCTTATGACTGGTTTTGTGGTCCAGGGTCACATTTAATATATTTTAAAAGGTAATGTTATGTGATGCAAAGCTGAACATTCAGCAGTCATTCAGTCCTTCAAAAATTATTATTATTATTCTTGAAAACAGTTGTGCCATTTAATATGTGAGTGTGTGTGTGTGTGTGTGTGTGTGTGTGTGTGTGTGTGTGTGTATACTGTATATATATGGAGAGTTCAGAAGCAAAAGCCTCTAAGTGCCATTTGAAATTGAATGAGCATTTTTCTCAGGCTCCTATGTTTATGTTCATTTTTTCACTTTAATGGAAATGCAAAAAACATATTCATTGCCATTAAAGTGAAATTACTGAACCTGTAAAAATGCTCATTTTAGAAGAAAATTTCAAATGGCACTTAGTGGCTTTTGCATCTGAACTCTTCATATATATATATATATATATATATATATATATATATATATATATATATATATAGTAATCTTTGTGAGGTGGGCGAGGATGAAGATCCAACCCGCCAAATCATGCAGCCTGTCCCTCAGGAAAGGGGTTAGAAGCAACTATACCATCTTTGTCACAGGCGGTGAAGAAATCCCAGTGCTGGCAAATCAACCCATCCATAGCCTGTGTTGTACTTATACAGCAGACCTCTCTGATAGGCAGATGGGGGAAGCAGTGAGGAAGCAGCTCGCAGATGGCCTGGCCAGGATCAATCAGAGCCAGCTCCCCGGCAAGTATAAAGTGTGGAGTTACCAGTTCATACTGTACCCAAGGGTGATGTGGCCTCTGAAGATGAGCGAAGTCCCCTCCTTGGTGGCAGACAAGATGGATGGCCTGGCAACCTCATTCATCAGGAAGTGGCTGTGTCTGCCGAGATGCCTATCAGATGTAGGCCTCTTCGGCAGGAACATGCTACATCTGCCGCTGCGATCCATTGGCCTGGGATACAAGCAGGAGAAGACTCGGATGGTGCTGAAGGTGAGGGAATCCACTGACCAACTGGTGAGAGCAGCTGGCCCCAACATAAAAACAGGGAGGAAGTGGAAAGCCCAGGAAGAGGTCGAAATGGCAATTAGCAGGCTAAAGCATCGTGAAATAGTCGGCAGAGTCCAGGAGGCTCGAGCAGGCCTTGGGAGGAGCTAGACCCCCCTCTTCTGGTCAAAGGCCTCGAAGGAAGAGCGGAGAGCCATGGTGGTGGCAGAAGTGACAAGGACCGAGCAGGAGTGCTTTAACATCAAGGCGGTGTCTCAGAGCCGGCAGGGAGGTTGGATGTCATGGGAAAGTGTCACAAACAGGCATTTGTCATGGTCTGATCTGTGGAAGATCCCCCAAGCCAGGCTCAGCTTCCTGATCAGATCCACCTATGACACCTTACCTTGTCCCAGAAACCTCCACCAGTGGTTCAGCACTGAAGAACTCTGCCCCCTTTGCAGTACCAGCAATGCAAGCCTCGATCTTGAGCGACATGATCTTGAGGAAGCTAGCAGAGGTGGCAGAGTCATGTAGACAGGAGGCTAATAGTAGACCTTCCGTGCCAACGAGACATCACATCCTGTTTGCAAGGGCCAGAGAAAACATCAACCACCCTCACCAGAGAACAACAGCTAAAGTCCTCTCATCTGGCAGCGAGTGGAGCATGAGGGTCGACCTGGGGAGGCAGCTCCTATTCCCCAGGGAGATCATAGAAACTTCGCTCCGGCCAGACCTGATCATGTGGTCAAAGTCATGCAAGACCATCTTGTTGGTGGAGCTCACTATCCCATGGGAGGAGGGCATGGAGGCTGCCAACGAACAGAAGCGTGCCAAGTATGTAGACCTGGCAGAAGACTGCAGGGAGGCTGGCTGGAAAGCCATCACCTGTCCCATTGAAGTGGGATGCAGGGGCTTCGTTGGGTCCTCAATGGTTCGCCTGCTCCGTGATATGGGATGTAGAGGAGCAGGGTGTCGAAAAGCCATTAAAGAACTGGCAAAGGAGGCAGTGCATATATACAGGTGCATATCAATAAATTAGAATGTCGAGGAAAAGTTCATTTATTTCAGTAATTCAGCTCAAATTGTGAAACTCGTGTATTAAATAAATTCAATGCAGTCTTTGGTTCTTTTAATTGTGATGATTTAGGCTCACATTTAACAAAAACCCACCAATTCAACAAATTAGAATACTTCATAAGACTAATAAAACAAACATTTTAAGTGAATTGTTGGCCTTCTGGAAATGTTCATTTGCTGTATATGTACTCAATACTTGGTAGGGACACCAGACCCAACAATGCATATGAGCTGTCGGGTCTGGTGTCTCTCATCTTCCTCTTGACAATACCCCATAGATTCTCTATGAGGTTCAGGTCAGGCGAGTTTGCTAGCCAGTCAAGCACAGTAACACCATGGTCATTGAACCAGCTTTTGGTACCTTTGGCTGTGTGGGCTGGTGCCAAGTCCTGCTGGAAAATGAAATCAGCATCTCCATAAAGCTTGTCAGCAGAAGGAAGCATGAAGTGCTCTAAAATTTCCTGGTAGATTGCTGCGTTGACTGTGGACTTCAGAAAACACAGTGGACCAACACTAGCAGATGACATGGCAGCCCAAATCATCACAGACTGTGGAAACTTCACATTCGACTTCAAGCAACATGGATTCTGTGTCTCTCCACTCTTATTCCAGACTCTGGGACCTTGATTTCCAAATGAAATGCAAAATTTACTTTCATCTGAAAAGAGGACTTTGGACCACTGAACAACAGTCCAGTTCTTTTTCTCCACAGCCCAGGTAAGACGCTTCTGACGTTGTCTCTGCTTTATAAATGGCTTGGTAGCCCTTTTCCTGAAGATGTCTGAGCGTGATGACTCTTGATGCACTGACTCCAGCTACAGTTCACTCCTTGTGAAGCTCTCACAAGTGTTTGAATCAGCTTTGCTTGAGTGTATTATCAAGCTTGCAGTCATCCCTGTAGCCTGTGCACCCTTTCCTACCCAAATTATTCCTTCCAGTCAACTTTGCATTTAATATGCTTTGATACAGCACTCTGTAAACAGTCACACCTTTCAGTAATGACCCTCTGTGACTTACCCTCTTTGTGGAGGGTGTCAATGTTCATCTCCTGGATCATTGCCAAGTCAGCAGTCTTCTCCATTATTGTGGTTTCAAAGAACAAGAGATACCCGGAATTTATACTGTAGGGATGACCATTTATTGAAACTCAAATGTAAATATTCTAATATTTTGAGATACTGATTTTTGACTTTCATGAGCTGTAAGCTCTAATAATCAAAATAAATTAAAAAAAAAAAAAAAAAAAACATTTGAAATGTTTTACTTTACATGCAATGAATCTAAAATATATGAAAGTTTCACTTTTTTTAATAACTTACAAGAAAATAATGAACTTTTTCACAACATTCTAATTTATTGAGATGCACCTGTATGTGACACACACACACACACACACACACACACACACACTCACATTGTACGTTAAGGTTTTATTTTTGCTATGTCACACCATAGGACACAGTCCGATTTTCATTTCTCGACTACCCATATCCCCCCCCTCCCCCCACACACATTTCTTGCACTTCCTGATCTTATAGTGCATAGTTCTGTTTAAAATTTTCCATTAAAAGCTCGTCTTCATAATCTTCATTATCTTAATCTTTATTATCATTACTTTTCAGATGATGTCACAGATTGTTCACTATTTTCAAAATCTGACTCCATTCTATACCACTATACATTTATACCACTCAGTTTTGAGTTAAGATTAATAAAATCCAAAAAGCTCACAAAGTCTACATGACTTCAGCACTGCTGCATATTCCAAGTTTTCTGAAGCCATTACCAACTTTGTGTAAAGAGACTGGCACCAAGTGTGAATATGCAGAGAGAGTCAATGAGATTCCAAGAACATTCAGCTTTTATAAATAAGACAGCAACACAAATCTTTTCTCCAAACCAAATTCTGCCAGATTGTGTTATCTGCTCATGTCTATGTTTGTCTATTCTAAGCCTATTGGATAAAGAAACACCTCAACAAGCTTAACAGATACAGTCAGCTCACAGGCGCTGCTACACACAGGTCATTTCATCAGTATTGCAGAGCTGACCTGTGGCACTTCTCTCGGAGGAAGCAGTCCCTGACCTTTATTACTGCTGAGTTACACACCTTATTGCCAGGAAAACTGTAAATTTTTATCACAGGGACATTGCACACGGCAGGCAAAGGTCAGGCAATATACTGCTCCTTAGTCCGGTGTCCTCCTTTTCTCTCAAACTACATGCAAAGTGTCCTTCAAATGCACCTCAATCAAATATTTCCCCCTGCACCGTTATGAGCACCTCTGTCCTGTCTGATTATCTCTTTTATGGCATAGATTTATGGGCTCTGGGGTTGGAGAGCACCTCCGGAGATGCACGTCAGCCACCGGTGTGTGGGAATGTCATTGATCTCTTTTGCCCCAAAATTTATTTTTCTGTTTTCATGCAACTCATCATCAACAATATGTTTAGACGTCGTATTTTTCTCCCTCTGACAGTAAGTATTTACTGTCGAAAAATTCAAACAAATATTAAATTCTTGAAAATTGTAGGTAAATCATTAGTCAAATAATCTTACCACAGCTACATGAAAGATTCAAAAAGATTATACCATCGTTACGTAAGCTTTGGGAAAGAGGAAAGACTTCTTAAAGAGACATTTTGCTCATGTATTGTTAATTATTGTTATAATTTTGTTAATTATTTTCTCTTCCAAATATTTTTTTTGAGGAGGCACTGACTGCCTGATAATGATATTGCTGGCATTCTTATATATATATATATATATATATATATATATATATATATATATATATATATATATATATATATTAATCTTTAAAAACAAAGTTTTATGAAAATTACCAACCACTGAGTTGTTGATGTTAAAACATCAATAAACAAGGTGACATTTTATGTTGGGTCTGTATCACTTTTGATATAATATGCAAATTTGTGCATGTTTTGTAAGATGATGCCTGATTTGCATATTAAAAGATTTTAAAATATTTAAAAGTCAATATACAAAACACTTTTTTGTATTTAATTTGGCAGTGTTTCATTTTGATTAAAGCAAAGAAAACTCAGCCTACTCTAGTACGTTCAGTTAAAAAGAAAAAAAAAATGAAGTAGACTGTGCATCAGAAAGACAGTGAGAGAGAAAGAGTGAGATGAAAACGTAAGGTCATATTTGAATAATGTAGCAGAGTTTCTCACAAGTGTGTGCGCAGAAGAGCTTTACTAGACTTTGACCTGATTATTTCAAGTGCCAATGAAATTCACAAAATTTCTAATTCACCCTCTTCCCTCCTGCTACATGTTTCTTTTGATGACCTTTAGAAGAGAGAGACTGTAGATATTCACTTCCAGGGACTGACGAATGGTGACCTGGGATAGATCAGACACAGATCTGGTCTTGAGTCGTCCACAGACGGTTGGTGTTAGAAGTTTCGATCTCAAAAATGTGTCTTAACTTCACAGGATTTTTTAAAAAAAAATTTATGTCACTACAATGTTTCTTTGGTGTTAGTGAGAAAAAAAGAAAAAAGAAAAAAAAAAAAAACTGAATCTTTTCACATTATGTTTCCAGTGTTGCTTTCAAGTATAAAAATTAAAATTTATCAGAAAATGTAATTATCATTTTTATTATATTTATTTGTTGTTTTTAATAAATTATTATTTTTTTATTTACGTTATATGAAAAAGTATGAATGCCCACTTCTGCCACTGAATAAAAAAAAAATAATAATTTCTAACTTTTTAATCTCACAATTCTGAATTTTTCTCGCAATTACAAGTTTACGTCTCTCCATTGTGAGTTTTTTTTTTTTTTTTTTAGAATTGCATGACACATACTCACAATAACATTTTTCCCCTTGCAATTCTGAGAAAAACTATTTATTTCTCATAATTGCAAGATCACAGTTATGAGACGTAAACTCAAAATTCTGAGAAAATAAAATAGATAAATTCAGAATTGTGAGATACAAAAAGACAGCAAGTTTATATCAATTCACAGTCAATTTGAGTTTATATCTCACTATTCTGATTTTATTTTCTCAGAATTGTGAGATATAAACTCAAATTCACAATTGCCTTTTTTACCCTGTAGCAGAAACAAGCTTCCATAAAAATGTGCTCTATTAATTAATACTATTAATATTTATAATTATTTAAACTATCATCCTTAGAGTTAATTCCAAATACTAATCTTTTCGAGTTGCGTTGATATATTGGCAAATATATTTGGCAAACCAGAATTAGTTCATTCCATTTTTAGAGTGATGCATTGAAACCAATCAATAGTGAATCCAGTTGGCTACTTTAGCGAAGCTGCCACATCCTCACTTTCCAAAGTCTTTCCATTAATATAAGTGTGTGGTATTTGAGACTCTGACCACATATCTGTCCTTCATTAAGCTAAAAACTATGAAAACCTTTGGCCTAAAAATGATAAATAACTCCTGTCTCGTGATCCCGTTGGTGGGATTGTGTGTGCATGTTTGTGCCTCATTAGTCTTTGATCCGTTGGAACAGATAACCACTCAAATATTACTGCTGCATGGACCATTGGGCACCAGAATGATGCAGAATCTGTCACCCTTTTTTCACTGTCTCTCGCCCCAAACTTCTCCGTCTCCCCTCTTTTCTATCTCATTAAGTCCAAGTGCTAAAGATCCGCCACACTTCCACACATCTGAGGCCTCATGGCGCCCGTACAGTCGGGTCTCCAGTGCTTCAGCCGCTATGAGTGATACATCATATCTGCGTGACTTTGATACTGTAATAATTCATCTCAGCCCAGCCGGCTATTGCTGTGTAGCAAACACAAGGAATAATGATAATTCATGAGTAAAATTCACTGCTCAGATCGGTAGCTCTTTTTAGCACCGACTTTGTCAACAAGACTATAAAATCTCTGTATTATAAATGGAAAAGCTCTTTTCTGGGCTTTACTCGTGATAAATGTATGGTTTAATAAATTTGGCAGGGCGTTCATGAAATATGGAAAGGGGAAATCATATGTTATGCTGTTAATAATAAGCAACATGGGAAATAATATGTTGCTCTTTGCTGCAATGTTTTTCCATGTCATTAATTTTGGAATTCAGAATCACTATGCTTGGCATCTCATGACAAAACATGAACGAAGACACCTAATAATATATATAACATCAAATACCATCCAACCTTAGTTTAAATATCATATGAAGGGTTTAATTTTATAATGGCTGTAACGACACGCATGCCATCAGACATTGCTGCAGGCCGCCATTCTCTCCTCTCGTTTCCAAAGTGAGTTTCTCTGAGGGCAAATGTTGGAAATGGGTCAGCTTTACAAAAACAGCCATTTTGTGTTGATACACCATGAATATTTGATGATGGCTAACTTCTCTGTGGGGAAAGGCAGATATCAATAAAAAAGGCCATCCAGACAGCGATAAAGCCCCCATGAAGGCAGTCTGTCCAAGCAGAGACTGGGTTTAAATAATAATTGCTTATAGAAGCTCTAACTAGATGGTAAACTAGATTTGCATTTCCCAAAGGAAATACCAGTGCTTACAAGAATATTGTAAAAGTTTTAGGCAAGCAGTTTGGCTTTAGTTCTATGTAAATGAAATGCCGCATCTGGGTATTCAGTAGTCTTAAGTGAGACTCCAAAGTGAAGGGGATGAATACGGTTTATTCATTTTGAAGGGCACTGCTCAGGTAACAAGTGTACATCGATATGTAACTTCATAGGAACTAAACAAAGTTTAGTTAAAATTAAACAGGTGTATGAGTATATAGCAAATAAGCTACCTGGTCTCATGGCATAAACATTTTAGTGAGACGCAAAATACGTGCCAATAAGTACATATCACTGCAGTTTCCAAAAGAAATGAACACTAGAGGCAGTAAAACTCCGACACCTTTTATTAAAATTTACAGAGTTTTGATTAATAAAGCATAATTTTCGCACAATTACTTGAAGAATATCATGTTATGACTTCAAAACAATATTAATATGCTTGCCAATTTGAAAACTGATGCTTTTGAACGTTAGCATCACACATATCCAGTTTCATATTAATGGGTTTTCATAGATGGTAGGTTTGTTCGGAAGCTCACGGAGTACGGAGACGTACTTGAGAGATGAGGAGCTCTGGTTTGAATCCTGTGTAACTATGGATCGACAAAACAGTTCAAATCTGAATATAAGGAAGTTCAAATAGCACAGTTGCATCAACAAATGTGTTTTTTTTTTTAATCAGTTTTGCATTTGTCAACACTATCGGGTAAGTTTAGGGTTGGGTTTGGTGTAGGGCATATTTCCAACATGATAGAGTATTAATTTTTAGCAACGGTCCCCAGATATTTGAATTCTGAACCACTGCAATACATATCTGAAGCAATATAATAAAAACACAGCAATACATACCTATATCAACGTAATAAAAACATGCGAGTGTTTATGTATTGAACCCCTGTTTTAGCGCCAATCTGGATTATGTAATCAGATTACAAAAAAAACAAAAAAAAATAACAAACTACTTGAAATTTGATTACATTGATTTAAAATGTTCATAACCAGATTACAGTTACTTTTTTATAGATTACATTTCTTCTTTTTCTCTTTCTCAAAAATGTTCCTTTCTAAAATTTTACTGCTTTTATACAATTGGCTTTTCATCAACTCACACCCCCTGTAGTTCATTCACGAATCCCTCGGATAATGTAATATTTAATACACTTCTTGATGTTGACAACAAAGAATGGAATACATTTTAGGTCAAATGTAATCTAAATGTAATCAAAAAGTAGTCAGACTACATTATTTAATATATGCAATCCAATAGATTATGTTATAAACTGTAATTTGCATCATGTAATTTGTAATCAGTAGTGGACTACAGTTTGTAAGCCATCTAAACCTAGCAGTGCATGTGTTATATAAGAGTCAGGAAGACATCTGAACAAACTCAATTTCAAATTGCAAAAAAAAAAAAAAGAGGTAAAAATGTAAAAAAAATGTTTCAATTTAGTTATTTAACTTATTTTATCTAGTCTGTAGGTAACACCATTTCGCCAGTGTTTTGAAGAAAATGTTTTGAAGTCATTTAAATAATTTTCTCAACCAATTTGTTCAAATTAATTCAGGAATAAAACAAGTTAAACATGTTCTAACATGATGTTTAACCACATGTTTGTTTGTTTGTTTGTTTGTTTGTTGAACTGTCCTATATTGACATTTTCATATCCAGACACAATTCTCTATTTAGTTGCTTATTAGCATGATTAATATTAACATATTGGCTGTTTATTAGTACTTATAAAGCACATATTCTGCATGACCATATTCTACAGCCCTAAGCCTACCCAGTACCTAAATTTAACAACTATCTTACTAACTATTAATAAATAGTAAATTAGTAGATTATTGAGGCAAAAGTCAAAGTTAATGGTTTGTTAATATAGAGAATTGTACTTTAAAATAAAGTGTGACCCACATTTTTAATATATTTCAAAATATTCAAAAAATATCCAAAATATTTTAATAACATACATTAATATATATATATATATATATATATATATATATATATATATATATATATATATATATATATATATATATATATATATATATTAATATATATATATATATATATACATATGCTGGACAGGAACCAATCTTGCTTCAGAAGTGGACATTTGACCGAAACGGCCTTGCTCTCAGTTGTTGAAGCCCTAAGACTTGCAAGAGTGGCTTCCAAGTCTTCATTATTTATCTTGCTGGATTTGTCTGCTGTTTTTGATACGGTCAACAACCAGATCCTCCTGTCAACCCTATTGAGAAAGGTCATCTCAGGAACCACACTCCAGTGGTTTGAGTCTTACCTCTCAGATAGGTCCTTCAAGGTATCTCGGAGAAGTGAGGTATCCAAGTTGCAACATCTAGTTACTGGGGTGCCTCAGGGCTCAGTTCTTGGACCACTTCTCATCTCTGTCTACATGGCATCACTACATTTACATTACATTTACATTTAATCATTATTATCCAAAGTGACGTACAAATGAGAACAATAGAAGCAATCAGACCATCGAGAGTACAGCAGTATACAAGTGCTATGACAAGTCTCAGTTAGGCCAGCATAGTACACGTAGCTAGTTTTTTTTTTTTTTTTTTTTTTTTTTTTTTATATATATAGAATAGGTAGGTGCTAGTATTAGTTGGTCAGGTGCTGGCGAAAAAGATGTGTCTTTAGATGATGTTTGACCTCTTTGTGATGGCACCACAAGGCGTCATTCACTTGCAGAATGCAAGCTTCTGGAGGGTGCATAAGTTTTAACTAGTGAGTTTAGATATATTGGTGCAGCGTTAGTTGTTGTCTTGTAGGCAAACATCAGTACCTTGAATTTGATGCGAGCGGCTATTGGTAGCCAGTGTAACCTGATGAAGAGAGGGGTGAGCTTTCTTTGGTTCATTAAATACCACTCTGGCTGCTGCATTCTGGATCAGTTGCAGAGGCTTGATAGTACTTGCGGGAAGGCCTGCCAAGAGCGCATTACAATAGTCCAGTCTGGAGAGAACAAGAGCTTGGACAAGGAGATGTCCGGCCTGCTCTGAGAGGAAGGGTCTAATCTTCCTAATGTTGTATAAGGCAAATCTGCAGGACCGGGCAGTTGTAGCAATAAGGTCTTTGAAAGTTAACTGATCATCAATCACAACTCCAAGGTCCCTGGCTGTCCTGGAAGGAGTTATGGTTGACGAACCCAGCTTTATAGAGAAGTTGTGGTGAAGTGATTGATTGGCTGAGACCACGAGCAGTTCTCTCTTGGCAAGGTTGAGCTGAAGGTGATGGTCTTTCATCCAGCTAGAAATGTCACTCAGACAGGCTGCAATGCGAGCAGCTACCGTCGGATCATCTGGTTAGAATGAGAAGTAGGGTTGAATATCATCAGCATAGCAGTGATAAGAAAAGCCATGCTTCTGAATGACCGATCCTAATGACGACATGTAGATGGAGAAGAGAAGTGGTCCAAGCACTGAGCCTTGAGGAACCCCAGTAGCAAGAAGTTGTGACTTTGAAACCTCACCCCTTCAAGACACCCTGAAGGACCTATCTGAGAGGTAAGATTCGAACCACAGGAGTGCGGTTCCTGAGATGCCCATCTTTCAGAGAGTGGACAGGAGGATCTGATGGTTAACTGTATCAAAAGCAGCAGACAGGTCCAGTAAGATGAGTACAGAGGATTTGGAAGCCGCTCTTGCCAGTCTCAGGGCCTCTGTAACCGACAGTAGGGCAATCTTAGAGAAGCCAGATTGGTTGTTGTCCAGAAGATTGTTCTGTGCAAGAAACAAAGAGAGTTGGTTGAACACAACTTGTTCAAGTGTCTTTGCAATGAATGGAAGTAGGATACCGGTCTGTAGTGTTCTAAAAGTGTTGGATTTAGAGAGGGTTTTTTAAGCAGTGGGGTTACTCGGGCCTGCTTAAATGCTGTGGGAAATGTACCAGTGCGAAGAGAGGTGTTAATGTGAGTAAGTGCAGGTATGACTGAAGAAGAAATGAAGAGTTCAGATGCAAAAGATGAAATCTTCTTCAAAAATAAGCATTTTTATCAGGCTGCTGTTTAGGTTCAGTAATTTTTCTCTAATAGCAATGTATAGATCATTTTCTATGCAATTAAAGTGAAATAACTAAACATAATTATAGGAGCCTGATAAAAATGCTAATTTTAGAAGAAAATTTCAGACGGCATTTAGAGGCTTTTACATCTGAACTCTTCAAATGGTCTGAAGGAGGTGAGTGGGGATAGGATCTAGTGGACAAGTAGTGGGATGATTGGAAAGGATGAGTTTGGAAACCTCCGTCTGCGAAAGAGGAGAGAAGGGGGTGAGAGAGTGTGTATTTGTCGGCATGAAGTTATCAGTTTGTGGTGTGAGGAATTGGTCACTGATGGTTCTTATTTTATTTGTGAAGAAAATTGCAAAGTCATCAGCTGTAAGAGTTGATGAAGGAGGAGAAGGACAGAGAAGAGAAGAGAAAGTTTTGAAAAGTGTGCGAGAGTCAGAGCAGTTGTTGATTTTGTTGTGATAGTATGTTGTTTTAGCAGTGGAGACATTTGCAGAGAAGGAAGAGAGGAGTGACTGATACGCCCTAAGGTCAGTAGAGTTTTTTGATTTGTGCCACTTCCTCTCTGCAGCCCTTAGTTTAGTGTGATGTTCACGGAGAACATCAGACAACCAGGGGGCAGAGGGGGTAGTGCGTGCTGGTCTGGAAGAAAGGGGGCAAAAATCACTAGGTTCTGTAATTCAGAGACATGGCTTTTCATATCACTGCTTTGCTCATGACACCCAACTCTACCTCTCATTCCATCCTGAGGATCCAATGATAGCTAATCACCTCTCAGCATATCTAACAGACATTTCTTTCTGGATGAAGGACCATCTCCTTCAACTCAACCTACCTAAGACAGAACTGCTTGTAGTTTCAGCAAACCCATCACTTCATCACAATTTCACTTTCCAGTTAGGCTCATCAACCATAACTCCTTCAAAAACAGCCAGCAACCTTGGAGTTGTGATTGATGATAAGCTGAATTTCTCAGATCACATTGCTAAAGCTGCCCGGTCCTGCAGATTTGCTTTATACAATATTAGGAAGATCAGGCCCTTTCTTTCGGAACATGCAACACAACTCCTTGTTCAAGCTCTTGTTCTGTCCAGACTTGACTATTGCAATGCTCTCTTGGCAGGTCTTCCAGCGAATTCCATCAAACCTCTACAATTAATCCAAAACGTTGCTGCAAGATTAATCTTTAATGAGCTGAAAAGAACGCATTTCACACCTCTGTTCATAAATTTGCACTGGCTACCAATAGCTGTTCACATAAAATTCAAGGCATTAATGTTTGCCTACAAAACCACCTCTGGCTCTGCACCCCTTTACCTAAATTCAGTACTTCAGACCTATGTGCCCTCTAGAAGCTTGCGCTCTGCAACTGAACGACACATTATTGTGCCATCCCAAAGAGGCACAAAACCACTTTCACTGACTTTTTCATTAACTGTTCCCACCTGGTGGAATGACCTGCCCAACTCAATCCGCTGAATCCTTAGCCATCTTCAAGAAACGGCTAAAAACACATCTCTTCCATCTTTATTTGACCCTTCTAGCACTCTCTATTCTAATTCTATTTTATCTATCTGTCTTCCTAAAAAAAAAAACAAAAAAAAAAACTTGACCCTCTATTAATTGCGTATTTATTTTACGTGTACTGCATTAGGTTAACCAAGACTTGTCATAGCACTTGCATGTTGTTGCTCTTTTGTTGGTTTTGATTGCTTCTGTTGTCCTCATTTGTAAGTCGCTTTGGATAAAAGAGTCTGCTAAATGACTGAATATAAATGTAAAATATATTTAATGTGTATTGTGTAATACATAGTGTACATTATCCTCAAAACTATACTACAATATTATATTGTGCAAAAATATGACCACTCATGGAACTGGGCATAAACAAATCAGTTTAAATGAATGATACTGTAAAACAGCCCAGAGATGTGTTGTAATATTGAGATCTGGTTGCTACAAAACACAATTTTGGATACATGAGAATAATGAACTGTCATGATCCATTGACAGACAAAGGGATTTCGAATGTGATGGTAAAAGCCAATAAGCTTTACTTGATTAATGCCATTCATTAGATCGGTGTCTTGATTACCTCAGAGAGGCCAGGTCTTCTTCATCATGTGGAAATCAATGCATGGAGCTGCTAATGACGTAGTAAAACTGAATTCTGTTCCTCCCTCTCTCTCTCTAGATAGAAAAAAAAAAGCTTTACTGCCATGATAAACAAGGTTTTTACATTGGAAAAACATTAATAAATATTACACAAATGTGCAAACTCTCTGTCTGCAGCCTTTCAGGAATCTGCAGAGCTGAAATATCCCTACTGGCGTTTAATAACAGCATATGGATTGATAGATAAATTATGTAATTGTTCTGCATGGACGCGTATCGATTTCTCCGCGTGTTCGTGGGTTTTCTCCAGGTGATTTGTCACACAGCCGTGTGTTTGTGTCTTCAGTGAGAGCTAATGTGGTTTGGGAGGGAGGACTAAATTCAGGTCCAACACAATCGACGTTTGTGGCAAGACAATAGAAAAAGCGAGAAAGAGAGAGAGAGAGAAAGCTGAATAAATAGCTGGAGGGTAAATATGTGTGTCTGCTGGTGAATATATGATATTTACAATACTTATACAATCAATAATTCATAAATGACAAGTTGAATTATAAGAGGCGCTTAAATGCCCTTAAAGGAACACTCCACTTTTTTTGGAAATAGGCTTATTCTCCAACTCCCCCAGAGTTAATAAGTTGAGTTTTACCGTTTTTGAATCCATTCACCCGATCTCCGGGTCTGGCGATAGCACTTTTAGCATAGCTTAGCATAGATCATTGAATCCGATTAGACCAGTAGCATTGCGTTCAAAAATGACCAAAGAGTTTCGATATTTGTCCTATTTAAAACTCGACTCTTCTGTAGTTATATCGTGTACTAAGACCGGCGGAAAATGAAAAGTTGCGATTTTCTAGGCTGATATGATTAAGAACTATACTCTCATTCCGATGTAATAATCAAGAAACTTTGCTGCCCTAACATGGCCGCGGCAGGCGCAGTGATATTACGCAGCGCCTGAAAGTAGTCCCCAGCTAGGTAACTAGTTATAATATAGCTGGGGACTACTTTCAGGCGCTGCGTAATATCACTGTTACGGCAGCAAAGTTCCTTGATTATTACGCCGGAATGAGAGTATAGTTCCTAGCCAAATCGGACTAGAAAATCACAACTTTTCTGCCGGTCTTAGTACACGATATAACTACAGAAGAGTCGAGTTTTAAATAGGAAAACTATCGAATCTCTTTGATCGTTTTTGAACGCGATGCTACTGGTCTAATCGGATTCAATGATCTATGCTAAGCTATGCTAAAAGTGCTATCGCCAGACCCGGAGATCGGCTGAATGGATTCAAAAACGGTAAAACTCTACTTATTAACTCTGAGGGAGTTGGAGAATGAGCCTATTTCCAAAAAAAGTGGAGTGTTCCTTTAACAGTTTATTTTATTTTATTCCTAGCGCATCCTCTAGCTGTTTTGACTGTTTTTCAGCTTTTTTTTTTTTTTTTTTTATGTATTTTTGTAAACAAATTTTGTACAATTATAATACTGTATTTCCTGTGCACTGCACAAAATCTAATGGGCCCTATTTTAATGATCTAAGCGCATGGTCTAAAGCGCACGGCACAAGTGCACTCAAGGCATGTCTGAATCCACTTTTGCTAGTTTAACAATGGGGAAAATGGTCGGGGCGCCTGTTCTCTTAATGAGTAATGGGTGTTTTTTTTTCTTTGGGCGTAATGTGCAATAAACCAATCAGAGTCTCATCTCTCATTCCTTTTAAGAGCGAGCTGCCCTCGCGCCATGGCGGATTCGCTATTTAAACAGCGGAATTTTAAGACGCACAGACATGGCCTCCAGAGAGCGAACGGATCTCCTCATGCGCGAGCAAATAGGTAGGCTAATTCTGATACACGCGATGACTATCCATTATGACATTTTTATATTCATGTAGCATGTAGCCTATACAATAATATTATTTTACACTGTATTCCTTTCATTTTTAATATTTTGCATGTTTGTGTGCTGCTGCGCGTCCCTGTGTGTAATAAGCAAAGTGAAAGCGCCTTTTGGACCTGCCCAGAACTATGGCGCTCTTTAAATAACAAATATATATTGCGACATTGACTTTAGACCAGGTTTGAGTTGGTCTATGGCGCAGTCTATTTTCAGTTCCTCAAAATAGCAACGCGCCAACGATGTGCCTGAACACACCTCTTTTTTAGACCAGTACGCCCATGTGCGCACAAATAGGCGCAAACGCATTTGCTATTTAAACATCGCGGCGCAGGACAGGAAAATGAGAACTGCGTCTGGCTGAAACAAACAAAAACACTTGAGCCGCGCCAAAATACAACATATCACAATGACAACATAATAACAAAAAACAAAACACTAATTAACAATACATCTGTAAACAACACTAAACACACATAAAAAAAGGCAATCTATTCATTCATTCATATTTCCACCAAGGCTGCATTTATTTGATTAAAAAAATAAATAAATAAAAATCCTTCAGAAATAATTTGGTGCTCAAGAAACATTGTTATTAATACAAATCTTCTTCAAATGGCAAGTTTTCATTTTTCAAGCTTAGAGCTGATGGTTTGTTAGCACCTTTCAGAGCAAGTATTTAATATGGTAAACCATTTTGCTTGATCATCTTTTATTTATTTCTCCCTGCTAAAGTGAATTCCAGAGGTTGAAGAAAAAAGAAACAGAACTTGAAAATGGAGTGACTGTTCCCCCCCGTGGGGCTGCCGTCGGTTGGGTTGGTTTGGACAGATAGGCAGCAGCTGCAGGGGAATGATAGCATGGTTAGCCGTCGCAGCCGACTGCAATAATCTCAGTCCTGGCTGAACCAGAGAAAGAGAGCCGTGCTCTAACAGTGGGGCTTCTGCCATAGCTCAAGTATCATCATGAACAGCTGTTCTCAGGCCTGTGGGTGAGACGGGGCAAGTGGAGGAGCCATGGGACACTTGAGAGACGTCTTCAGCTGACACACTGACTGGCCTGCTAGCAGATGAGGGAAAAGATATGGGTTAAGAAAATGATCGATATCAGATGTTTATTATGTCAAAGACCTTGGCTGTGGTTAAATGATGATGACTGAATAATGAAGACCCTGTTGTTCATTTACTGCACTCATGTATAACATATAAAGGAAAGACGTGATTATTATAACGCTGCATAGTGTCGACTGGATGTACACACATACACCTGTGTGGATGGTGGGCTTTGGAGTCATTCTAAAATATAATTTATTCCTGTGATGCAAAGCTGAATTTTCAGCATCATTAAACTCGTCTTCAGTGTCAGAAATAATTCTAATGTGCTGGAAGATATTCAGGTAAGGTGCATTACAATTTTTAAAAGTATTTTTAAAAGTAGATATTTGTAATGTTACATAAATAACAATTCTGGTTTTATTTATTTATTTAAATAAACAAACAAACAAAGCCATTTATTTAAACATTGATAACACATCATTAATAATTGAACACCATATCTGCATAATAGAATGATTTCTCAAGTATCATATGTAGACTATATAAAGGAATCTAAAAATTCACCATATATACACAGTTTGTACTCATTGTGGCATTGTCATTGTTTGTTTAGCGTGGCCATAGTAATGAATACAGGCTTGTTGAATTCATTGTTCTTTTCACTCCTTACAGCTGGTGCTATTTATCTTTTGTCATTTCCTTCAGAATGTTTTATTCTGATTGTTTGCGTTAATGTATTCTTGTCATGGAGAACGTCACAACCGCTAAACTGAAAATAAAGTCACTCTCGTCGGGAATTGCTATTTCAAAACAAGCATGTGTTCAATTAATCATAGTCTCAGCTGAATAAAAAATCCTCCACATCATTCCCTCGCCGTCCCAAACTCTCTAATACAAAGCCGTCATTTTGACCGCATCCAATCCCTGGACTCTTGGACGCTTCTAAACAGCCGCTTCTTGTCTTTTTATGATTTGGTTTCTTGTTTACCAGCCGGGTCTCTCTTAGAAAATATAATTTAATTACTCTGGGATGGCACTTTGTTTATTAGACGCAGTTGTTTATGGTTTTTAGACGCAGCTGAGCTTCATGTGGCATTGACCGGCCCACTCCGGAGTGTGGTTTCGTCAGATTAAATAAAGATTACAAAACTGTGGAACAGATGATGATGGCCCTGGGGTATCTTGTGAAGATATGAGAGGAGATAAAACAATCAAACCCACCTCGCTAGCAAACTGACCCCCAGCGCTCCCGAATCAAGGCCCCTGCCCTGGAGGCACTATGATTTTTATATCAAAGGTTCGAAAGAAGAATCGTTCCTCCGAAAGCTCTAAATTAGAACGTTTATGCAATATTGATAGCCATTTATTTAATACAGCCACTCTAACTTTGAAGTAAGAGACACTTTGGACAACTGATGAGCTCAGACAACGCAGGGTTTTTTTGTTAACGGCCAAATGCGAAAGCATCTCATTGCTGCGATGGTTATGCCACGGTGATGGCTCTTTGTGGTTTTCAGTGTCTGCCATGCAGCAAAATGGGGGTCAGGGGAGAAATAGGCCTATTAATATTTCACGATGAAAGAGCTTCATCCCAGTCTATTTCAGCCAGTGGCCACGAGTAGCCTACTTCCTGCGGATCTGGTCCCATTTATCAATTAGGGGACCTTTTTTTTTTTTCGGGGGCATAACATTAAACCTAAAAGGAGCTTATCTCATCTGAGACAAAGTGTTTTCCCTCTCTGTACTCACGGCTGTAGCTGGACAAGAGCCTATAATGGTAAGTGGCACATTTGAACATGGAAAATGGGGCTTTACTGTCAATTAATATATCATGTCAGAATGTTTTATGAGTTTTTTAAATAAGCAAGAGTGACCTTACATATCATGGATATTTATGCAAATCCTATCAGAGTTTTTTTTTTTTTTTTTTCACTGAAACATGATTTTATGAATTTCATAAAACACTCATCTATAAATTAGGGTAGTCTCGTGTGGGACTTCCATCCTGCTCCACCAAAACATTGCTCTCATGATGTTCTCAGCAATCTTTAAGTGTTTCTGAATGATGCAAAACATTCAACACCAATACTTTATTATATTTACATTGCTTATGAAATAATATATTATGTAATGCTCACTCAAAGCGGAAGCTGTAGCATCACTCTCAAGGGGTTTATTTGGCAAAAACAGCCGTCTGGATGTACATTAGCATGCTTGTTATATGACCACTTGCCACATAAATATATAATTAGACATGCAATATTTTGAGTTCATGAGAATATTTTATTAGACAATCTACTTAAAGCTTCCTTAAAGAAAAGCAGTTCCTTGCAGGTGAAGTAAAGGGGCAGTCTTCTCAGTTAAGTCTTACCAAATAAAACATGTGAACAAGAAATACTGATTTGGGTTTAAACTGTTTTAATCTTACCTGTATTATTTTACAATCCATTAAATGTACAGAACCATCGACCTGGCAACAAGATAATATTGCAGTCCTATTAATATTTAAGTTTTTTGATTTCATTTTTATTTTTTATTTTTAATAGAATCATTAACTGAGACACTACATGGTGGCAGTTGCATTAGCACAACAAAGAGCGAGTTTGCAGTGTGGCCCGAGAGACTGAAAGTGCCGGCTTTAAATACTTAGATATAAGCTGTCAGTTATGCTGTGCTTGGCCAATCAGAAACAAGTATTCCATTAAGCCATGTAATAAAAATAAATAAATGTATAACTTAAACTTAAAGTTGATTGCTTCTCGTATGGCTTTAGAAGTGTTTGAATGTGAGTAAAATTAATTAGTTTATTGTGTTTTTGCAACCAATCTCATGAAAGTATATATAAATAGTACGCCAAATAAAAACAAAAACTCTTGGTATTGATTCGCAAAAATGGACTCTGGCGTGTGTATTCTATGCGATGGGTAGGATTAGGGTTTTGGAGTAGATGCGTATTATATGTACGTGAAAACTGCGTATCATATGCACGCCAACAAATTTCGTATCATATGCACGTGAAAACTACGTATTATATGCACGCCAAACACGTGCGTTTCATATGAACGCCAAAGTCAATTTTTGCCTATCAATACCACGAGTTTTCGTTTTTATTTGGCGTACTGTTTACAAGAATTTTCATGAGACCGGGCTCAGATAATAATATTCTCCTCCTTGAAAATTTAGTTTGGGATAAAGTAATAGCATTCCCCAAAATGAGCTGAACACAGCCAGGAGTGACGTTTACTTATGAGTGTGTGTTAATGTGAGATCAGTGAAGTCAGATCGAGACAAATAAGTCCATGTGCTGCATTCAGACTCACTTGTGAAGTCATACTCTCGCAAACACACTTTTTAAAGCGCTTAGCGCAGAAGCATCATGCTAATCCGTCCTCCTGCCGAATTAAGCATAGATCTTAATAAGACAACGCTTGAAGGTTATTTAAAGTTACCTAAGTAAACATGTTTTGAGTTTCTGGGAGTTTAAGCTCAGGGGAGATCTGTGGCTGTAGAGTCACGCCAAATGGATTAAATTCGTCGGGCTTAAGTAGAAAACTGACAGGTCATGTAACACACTCGGGGAGGAAAATGAGCAGAGTGAAATTCATAAAAAATAATAAAAAAAGCAATACTCAGTGATGCAAAATGAAACAATATAGCAAGCATATAACACTCATTTAAACATTATTCAATCTGCTAGTGAATCATTTCCACAGTTATTTTCATTCAGATATCACAATAAAGCTATAGTCACACTCAAAGCCCTTATCACATATTGTCTATTAAGTTTTAATAAGTGTTTTTTTTTTTTTTTTTTAATATGTTTTAGTTCAGTTTGCTACATGATTTAGCTCACAAAAGCAATACATTACATTAACAAGACTGAAATTCAATTAATCTCTTAGCTGAAAAATATAATAATAATAATAATAATAATAATAATAATAATAATAATAATAATAATAATAATAATAATAATATATTAAAGGTTTGGGGAGGCTTTAACCAAAAGGTACCAAGAAAATCATCATGCACATTTTGGATAAACATTGCTTTTTCATTTTACAAGACATTTTAAATTGGGAAAATGAATGATTTAACTTATAAAACTAAAGTTTCCAAAAAGAGAGAAAATAAATTACATGAGAAGAAGAAAAACAAAGAACAGAGAGCAATGCCAAAATGTGTTGTACTTTTGACTGCAACACTTTCTCTGAAAAAGTATTTGGGGTTTTTACCACTGCCATCTCACTGGAGCCTGAAATTCAATTTCATTTCAAATTCAACACAGGAAATATTTGGTTGGACACACCAATCATTTAACGATCAGTATTGTCAGAGGGGATGTTTGAGTGTGTGTGTTCAGGATAGGCAGAGCATGACTGCATCTATCTGAAAAAGCATGAAATTATTCAATCAGTGCAAAGCTTTCAAATCTTCCACCTGCTTTCTGTAAATGACATCAGAGCCACTTGTGCTGACGTTACATGTAATGCATCTTAACTTCAATCAACACTCAGTCTTGCAAAGACTAATAATAACGTTTTTGAACAATTGTTTTCAACTAATGTCGTCCTTGTGGTGTCAGAACTGTTTAGAAATTAAACAAAGAAACAGTGCTTGGTAAAACTGGGTCTGTTTTTAGACCACTCAGATCTGCTGTGTACAAAGGAAATTTGCTTCAGCATTTAAAAGGGGAACCAGGGCTAGTTGTCACTCCATTAACTCCATGCAGTATGTATCGTTTAAATGTTGCAAACTTTAAACATAATAAAAGACACACACACACACACACACACACATATATATATATGCACATGTATATTTGCTATTTGCACAGTGTAAATCAAATGCTATCTGATGCAAACAGTATCCTTCATGATTTACACTCATTGTAAATTGTAGCTGCCATTTAAAAATACATAATCTGTTTTAGTGTGTGACTATTTTCTGTTGAAAACCATGTAAATGAAATGTGTCTTTTTAAGCTTCAGCAGGGAGTAATAATCCTTTGATAGACTCCACAAATTAAAAATAATGTGAGACATGAAGCTCATTTTACCAGTTTCTCTATATCATATCCATGTCTGTCTGGCTTCATTCCACTATTATTTTAATCCCAGTAGGTTTTTATATCCGTGTTCATCTAGCATCATTAAGATAAGTTTCAGTATCAACTCTACAGCTTTGCATTTATTAACAGGTTTAACTTTCAGTGGCCAGAGCTGCAGACCAATTCAATGTGATCTTATTTGCAGACAATTTCCAGAACCGTTGAACCATTTTACGTATACAAATTTAGAGAAATTATAAAGGTGCATAATGAATTAATGGAATTCAATGGCTGATTTTATTGCATTTCTATTAACTGAGATCAATTAAATATGTTTGATGTCCCCACATTTTAATGTAGTTTTAAAGGAATAGTTCACTTAATAATGAAAATGTACTCACCTTCAGGTCAACCAAGATGTAGATGACTGTGTTTCTTCATGGGAACAGAACTGAATAAATGTAGCATTACATCACTTGCTCACCAGTGGGTCCTCTGCGGTGAATGGGTGCCGTCAAAATGAGAGTGCAAACAGCTGATAAAAACATCACAATAATCCACAAGTAATCTACACAACTCCAGTCCATCAATTAACATCTTGTGAAGCCAAAACATTCATGTTTATGAGAAACAAATGAACATTTTGGATAAAAGTTGCTTTTTCATTTATGAAACTGACCAGTACAAAACATTTTAAATAGGGAAAATGAATGATCTAGCTCATAAAACTGCTTCCAGAAAGAGAGCAAATAAATTAATTGAGAGGAAGAGAAACAAAGAACAGAGAGCAATGCCAATACACTTTCTCTGAATAATGAATTAATAGAATTTGATGGTTAATTTCATTGTACTTCTAATAACTGAGATCAATTAAATATGTTTAACATCAACAAAGGAACAGTTCATCTAATAATGAAAATGTACTCACCCTTAGTTTGTTTCTTCATGGGAACAGATTTGGAGAAATCTTGCATTGCATCCCTTGCTCACCAATAGATCCTCTGCAGTGAATGGGTGCTGTCAGAATGAGAGTCCAAAAGCTGATAAAAACATCACAATAATCCACAACAAATCCACATGACTCCAGTCCATTAATTAATATCTTGTGAAGTCAAAAACTGTGTGTTTATAAGAAACACATTTGATATTGTACAAGTTTTATTCTGTTTAATGCTTTTTCTAAAGACTAAATTAATTACAAATTTCTTTCTTGGACCAAGCTTCACCATTATTCACTGAAAAACACCTGGGCCGTTTCTCAAACGGAAGGCTGCATCCTCCGGAGGTCGCATTTGTAGGCTGCATACGTCATAAAGAAGATCTTATTTTAGAATATTAACAGTTATAAATTTGACCATTATTCTTAGTTAAGCATAAATTGTTGTAATATGCTTTTGACTCACGAATATAATGCTCAGTTAACTGAAATAAGCCAGGCTTGATGACGTATGCAGCCTACAAATGCGACCTCCGGAGGATGCAGCCTTCCGTTTGAGAAATCTCCCAGCATATTAATATTGTTTTGAAGTCATAGCATGATATTCTTCAAGTAATTGTGCGAAAATTACGCTTTATTAATCGCAACTCTGTAAATTTGTGTGAAAGTGTTCATTTATTTTGGAAACTGCAGTGATATGTACTTATTGGTACGTATTTCATGTCACGCTAAAAAGTGCACCCAGGCATGTAAATGCCATGAGACCAGGTAGCAAAAACAAGAAGTTGGGTCAGTATGTAGATACTACCTTCCAAATATACAATGTGCACACTTTAGAGATACACAGAAATACTAATAAGATAACCCACCAGCTGCACAAGGACAGAAGGGCCGTGAATTATCACTGTGAATCAATAATCAGATAAGACAAAAATACTCATTTGAACTCTGGACCATTGTGTGTGTGTGATTCTTGACCCGTCTGACACATCACACACATAGGACCTGAGCACTGGTCATGGGAATTAGAGGTCTACATCATTGTGAGCTAATCTTAGCCAGTCTTAGAAACATGACATTTCCTCTCAGTCTCTTAATGAGAAGAGCAAATGTCTGGGCGAGCACACCTCTGCCAACAAAGTGTTAATCATGAATTGATCCGATCAGTGTTCTTTTGTAATTTGTCACTCTCTGCTTCCTTCAGGATTTTGTTTTTCCAACCAAAATAGCATTTAATTAAAACATCATTATACAACATATGTTTTGTGGCGATTTTATTAACAATCAGTCAAAAGGCATTTAGCTTTTATATGGCCAAAGAACAAAAAAGAGGATAACATAATACTGTTGTTGAACTTTAGAAATCTGAAAAATAATTCAGTATCTGCCCACCAATCTTATTTATTTAGTTATTAGAAATAACACATTTTTGTCCAAATGAAATGCCGTTTTTTACTGTTCCTTGCATATTAAAATGATTTCCGAAGGATTAAGTGACACCGCAGACTGAAAATTCAGCTTTGACATCACAGGAATAAATTATGTTTGAAAATACAGGTATAATCAAGTAGAACGTTTTATTTTGCAATATTACTGTTTACTGTATTTTTGATTAAATCAACGCAGCCTTGGTGAGCATTAAAAACAAACAATTAAACAAAAAAAAAAACAATCTTACTTTTTTAAAGTTGAAAGTTACTATAAATGAAACTCAAATTCAGTGTGGTCTGCTTGTTGAGCACTGCTGTGCAAGTTGAAAATTCAGTTTTGCATAGCACTTTTCACAATAAATAATATTTCAAAGCATGAATAATCCAGTTTTTGGTTTTCAAGGATGTTCAAGGTTGTTATAGACCTGCAAGTGTTGTAATCTCATAAGATTTAAAATGAGTTTCTCTGAGTCACAGGTGTGGATCTAGGTGGCCAATGTTGAAACCAAACCTACGTCACAGATTTCACAGTATATAGTTTCAGACTTTACTATTGTCATGTCTAATGGCATTTTTTGAGTTGACATTCTGTATATGAAGTTCTGAGCTATTAGTTGAGTACTTCAGTGAACTCAACTTGTTAACTTGTGTGTCAAATTGATAATTATACCCTCAAATAAATATTGGATAGAGGAAAAGGATTCACAACAATGACAGTGCTTTTATTCCATTAAGGTGTTATTCGCCACTCTGTTGATCATCGCAGGATTGCTACATTGATTTTTTTTTTCTTTTTTCAAACTAGGAAAAAGCGTTGTTGAAGTCCTCAGAGAGCTGCTTGTTATTCTAAGCCTCACATGAGAGGCACACATAGAAACACACACACACTTATGGTCATGGAATAGTTCTTTATCCACCTCACACTTTTTGCTCTAATATACACTTCGCAAAACCATTCAGTAATGTAGTCCTTACAAGAGTGGTCGGTCTTGACATGTGACATTGGAAAAGTAACTTTAATTCTCATTAGAGAGGAACAAGCTTGCTTATGTCACTTTAAATGGCTGATAGAACCAGAGTTCTTACTACTATTGCAATTACTCTTGGCAAATGTCATTTTGCTTCCCTCTTATAATAGTGAAATATATGTTAATGGGTTAGGAATTCAATACTACTTGTGTTGTATAATTTATTTAGAGTCTCATTCCCCTAACCATTGATTCCTGAGGATGTTTTTTGTGTGTAAACATGCATTAAGGAACAATGTGCAGTCAGACAGTCATTGTCACAAAAGAAACCCCAGCAGGGTGATCAGGACCCATTACAAAGTGAAAAGCTTGTGTATCACTGCAGAGGGGTATATTATAGTGGATTTAACAGATTGGAAAGTGAACTCTGAAGGCTAAAAACCCTAAAACATGGTGAAGTCACTGAAGTTAGTTTCTTTATAATGTCTTATTGCTTATACAAAGCTGCAGCAGCTGAAATATGATAAACGACACCGATCTTCAATATTCAGTTATCAATATTTATAATAAGAATAAACAATTCTACCACCAAGTAATATCCATCATGTTTCTCTAACTGTAGAAAGTTTATAGTTGCCAAGCAACTCCAGAATTTTTATACAGAGGTGCGTTAATATACTGCAGGATGCCTAATTCACAAAGTTAGTATTTGAACAGTTGTATAATGTCCGATACTGACCGTCTAACTATACATCCATATATATAAATTTAGTTAATTATGTTAAGGTTAGGCTGTGAAGAGACTTTCAACTAGTATAACAACAACAACAACAACAACAAAATACCTGATTGTAAAAAAATAAGCATTACAAAGCCTACACTTAATCAAATCTAATTTGATGTGATCTAATTTCTTAAAATTGTATTAGTATTAGATTTTTATTTTTATTTATTTATTTTTTTTTATTTATTTTTTTTGCATCTTAGAATGATTTCTGAAGAATCATGTGACACTGAAGACTGGAGTAATGATGCTGAAAATTACATTATATATATATATATATATATATATATATATACACACACACACAATTAAAATTTACTTTATAATATAATTTAAGTGTAAAATATAATCAAATAGAAAGAAAAAGTTATTTTATTCCACAATATTACTGTTTTTACTGTATTTTTAATTAAATCATATACAATTATTTACAGTGATTGCCTTCAAAACTTCACCAGTCAGAACAATCTTTTTTTTTTTGTTTTCTACCACCTTAATTACTCAAGGAATGATGCAAATTAAACAATGACACAAACATAGCAAAAAAAAAAAAAAAAAAAAATCATGGCCCAGTAGCTCTTGAGTGTCACTCCGCCATAGGGACCCAGAGACGTCAATCAGCTCTTTAAACGTGCCAAAAATGTGCTTGACATCTGGATATTTTCCTGGTTTTAATTGTTTTCTCCATTATTTAATCGTCATTTATCAATAACTGCTACCATGATCAATTCACGGATTAAAAAAAAATCACAAAAGCCTCTTTTTACCACCTGCCTTCCCTGAATATTACCACGTTAATTGCGGCAGGAAAATAGCGCTGACTTCCATGAATACAACACCATCTATATTAGCAGAGATAGCGGTTAATAAATAAAATGCATGCTTTTGTACTAAAACACGACACACAAATGTATTTTCTGTGTGTTTGAAACAGCAAGAGATATATAGAGAGAGAAAGAAACAAAAACACAATGAGAGTCTGCAGCAAATGGCTCGAGCTGAGAGAGATAGAAAAATACGCGAGACAAGGGTGAGAGAGGAGGATTTGAGGCAGACCACGGCTGCACAGAGGGGGCTCAGGGATGGGCCCTTTAAAAGAGCCTTTGATGAATGAAGCTGAGTGATTTCTGGGGACCAAGGTTGGCCTCTCCAGGGTAAAAGAGGTGCTGGGGCACCGTCACCTTGTAATCTGTTTCATATCCCCTCTTAGTTGTACTGCAAGTACACTACACAGGCTTTTCTCTTTCTCAAGGTCTCGGAGCAGTTTTGTAAGCCCTGATATTCTCTCTTTCGCTCACTTGCTCGCTCTCTCTCTGTCCCCATCTTTCCTTTGTCTTCAACCTTCCGTTGAGAGAAGCAGAAAAGCCACGCTGTAAAAAGAGAGCATCTGTCCTGTGTCATCTAAAATGAGCAAGGGATCAAAATCACAAAGACGCCTTGCATAAAAAGACAAAAGCTGGAATTTTTACGGCATTTGTGATGAGTTGCTTAAAAAGAAAGCATTATCTTGTCAAATAGAGCATCGCAAGATATCATTCAAATGTCTTAGGGGATACGCGAGTATAAAAGAAGATAAATACATCAGCGCGTGAAGGCATATTATGAACAGCAGTCAAAAATAGCACCTTTTAAAGAAGACGAAGAACAAATAGAAACGCTTTTTCTCAACTACTTTTTCTTTCCATTAGACCTGAGTTTCTTGTCCTTATTGATCTGTTTGGTCAGCTGACTGGTGTTATGTGAACAGTGACTGTAGCGCTCCTGACCTCTGACCTCTCGGCCCCATGTCGATTTATCCTCTGCACTGCCTATTATTTTCAAGCATCCTTCTTTGTGCTAAAACACATTATCGAGACACACAACATGTATGTACACAGAGATCTTCCAGCACAATCACCTTTCATGTTTTTGCTTTACCCCTGGAGGACACGACCTCTGTCATACATTCGCCTCCACATAACTGACCCATTTGATCACGTGACCTCGTCTTTCATCAGTTTTCTTTGTTGTTTTGTAAAGTGCACGATACTTTAATCTTAAAATCAATGTGTTTTTGCATCATTTCCTTCTCGAGTCAGTCAGGCTTCACACTTGGGGAATCTTAACTTCAGTAAATAGGGTGAAATGCTTTGTTTTATTCATTTAAGCGAATAAGCACAGGCCATCGATGGTACTACTGAAATTTTGCTCTATGAATATTTAGCTGCCAAATATTT
Source organism: Acrossocheilus fasciatus (assembly GCA_036784905.1). Taxonomy (NCBI): domain Eukaryota; kingdom Metazoa; phylum Chordata; class Actinopteri; order Cypriniformes; family Cyprinidae; genus Acrossocheilus; species Acrossocheilus fasciatus. Next base: position 4,803,411 of record CM071943.1, read on the forward strand.
GGTGGTGAATAAGTCGCGTGATTTGTTGTGCGTTATTGTGAACGAGTTCATGCATTTGTGTGTGAGAGAGAGAGAGAGAGAGAGAGAGAGAGAGAGAGAGAGCGTTTGCAGTCAAAGGTCTAGAGCTCAACTTCACTTCATTAATGCAAAACACCGCAATATGAGAGCAGATTTACATACTGTCGACCGAAAACCAAAACAACAATGATGAACTGCTATTTCCTCTTAGGATGGGCTGCTTTGATGCCTCTCTAAAGGAAAAAAAAAAACGAGTCTTTTTCTGCCTGGAGGTGGGGTGATGAATACTCAATGAGCCAACAGGTGACGTGTACACGGTTTGAACTACTGTAAAAGAAAAACATGTGCTTTAAAGTGATGGCGCGTTTGATTTCTCCCTGCAACATGCCACTCTGTTGATTCTCTGCTATTGTGGTTTATTTCCTGGGACTGAGCAATTAGAGATTGATTGTTTTCTTGATTTCAACACCCGTAATGAGCAAATTAAATGAACAACTGTCTTCTTGGATATTAAGCCCATTCTTTTAAATACAGACACTCTTAAATGATCAGCTATATTACAAGTCTTTTATATATATATATATATATATATATATATATATATATATATATATATATAATTGCAATTTGCTTAGCAAGCAACGCAATAAACACACGCACACGCACACACACGCACACACACACACACACACACGGAGCACTGGGCAGCCATTTATGCTGCGGTGCCCGGGGAGCAGTTGGGTGCCTTGCTCAAGGGCACCTCAGTCGTGGTATTGAGGTGGAGAGAACACTGGACAGTCACTCCCCCCACCTACAATCCCTGCCAGCCCCAGACTCGAACTTGCAACCTTTAGATTATGAGTCCGACTCTCTAACCATTAGGCCACGACTTCCCCTTTATTTATTTATTTATTTACTTATTTATTTATTTGATCAAAAACACAGTGAAACAGTTAATACTGTTAAATAGTATTACAATTAATTTTAAAGTTTTCTATTTGAATACATGTAAAAATTTAATTTATATGTGTGATGCAAAGCTGAATTTTCAGCATCATTACTTCAGTCTTTAATGACACATCCTTCTGAAATCATTCTAATATGCTGAACTGCTGCTCAAGAGTCATTTCTTATTATTATTATCAATGTTCAAAACATTTGGGATGCTTTATAGATGCTTTAGTTGTTGGTTGTCGATCACCACTGCTCTCTTGGAAGCTACACTGAGGTGGTGCTTCACTGCTGAGTAGTTCAGCACCTTGGACAGCAACCCATAACACACTACATAAAGAGTTCAGCACCCGGAACAGCATGTTTGCAATGCTGAACCCAGAACTGTGACACAACTGCAGCTCCACAGAGCAGAGTCAGAAGAGACTTCCTCTACCGGATCAGCGCTCTTGCTCTTAGAGCTGAACAGAATGACAGACAACTCAGCTGCAGGGCTGCAGGCTTACATCTCCAGAAGACTGACACAGCTATACCAAAAGTATTATCCAATTATTCAACAAATAACAACAGGTTAATCACAAATACACATACACTGTAAAAAAAAAAAAAAATTCAAAGTTCAGTTGCTGCCTTAAATTAAGTATAATCAACTTTTACTTCAACTTTTAAGTTATTTTAACTTAAATTACATTAAACTGAGTAAAAAAAAATCAAGCTTAACTTCAGATGACCTATAAAATTGCTCAATATATTTTGAATTTAAGTATTGTAAAAACTTAAGCTGCAGTCATTTACTAAACATCCATACATGTTTGTATGTTTGTATGTATGCACAGTATGTATGTGTGTGTGTGTGTGTATATATATATATATATATATATATATATATATATATATATATATATATAAACATAAACAGTTGGTACTTCTAATCCTCACAGCCTAATTTTCTTAAACCAATTAAATGTGACATCTACCCAGGCTAAGCAGGCTTGATAACATCAGCAGGAATGTTATTTTAAAAATTATTATATATGTAATATTTTTTATATTTATATTTTATGTTTGTATAATGTGATAAGTACAATATAATGATGATAAAACTATATATAATGTTATTGTAATTATATATTCAATATTTTTTTTAAGATCATTCAGTTCATATATTGATTCCACTGAATTAATTAATTATTATTATTTTTTTTTCATCCATTGAAATACTTGTAAACACTCTTTATGGTGCAGTCATTGACAGATGTAAGTAGAGGCTGTGAAGTTGTATTTATCCTGTTCGTATAAGAGAAGCTCATACCACTAACACTGACATCATGCTCCGCTGGCATTTTCCAAAAGAGTCGTTCAAGGCCCGGATCAAACTGCTCCCTCTCCTAAGTCCACATTAAAGCAGCTCTATATATTACAGTAGTAACAGTCCTATAATCTCTCTGAGACTCCACTCCTTCTTTCTGCTTGGTCAAGCACTGGGAGGCCACGGCAAGGGGCTGGAAAGGTCTGGATCAGTCAGCCTCTCTGCAATGCGATATTCACGGTTGCCGTTAAACCACAGAGAGGATTGTGGGTGTAAAGTTTAGTCAGCAGGATTTAACGCTTGCATAAGACACAACGTGCATTCCTGTTAAAAAGACATGATACTTCTGGGTTTTAAAAAGGTTTGAAGTTAACATTTGAAGGATTTAGTGTTCACTCAAGCAATTGGTTTTTCTTCGGTTAAGGAAAACAAAGAAGGACCTTGCGTTAACTTATTTCCATGTTTTATTTCTGATCTATTTACAGTTTTAACATAGTTTAGCTTAAGGGGGTCAATAACTGATTTTTTAAATGAGTTTGTACTCTTCTATGAGGTCCACTTGTAATGATTTTTTTTCTCCTAGCAATTCTGAGAAGAAAAGTCTGAATTGTAAGATATAAACCCACAACTGTAAGAAAAAAAAAGTCAGAAATATGAGATAAAAGTTGCAATTACTTTATTGATTTTGTGGCAAAAAAAAATGAATTTGAAATTCAGAAATTGAGAGGAAAAAGGGCAGAATTGCAATATAAAAACTCAGAACTGAATGAAGTTATATCTTGCAATTCTTTCATATTATGTTAAAATGATTTCAGTGTGAAAATATATATTTTACTAAAGTTTAGTAACATCTTTAAAAGTTATATTCAATATTCAATTTTTTTATTTTTATTTATTTTTATTTTATTTTTTTTTTTTAAGTTTTAAAATAATATAATTAAGTGCTTTTATAAAAATTGCATGATTGCATTTTCCAAATCTTATAAGAATTGATCCCATTCACTTTCATTGTAAAGTGCCTCTGTGTAACCTTGACTGTGTTGTTAAGAAAATTCTGGACCATCAGGAGTGGTTTTATCTTTTTAATTCAGAAATAAAAGTTCTCAATTTACTGATGTATTTTGATTTCTGCATGAAAGAGTTTGGTGTGAATGAGACTCATTGTGCATATCAGTTTCTATATAAACCTCTCTTCTCCACAAATACATTTGAATGCTAATGGGATCACACTGGATTTGATCAAAGGTGGTAGTTGGCCTGAAAAAATTGAGAAGCACTGAATTAGACCGTCAAAAATATGAGCACTTCACAAACTGACACTTTAGACAAAAGCGGGTGCTGTTTTCATCAGCTTGGGATAAAAGATTAGTGTGTTTACCTTTACATGCTCTTCAGACACACATAGACAAAAGCCTTGCCATGTAATATTAATGTCCGACAAGTCTGGTTTCACGCCGGAGGTTTTGTTGACGTGATATCCTTTAATCTTCTCCACAATAGCACTTAAAAAATGCTGCTAATTTGCAAATGGGATTAAAAATGTGTAGATAAATAATGTATTACAAATACCCGTGTGACTCCGAACCGCCGGTGAATACTAAACCCATGGGTGTGTTTTTATTTATTTAGACACTTTGGTCTCGCACACCTTCAAAGAGCCACAGCGCTTGTTTGTCTTTCATTAGTGTGGAAGCACAGCCTGTGCTCCGAACCCTCGGCAGAAACTCAATATTCTGTCTTCTCGCCTTAGAACGACACAATGGCCCGCGGTTTCGCTCGCAAACAGGAGGAAGTTCATGCATACAGCATTTGTCTTCGTTCAGACCCAGAGACATTGTAGTCCCTGACATCCCACTCTCGTCCCATTCCCAGGTGAGCACTTGGACTGTAGTCGGGTTAATAAGGTTATAATCTCGCCATTAAAGCACATAATTTTCGTCTCTCATGGCACTCTTTGGAGGGTAATCCTGTTAAAGTTGGGCTCATTTATGTCAGACCATAAACATCAGATGGATGTGTCCTCCTTCACTTTGACACAGTCCGCTCTATTTGGGTGAAACTAAAGGAATAGAGACAGGAATAGAGAGACTCTCTGGGACGGACAAAAGCTGCACTTCAAAGTTTGCTAGAAGAGAAACAGAGTAACCTCTAGAGTTCACTGAAGGGGAGACAACAGAATAATGCAGACATTATTAGAAGTACGTTATATATGAGACAATTATATTATTACTAGAAAAAGAAGAAACATTAATTATTAGATTTTAACCAATAATTGGTTATGGAATTTTTGCAGAGATGTTTATGCATGCATGTATGGATGGATGGATATATTTATTTATTTGCTAATGTGCACAAAAACCTAATCTATCAAATGTAAATGAGTGAAATAAGTTCCGGCATGATCTGGAAAAATCCTTTAACAAAGTTACTTTTTTATTTATTTATTTATTTATTTATTTATTTTTATAGCATCTCACGCTTGAGTTGTGTCTGTTAAAAGTAGTTCAGCAATGAAAAACAAATCTTTAGACCCTGTTCTATGCTGGAACCACACCTGCAGTATGTATGAAGTGAAAGTGACATGTGGCCAAGTATGGTTACCCATACTCGAAGTGCACACACACACACACACACAGCAGTGAACACACACACACAAAAACACACACACACACACACACACACACACACACACACACACACACCCACCGTGAACACTGCTGCGACACCCAGGGAGCTAGAATTGAGGGTGGAGAGAGCACTGTACATTCACTGACTCCTACCACCTACAATACCTACCGGACCTGAGACTCAAACCCGCAACCTTTGGGTTATGAATACTAATGAGATCACAAGGCAATGCCAGTTAATGCTAAAAAACCTGCTGTTTGCATTCTTGCCATTTTTAGATCGTGCATTAATGTGTCTAATAAACCCCAAGAGATCCAAAATGATAGATTATTTACAATGTTAAATTACACCGTTGGTTGTCATTTTAGCATAAATAGATGCCTGTTGCTGTAGATTAATTTGTGTGAGTCTGTATCCCTTTTGGCGATGAAATTGGCTCTAAATTTTAGAACAAGGATTCTAACTCAACTATTTATTTCGCTGCTCCCAAAACACTCATTTGAGAGGAGCGGTCTCCATAACAGCATATGTAACTTACAATGCTTAATAAAAGTAGCAGAAGGGGGGGAAATTTCTAACAATCTTCAATTGTTCTAATTGGCATCATTAATTTTCTCTATGGGCCTCAAGATAATTACATGACATTAGTGTCATGTATAATGCATGAGCAATTTTCACCCCCCACATTCTATGGCCTAGTGTTGGTGTGTGTCTGTGTGTGTGTGTGTGTGTGTGTGTGTGTGTGTTATATTTTAATATTCATCTTGAAAACAGCATGTGTTTAAATTCACAGTGAGCATGCATGCATTTGGTCTGATATGGAGTTGTGTTGGTTATACAATATATTCATGGACATCAAATTTTCTCGGCGTACTAGTGACATCTACGACTCAATAGTAAATGCAGAGTTTTACGGTATATTGACATTGCTTTTCAGGCTTGACTGGTATGCATATATGCATTGATTTGCTAAACAAAATACAGTATTGGTTTACCAATAATAAACTGGTTTACATGATACATCAAAAATGGAGACAGACTGAGGTGTGTTAATTTAAAAAGGCCTTCATTGAACATATCATAAAAATGACCATGTCCAGTATTGCGAAATAAACCCTGACAATGGACAATTGAACTTCTGTTCTTACCTTATGATTATAAATACAGATCTTAATTTGAAAATCATTTTATTATTTCACAAATGAAAGCAAGAGTTGTTATTGATATTAATTTAAGATAAATTTGAAATCACAACATTAACTAATTAAAAAATCTAAATGAAACTGTTTAATTAATGTAATACCTATGATATGTCATTTAACTGAGTAAAAACATTAAGATGACAAACATTAAATTAACAGCTTTTCTTTAATTCATCACACAATTTCACAGCCTTTCCTTCCTCTGAACTTTGACCCTGGATGCACTTTAACAACTGCTTTTTGTATATTTTCAAAATGCTTTTTTTTTTTTTTTTTTAACATTGAGTACAGCACCGACAAGATATGAATGAATATACATTCTTTTAATTAGAATTAACCATTTTGTTTCACATTTTTGCACACTTATTATACCTTGGTTGATACCTGGGAAAACAAAAGGAGTATTGTAAAGTAAAGTAAAGTAAAAAAAAAAAAAAAAAAAATACATGCATACATACATATATATATATATATATATATACACACACACACACACACACACACACACACACAGAGAGAGAGAGAGCATACATAAATAAATTAATAATAAAAGCATAGGCAGCACACAAAACTACAAAACATGCAAAGATTTGTTTAACTACATAAAGTATGGTTTACATTACTTTTGCATTATTTGCATTAAATGTGAGATTTTCAGCTGAAAATAAGATTACTGAATATTTCATGCCACAGAAGTCTAACTCTGTATGCCAATAAACCTTTTATTGTCACTGTCCTTAGCTTGCAATTTGATCAAAACACAGTGTGGTTATGAGTATAGGCCATTAATATTTTATAATTGACTAAAGTGGCTACATGATTGCTGACCAGCAGCAATACAGAAATCCAGTGTCAGAAAGAAAGTACAGATTAAGAGGAATAGCATGAATAATGATTTAAAGGAACAGATAAAACACCCACGCCATTACACAACAGCCATGAATGAATGAATAAATGAATGAATGAATAAATAAATAAATAAATAAATAAATAAATAAATAAATAAATAAATAAATAAATAAATAAATAAATAAATGTCTAAAGAAAATTTGTCTTAAAGTAATGTTTTTTTTTTCTTTTGGCTATTGTATCGAATACATTTAGTAGTGAATGTGTTACATCTAAAAAAAATAAAATAATAATAAAAAAACAAACAAACAAAAAAAAAAAACAGTAACCTACACCTTTTTTGGTTAATATGTCAAATTATGTGCAATTATGAAATTGTAGATTCTAGTCACTAATAACCCAAATAATGTTCATCAGACAGCTAGTTGATTTCATGTTGCAGTAAGGTGTTTACAAAAGTAGGTAGCAATACTGTGGTTAATGTATTATATCAGTCACATGAATGAGAGATTTCACCCATTCAACATGAAGTATTATAGCATTTGAGCGCATGTGTGTTTGTGTGTGTTTGTATGGAAGCAGCGGTGTCTTGGAGGTGCTTGTTCTTTGCGTCGTGTACTGTGGTTGTGAACGTGTTCTTCCCTGTTCCATATGTAGCAGCTGACCTCTATTAGCTCCTTGCCCACTTAGGTGCTGTAAACCTGATTGAGTTTGTCGACTGAGGCCAGAGTATTAATTTGAGGAAAACACACCGACACACGCTCATTTCCACCGTGCAGACACAAGCGCACACGCATGCCACAACACCCACAGAGAGTGAATTGCGTTTCATAATTCATAAACTTCAAAGACAAGGCGGACGTCAAGCAAAACAGTTGCCAAACGCTTTTGGTTCTTGTTTGCTGATGCCAGCTCGGAGCTTTTGATTAGTGTGGGTGGGTTAAAGATAGGTTCCTGAAAGGATAATTGAACGCGTTAAATACGGCAATCAGTCTCTGCCTTAATCAACGGCTCTTAATTGTTAATGACATTACAGGATGGCTAATATACTGCGTTAATATTACACATTCGTATTTGACATTAAATCCCTTTCTTGGAGGAAAAAAGCCACTCATTTGGCTCGACAAAAGGACGCTAATCATCGAGACGCGAGATAAAGTAAGACACGTTGTGCCTGGTTAGCTCAGCGCTAGCGCATGCAATGATATCCAACATCAAGATGAGGGCAAAACACCCTTGTAATCAGATGGAAAGACTTCACCCCATTACCATCTAAAAAGCAAATTAAGGCTCTAATGAACATAAGCAGAGAGAGCAGACAGCAGCTAATTAGTTATAGACCAAAAATAGAGAAAGATCAAAGAGACATTCATGCGTCCATCTTATCTCACTGCTCGAGAAAACTCAATGAACTACATTTAAAAAGCACACAAAGTCAGCTGGGAGTTTGCTTGCTTATTTTCAACTTTAGAGAGGGTAAATAGAGTCTAAATTAGTTGCTGGCCACTCATTTAAATAGGTATTTAAATATCACATATGACAATAAAATGCATCCAATGTAGTGTCTCTCAACTGGTGTGGTTTTGCAACCCGAATAATGAGCTGCAAATCTGTTCTGCAGGTGGGAAAAACTGTATTTTTCTTCCTGGACAAAAACTTTAATGAATTCAAGGCATGTGGCTATTCAGAAATTAACATTCAAAAATGTACCTCTTAGAAATATATTCAAAAGTGTGACAACCTGCCCCAGTCTCCATCTAAAACAATTCTGGGCTGGATTTTCTGCAAAAATTATGAAACATACCTTGCAGTGACACACAATTACTGAAGGATTAGTTCATCTAAAAATGAAAAATTGCTGAATTCTCAGGCCATCCAATATGTAGATGAGTTTGTTTCTTCTTGGGAAAAGATTTGGAGAAATTTAGCATTACATGACTTGCTCACCAATGAATCCTCTGCAGTGAACAGGTGCCGTCAGAATGAGAGTCCAAACAGCTGATTAAAAAAAAAAAAAAAAAAAAAAAACACATCACAATAATCCACAAGTAATCCATACCACTCCAGACCATATGCTGACATCTTGTGAAGTGAAAAGCTGCATGTTTGTAAGAAACAAATCCATCATCACTAAGGTATTTTAACTTCAAACATTTGCTTCTGGCGTCAATAATCCATAATGACACTTCCTCCAGTGAAAAAAGTCCATCCTGCACTACTTACAACTTTTTAAAACTGTTTTCACAGTGCCTGATCTGTGCATATTTCTCTCCTGATTCAGACGAGACAAATTTTTCACCTGAGAAAGCAATATTTTTTTTTTTTTATAAAGGATTTTATCCAGAAGCAACAGTTTGTAGTTAAAACGTCTTGCTGATGGATTTATTTATTACAAATACGGGGCTTGTGGCTTTACTACTTGTATTGTTTTTATCAGCTGTTTGGATTTTCATTCTGACGGCACCCATTCACTGCAAAGGATCCATTGGTGAGCAAGTGATGTAATGCTACATTTCTTCAGACCAGTTTTGATGAAAGAATAAACTCGTCTACATCTTGAATGGCCTGAGGATGTTTAGTACAGTTTTGGAAAATTGTCATTTTTGGGTGAACTATTCCATTAATACAGAGATGTGAAAATTGTGGCTCTCCTGTAAAGACCTTCTCTAAAGACTTTCTCTTTTTTTTAATTTCTCTTTCCCCTTCCACTATCAAAACAGATTATTAATTTACTCAAGTCTCGTTACAGGTCTATGGAAGAGCGCTTGGGGCGTATCACTCTGATTGTTTCTGAGTAGAAAAAAAAAAAAAAGCTTTTGAAAGAGAAACTGTAAGCAGTGAGGTTTTGAAAGTGTGAATTTTATAATTAAGCCTCCTTCTATTTCTCTGAATGGGGGAGTTTAAATCACCTTTTATTGCAGTCTCTTCCTACAGGCAGTTTTGAATAGACACACATTAATTTGTCTAAGAGAACACTCTCATTTTTAGGCCAGACTCTGTTGGTTCAGAGGAGAAAAGGTTCTTAATTCAGTCGGTGCATTAAAATTATATCCATCCTGTTGCTGAGATAAAGCTGGCTCTTCCCCATTGCAGACACAAACAGCTTGGCTCAAGTGCTGAGTTTGTATTGTCGCAAATGTGGAGTCATTATGAAGAGAGGGAGAGACTAAACTTAAAACAAATATTATCAGAGACGAGAAAATGAGACTCCTGCCAAAGTGCCGTTGCCTTAGGGAGAGCGGCTTGCCTTTATTCAGCGGGAACAGAGTGCTACCATGTCGCTTCACACTCCAGAGCACATATTGCTGGAGCCTGGAAGCTCATCCAAAAAATATCTGCACAGTAATCAAGACGAGCACTTAAGCCTCTGAAGATTTCTCAATTTATTTATTTATTTCATTTTATTTGTTTACTTTGTTCTCCCATAGGGAAGATGTTGATTTGATGCATATGCAGTTTTCCTAAAATGGCCTTGTAAACATCTCACAGTTGGTAGTTGGTCCAGTTGGACATTGTGCTGGAGAGGCAGTTGGCAGAGTCAAATTAAAGTACTAAAAATGTGAATGTTTACACAAGTTTTAGCCTCTTTGGAAATAGTGGCGGCTTGTTGGTTAAGGATCTGGGCCGTAAACACAAAGATTGGATGTCTGAGGTCATGTAGGCTGTTTTGTGCCAAATATCTAGAACCAATTATCACACGCAAGCCAAAGATATTTTACAAGACAGTTCATACAAAAACATGTGACTTTTACTCCCACAGACACAAACCAACACCATTTCAAAATCAGTAGAATACAGGAATTAACATTGATTTTAAGAAAAGGACATTTGCCAATGTCACTAATTCAATTAAATGTTATATAACCAAATATGTTTATACAATACAAATTACAAGTGTATGTCAATAACCTGTATTATACATGCTCTCTTTACTCTCTCCACAACATATCAGCTTAATTGCAATATTTATTATTTGTTTATTTAAATTATGTAATATTTTACTTACCCTTACTGAAAGAAAATATATTTTATTATATATGAACGCTCAATATATTGAAGAATTACTGTATAGAATAATACATTTTGGTAATATATTAAGGAATTGCTGCTTTCCATATATTGGGGAATATATGTCAACATACTGTATATGGTACTCATACAGTCACATTTATATGGGAATATGTATTAACAATATATGAACACAACTCAAGGTAAATATTTATTTTAATATATTTTCATAAATGGAATTATATATTTGTAAATATATAAATATTGGCTACACATATAATTTAAAATATATACAGTATAATGTCAAATATATATGTGAACATGTATCCAAAGTATATGTATCTAAATATGAGCAAATTTATTGCGCCATGTATGTGTGAATATATATATATATATATATATATATATATATATATATATATATATATATATATATATATATATATATATATATTGTGACGGATTGACGGCCCTCCCCCTCATCATCATCACCACCCCGTCCCTTATTCGCCGCCCTTCACCAGGCTCCCGACTGGAGTGGGTGGATGAGAGGAGGGGCGTGGGACTAACGTGGGCTGGCGGCGTGTGATGAGGCACAGCTGGACTGAATTAAGCCTCATCACCGCCGCCGTTAAATGCCGAGCGCGCCTCTCCTCGGGAGACCGGTCTCTTCCCCCGTGCATGCACGCTGGTGTCCTCGTGGGTCCAGGAAGGGTGCGTCGAGGGACATCGCGCCGCCGAGGATGTGAGCCGCGGAACCTCCAGGGTCATCGTGCAAGCCGCACCCGTATAACGGCCGTCGGGCCAGGATGCCGGGCCGTCCATCCCGCCAATGGGCCAGTAAGTGGCACAGGAAGAGCCGCCGCTCCAGAGAAGCCGCCGCCCCTCGTGCCCCGGACCGCGGGAGCGTGTGCGGCCACCTGACTCCGCCCCTTGCCTGGACCCTTCCCTTTTGGAACACTGCCCTCCTTCACAAGCCCCGAAGCACGACGAGGACACCAGACCCCCCCTGTTTTATGGACACTTCTTCCCCCTGGACACTTCCTTTTATTATTTTTGTTTAATAAAAACCTCTCCGAGGCCTGACGCCACACCCACTGTGTCTGTCGTTGGCTCCTCCCGTCACAGTGGTGGAGAATGCGGGCAAGGCGGAGCCTAGACAGCGCAGTTGGGCAACATCTGAAGACGTCGTCCCCTCTCGCACGCAGAAGTTCGTGAAGAAGCGCTTGGGACGGAGAAACGACGGAGACGGCCTCCCAGCCACTGAAGGGGTAAGTGACATCTAGTCAATTGTCATCTTACCCTGTGGTTGGTTGAGGCTGTCGACTAATACCGGTTTCTCTGTCCCTGTTCCGGCGCGGTGCGAGAGGGAGGTTCGCCCGGAGAGGAATCCCTGCCCCGCCCACTCCGACCGTATGGAGCCTGGTTGAGGAAGGTAGCACTCCTGCGTGGGCGGCGACCGACGACGGGGATGTCGCTTGGGGGGGGGAATGTGACGGATCGACGGCCCTCCCCCTCATCATCATCACCACCCCGTCCCTTATTCGCCGCCCTTCACCAGGCTCCCGACTGGAGTGGGTGGATGAGAGGAGGGGCGTGGGACTAACGTGGGCTGGCGGCGTGTGATGAGGCACAGCTGGACTGAATTAAGCCTCATCACCGCCGCCGTTAAATGCCGAGCGCGCCTCTCCTCGGGAGACCGGTCTCTTCCCCCGTGCATGCACGCTGGTGTCCTCGTGGGTCCAGGAAGGGTGCGTCGAGGGACATCGCGCCGCCGAGGATGTGAGCCGCGGAACCTCCAGGGTCATCGTGCAAGCCGCACCCGTATAACGGCCGTCGGGCCAGGATGCCGGGCCGTCCATCCCGCCAATGGGCCAGTAAGTGGCACAGGAAGAGCCGCCGCTCCAGAGAAGCCGCCGCCCCTCGTGCCCCGGACCGCGGGAGCGTGTGCGGCCACCTGACTCCGCCCCTTGCCTGGACCCTTCCCCTTTGGAACACTGCCCTCCTGCACAAGCCCCGAAGCACGACGAGGACACCAGACCCCCCCTGTTTTATGGACACTTCTTCCCCCTGGACACTTCCTTTTATTATTTTTGTTTAATAAAAACCTCTCCGAGGCCTGACGCCACACCCACTGTGTCTGTCGTTGGCTCCTCCCGTCACAATATATATATATATATATACTCAGTCATGGTCAAAAATATTGGCACCCTTGGTAAATATGATCAAAGAAGGCTGTGAAAATTAATATCCATTGTTAATCCTTTTGATCTTTTATTTAAAAAAAAAAAAAAAAAAAATCACAAAAATTTAACCTTTCATTGGATAATAAGAATTTAACATGGGGGGGGGGGGGGTATCATTATGAAATAAATGTTTTTTTTTTCTGGACACAATTATTGGCACCCCTAGAAATTCTTATGAGTAAAATATATCTGAAGTATATTCCCATTCATATTCTCAATTATGAACACTCCAGGGTGATTATGAACATGATATTATCCAGCCATGGCTTCCTGTTTCACAGAAATATAAATAGTAGGGAAAACAAAGGCCAAATTCCCTTAATCATCCATCACAATGAGAAAAAAACAAAGAATATATTTCTGATGTGCAGAAAAATATAATTGAGCTTCACAAATTAGTGAAGTGGCTTTAAGAAAAGAGCTAGAGCAGTGAAAATTCCCATTTCCACCATCAGGGCAATAATTAAGAATTTCCAATTAACATAAAATGTTACGAAACTGCCTGGAAGAGGACGTGTGTCTATATAGTGTCCTAATGCATGGTGAGAAGGAGAGTTTGAGTGGCTAAAGACTCTCCAAGGACCACAGCTGGAGAATTGCAGAAAATTGTTGAGTCTCGGGGTCAGAAAACCTTAAAAAATTGTCAAACAGCACCTACATCACCACCATGTTGTTTGGGAGAGTAGCTCATCCAAAAACAAACCCCAGCATATTCAGTTATCAGACACGACTGAAACTTCAAATGGCACTGGCTTTTTTTTTTTTTAATAAAACATCAAAAGGATTAACAATGCAGATTAATTTTCACAGCCTTCTTTGATCATATTTACCAAAGGTGCCGATATGTTTGGCCATGACTGTATATATGCATGATTAAAAAAAAAAAAAAAAGTGTCATATCGCGATATCAATTATATAGCGACTTGATGACGTATTTACTAGGGATGCACCGATTGTTAAATTATTCAGACGAAAATAGCAAAAAATAAGAAAAAAAAAAAAAAAAAGATCTTTCGGTGGTCGGCCGAATAAAGCCCAATGTACCAAACAATGGTGTGATGCGAACAAATAGAGGCGTGCACAAATACAGCAAACATGACGGCAGTGTTGAAGCGTTTAAAACTGTCCGAGAAAGACCCAAAAATCATTACAAGCACCGACAGCGAGAGACTGTTTAGTACTGCATCTCATGTCTTCCATGAGGAGAGGAACTGTATGATGGTTACTGTATGATGATTAAAATCAACAAATAAATACACTGCAGAATGTTATGTTTTCTAAAACACGGATGCATTGCATTCAAACAGCGCTGCAGGAGCTCGAGACGCTCACTAGTTAGCCAGGGTTCAAAGTCCAAACCTTGAGGGAAATCTGCTGAAACTGTGTTACTCGTCAGTTGCTCAGTAACACTTTTATGAATTTTTATAAGGCATGTGACAATGTGATACCTGCATCTTCCCAAATTAGTAATGAGAATATTTTATAAATCTGCTGCTGTCAACAAAAAGCACTGAGGACTTCCTGTGGGTTTCCGTCAAAATAAAAGCTTCATCAACATTCATAAATGTTAGTATTGTAGTTTTACTGTTAACCACACATAGTGTTCAAATTCGGATCTGTAATATGTTCTAATGTTTTAAAAGAATTCCCTTCTGCTCAGCAAGGCTGCTTCAAGAAGGGAATCTCAAAAATGGCCATATTATTTTACTATCTTATTAATTTTAAGTTAAATTGTGTGTTGTTGTATAATGTCTGCTAGAATGTTAAAACATGATCAGCGTTAAATAAGTATTTTAAAATTGTTGTTTTGTATTAGTGTTCAATGTTTAAAAATAATAATTTATTCCATATAGTGTCCATTTCATTCATTTAACATTTAATATTGGAGGCATCCAAGTTTGACATATTTGCTATTTGACATATTTGAACATTATTATTATTATTATTATTATTTTTTAAGTAATGCTATAGTTACTTTCCCAGGTAATTGGTTACTTTTATAATGATGTAACTCAGTTACTAAATCTGTTACTATTTGTGAGAATTAACTAGTAACTATAACTAATTACTTTTTTTAAATCTCAGAACAGCCTGATTTGAGAAAGGGAATTTTAAAATAGGGATTAAACAACAACAACAAAAAAAAAAAACACTGGGTGGATTTTGATAATTATGGATGTGTACACACACTTCCAACACATTTATGTTCAAACAACTTGAACATAAAAAGTGAATTTTGCATCCGATGACCCCTTTAAAGTAACTTACCCAGCACTGGTCACTACTATTGCACTATAATGCTGCTTCTGCCACTTTATGACAATAGATTTACACTTCGAATTAGGTAGTCTGTCATCAATGTCAGTAGGTTATTGGAAAATGATGGAAAATGGCTTTCATTGTGTTTGCACTAATAAATGCTGCTGCCTGGCAGCTGCAATCAACAATAAAACGTTGTTATATATATATTTTTTTTTATTTTTTTTTTTTGTGTGTGTGTGTGTGTGTGTGTTTCATCATGAATATCAATATCGCAAATATTCTTGAAATATCGTATATAGTCGTATCGTATATAATTGTGTGGCTATATCTCCCACCCCTACTATATATTAACATTTATATGGGAACATGTATGTTACATATATTTGTAACCAAATCTGACAAATATATTTTGTAATATATATATATCCATATATGTATGTTACATATATATAACCAAATCTGACAAATATATTTTGTAATATATATATATATATTCATATATGTATGTATATATCCCGTAATGTATGACTTACCACATGAAATACATGTGTGTATATATTAATATATAGTAAACATAATATTGTTAATATCTACTAAATGTATGTGAAAATACATTTGTACTACACACACACACACACACACACACACACACACACACACACACACACACACATATACAGTATATATAAACCTGTTACGTGTACTGCGTTAGGCTAACCGAGACTTGTCACAGCACTTAAATAGTATTGCTCTTTTGTTGATTTGATTGCTATTGTCCTCATTTAAGTCACTTTAGATAAAAGTGTCTGCTGGATGATTAAATGTGGACGTTAATCTGCCTGAATCTGTATAGAATTGGGGACCTTTGTAGGCATATTGGGAATTTATTTTTGAGACATCTAATTTTATATGTAAACCTATGTGTTAATAAAAAGGAATGAGTGGTTCAGTAAATATATGTAGTATTGTATTGTTTCTGTCTTATTGCTAAATATTTATTTTAAATGTATCAATATATGGCTATACATGGTTCATGCATATATTTCAGAATATTGAAAAATATAAGCACTAGAATCTCATATATCAAAATGTATGATTTCATATATTGGAAGATATAATGTGATATATTCACATATATTTTTGTTTTTGTAAGGGTAAAGTCCAAACCGTATACATTTTTTGCCATTATTTTCATATCAGTGAATTGTAACTGAGGCTGTCAAGTCAGCAACAACAACAACAAAAGTTCCATGCAGTTTGCATGTTCTAAGTTTTCTGAAGCAATATCATTCAAATTTGGTATGTTCCAATGTGGTACGTTGACAAATTAATATAAATACAAATTGCGTGCATGCATCAAATAAATCACGGTGGACTAAATAGATCAAATAAATAATAATTAAATAATAAATAAATAAAATAAATAAATACAACAACAACTACTACTACTAGTTCTGCTACTATACTACTACTACTACTAATTAAAATTCAGGTCAGGTTTAGAGTAAACCATGCATTTTCCCACTTTACAAATTTTGAATTCAGATTGAGATCAAATAGGTACAGATAGATACATTTTGACAACATGATCTCTCTCTCTCTCTCTCTCTCTCTCTCTCTCTCTCTCTCTCTCTCTCTATATATATATATATATATATATATTTTATTTTTTTTAAATACATTTGAAAGATGATAACCTTGATCTGTAGCTCATCGGTGGACACGCACTGGCCATACAGATTTAAACTGCCGCTGTTTTTGCTATATTTTATATCATCGTGGTTACAGTACAGTTTGCTCTCTCTCTCTCTCTCGCTCTCCTACTCTCTCTCTGGATCAAAGCATCCACGATTGGAGGATCAAAGAATCCATGTCTATGAAATGGGAGCCTGGACTAGAGGGTGGTCAGGTTCACCCATCATACTGGACTCCCAACCCACGAGTCATGCCCTCCGATGCCATCCTCTGATGCCATGTTCTGTGTGAACATAAGCTCATGCAGCAGTGAGAGATGCACTGCGCTTCTTCTGAAGAAAGTGTACACTGCGTAAATTGGAGAGATAACTAACTCTAGCCCACGTGAGAATACTGAGGGGGAGAAGCCTTTTAATTGGGTTCCTGTTTCATTGTGTTGTTACATTCGTTAGTGAGCCAGATTTCAGTGTTTTCCTTTTGTTTCTGTTCTTAACGGTTGGTTTCCTTTAACAGTTACATTTTTATTTTTGATTTTTATTTTTTTTATATGCTATTTGAGAGCCATGGTGTGTCTAGTAATACAGCCTATCAGATACCATATCTTTCAAGGCCTTTTCCATGAAAATAAGGTCAAGACAATGTAGATTTTGCAGATGCGACTGGATAAATGGAGCAGCTGAAAACTAGCCATGGTAAACCTATTTTGTTCAGCGATTTAGTTGGTTGCTAATGCCTTTAAGACCGCAGGTCGGCCGAAGTGCACTCTTCCAATGACCTCTATTGATTTCTGCCTGCTTTAGACTTAAGCTGACTCTACTCTGTTAATTTAAATGATTTGGAAGTATGTTGCGATGGACATCTAAGAAGACATTTTCTAGTTTTCACATAGATTAGAATCCCAATACTTCATTTATGGCGCTGAAATTTGGCAGATCCAGAATATGGGGTGAACAGATGTACAGATTTCATTAAATACTTCAGTCATTTTAGCCTGAAGTCTGAGAAAGCACATTTCAGAAGGATTTAAAATTGTTTTCAGCTGCACACTAAACCAGTTAAACCTGTTAGAAGTGAGCGCTTAGTCTTATCCAGATGGTCAACAGGGCAACTTTTCCACAATGTTGCCTGGCAACAACACTGGAGGGAGGCGAACAAATGAAACAAAAGATAAATTGTTTATATATTAAGCTTTAGAAGTAAATCTCAGGGTTGCATACGCTAGCTGCCCAGATTGTCATACTCTCTTATTTCGAGTGCTGTTACTCGGCAACACTGTTTAAAAAGTAGTTTTAAAGACTTTGCTCACTTGAAAACACAATTCTATTGTAATTTAGTCACCTTCATGTTGCTGCTGAACACAAAAGGAGATGTTTTGAAGAATGTTTGAGATGATGGCTGATGAATGGAGTTTTCTTATTACCACATTCCAAAACAGCATCATAAAAGTGGATTTCTGAAGCCATATATGCATACAATAGCTCTGTGTGAGGAAAAGACTGAAACTTTTATTTGTTTTTTTGTTTTGTTTTTTTATGCCTAATGTAGGCATAAAAAAGACTTTGTTCACTTTGTTCAATAAAAAAATGTAGTCGCCTAGTGACAAGTTGGGAAAACATTCTTGAATGTTAAAGATAGTATATGATTTTTGGAGCAATACATCACTGCATTGTGGAAGCCCATTTCTACCACTGAATGAAAATAAATAAATACATTCTCACAACTTGGACTTTTTTCAACTGCAAGTTTTAAAGTGAGAATCGCACGATTTAAACTCAGAATAGCAATATATTAACTTGACATTGTGCGATTATATCTATATAATTGAGTCTCACAATTTTGACTTTATTTCTCAGAAGTGTGACTTAATTTTTCAGAAGTGCAATTTTATATCATGCAATTCTAGAAAAAAAAAAAGAAGTCATAATCACCTTTTTTTCTTTTTATTCAGTGGGGGAAATGAGCTTCCATACCATATTGCCAAACCTCTTCTTTTTTCCATGGAAGAAAGTAATTGAAGCTACTAATTTCATAGTCCATGTACGTAATGAATCAGGGTTGGAACTAATGCCTTCATGCTTTAAACATTATTTCCAGGCTAGTTTGTTTCCAATGTATTCCCTGACCTCAGCCAACTTCCTAGTCTCTAGCTTCCACATAAACTCGAGTTGTAGACTAAGTAACACAGATTCTCTTCTCAGTGTCATACATGTTTTCTGCCCTGTGTCTTTGTTCACCATCTTCTTGTGCACAGCTTCTTTTTTTTTTTTTTTGTTTGTTTGCTCGGCATGGTGGATTTGAAACTCAGGAGTCATGATATTGGTAATGGAAGAGTGTGGTTTTACCCTCCACTCCAGCAGTGCCACAGGGACCAAATACTGCTCTGGCACAAAAAAACACAAAGTTACAGGAAGTATTAGCCCAGTACCAGTCTGCAGAAAATATGCCTTGTAGAGAAGATTTTGTGTGATTTTGACATTGTCCTTTGTTTGAATGCATTGCAATTGCCTACATGAATGAGTGTATGTGTTCAGAATGGAACACTAGATTACTACTTACTGAATAGTGTGCAGTATATGCACTACATACTGCACACTATTACTTAACAAATGAATGTGAAACAGAATGCATTATGCAGCATTTCAACAGTGTTGTCTGTCGTTGTCACATAACCAAATTACATTTCAATCATTGTGTCACATCAAATTATCATCCTAAACACACTTGTTTTTGTGAATTGTGGGGAACATTCCATAGGGTAATGGTTTTTATACTGTACAAACCATATATTGGCATATTTTACAATCAGACCCAGGTCTTTCCAGAGTGTTTGAACATCCCCATTAATGTATTTTCAAAAAGCAAGTAGTTTAAAGAGTCATTTAGTGAAGGCCAATGTATGCACAAGTCCCTCTAAGCCTCTATCATTTGCAATTCCTATAGGTAACTACAAATGTGGGAATTGTACTCAATGTCAGTACACCAGGAGATTGAAATATTTTCCACACCCTAGAACAGGCAAAAACATATTTATAAAAAATGTCATCACCTGTAATGCAATTTATGCTAAACGCTGTCCATGTGGAATGTTGTATGTTGGTGAAACAACAAGATAATTAAAAACGCGTATATTTGAACATTGCAGCGCTATAAGAGGTGGGGACATGAGCAATCCAGTAGCATACAATTTTAAAGAATATTCACATTCTATTTGTGTTTTTTTTTTTTTTTTTTTTTTACTTTGGTATTGAACAAGTTCATTCAGTAGGTCAGGGAGGTGATATTGTTGTGAAACGTAAATCTAGGGAGACTTTTTGGATTTTTACTTTAGATACATTATTTCCCAGAGGGCTCAATCAAGAAATTGATTATGGTATGTAATCAATCACTGATTCTCTGTTTTTCCTGTGTTTTTTTTTTCTTCTTTTTTTTCTTTTCCTCTCCTCCTTAAACTTGTTTGGAGGTCACTCCCCTAATTGGCAGAGTGACACACCTGTTGTAAAGCATTGTTTGGTACTGCTGTTCTTGATGTCTGATGAAGGCCTTGATAACGGCCGAAACATCATTTTAATTAATAAAGTTTTGACCTCTTCAAGAGTGAGTGCTGCACCTTTTTCTATTGACATGACATGGGGAAATGTCCTCATAAATCACCTTCCCCTTGTAATACCTATGTCATACCCATGTCATTATACAAATTTGTGTCCTCACATGTCACAAACACACACACACACACATGTCTGGTTTGCTATCCTTGTGGGGACTCTCTATAGGCGCAATGCTTTTTTCTACTGTACAGACCTTATATTCTGTTGCCCTACACCAACCCTACACCTAAACCTACCCCTTACAGGAAACTTTCTGCATTTTTAGATTTTCAAAAAACGTCATTCTGTGTGATTTATTAGCTTGTTTACCCGTGGGGACCTCGGTTTAGGTCTCCACCGTGACACGAGTCCCCATGAATCTGTGTGTATTCAGGTTTAAGTCCCCATCTGAATAGAAAAACAGGTACATGCACACACACACACACACACATACATGTTCGTTTTTGTGAAAAGTGGGGACATTCCATAGGCGTAATGGTTTTTATAGTGTACTTACTGTATGTGCTATTGCCCTACACCTACCCTACACCTAAACCTACCCCTTACAGGAGACTGTGCATTTCAACTTTCCCCCAAAAACCTCACTCTGTATGATTTATAAGCATTTTGAAAAGTGGGGACATGAGTCAATGTCCTGAAAAGTCACCTTCACCTTGTAATACCTATGCCATACCTTTGTCATTATACAAATCTATGTCCTGACTTTTCACAAAAACACACGCGCGCACACACACACGCATACACACACACGCACACGCACACACTTCATTTTGGTCCTTTTTTACTAAAAAAATGTCTTAACATTTAGCAGTCCAATCAAAATCAATTTCTAAACCAGTTTGATCACAATTTAAAAGGCAATAATTACAGAAAGTAGGAGCGGCAATATAACAAAATAAATTCTGGAAATCATAATTTTAAAATTTCAATATATAAATGTAGGTTTTCCACAACCTTGAATCTTCAATAAAAATGCCAATTGTTTAAGGAACAAATTACAATAAAAAGATGACAGTTTACAACTTGATTTTTAACTATTCCAGCTTCTTTAAAAGCATGTTGTGTCATTTTAAGCTATCTTGTATCCTCCTTGGAAGTGTGTTGAGGCCCCCTAGTGTGTCCTGAACCACTGAAAGCACTGAAATGAATAATAATAAAAAGTAAATAAATAAATAAAGAATATTAAAGGTCAAGGGAAACATATGCAGAGTGCCTATTCAGAACAGGATACTATAATAATGGTATTTCTGCAGAATGTAATATGTACAGCACAACATTTTTGAAAGTTTAATCATGAAACAATCAAGGACACAAGGAGGCCCTCAGTATACCATGGCATACTGTAGACGTGCTCTACCCTACAGTTCACACCTCCAATTACTTTCTCATGTCCTGAGACCTTTAAAGTTCCGGTAAACTTGCTCAGAATAAAGTACCAAGTTGGTTTGTCTTGCCCACTAACATGCGATTAAAGGCAGTTGAGGAACGACCTCCGCTATTGTTGCTGAAGGTCTATGCAGTGAAATGAAATCTGCTTCATCAACCTTTCACAAGGTTAAAGGCTTCCACAAAAGACTCCCCCCTCATCTCCACAAAGCCGGAGAATGGGGCCAACATTGGATTTCACATGATCTTATCTCATTTGACGGTCAAGATAGTATTTTCATCTCCCCCCCACCCCCTCGTCCCTGCACAATAATCCATTTCCCTCAATTCTGGGTCTTGAGACCAGCCACAGAGGGCCATTGGATCAATATTTGCCAAGTTTAAACTAGAGGATTATCCGTCGCTCAGAGAGTCTAACAGAAGCCCTCCAAGGTGACATGAATCCTTTTTCTGCCCACCACCATTTTGGAGGTCATCCTCCCCTCAGAAAACAACACATGCATATGCATTGATTTATTACATTCCTAATTACAGAAACCTAATATGCTATACTTTTTCTTAATGTGGAATGCACTGCTCCGAAATATCATCTTCTGCTCGCATTAGGAATCAGTCGTTTGTAGACCATGCATATTTGCTGATACTATTCTAACACTCGGCAATGACTTATCAAAACAACATCTCATTAACGAGAAATCCCCGCAAAGCCACTACGTAAACAAACTCAAACCAATGTTCCCTCCGTAGACCAATTAAAATGAGCTACCCACTGACAGCGCAACTGAAATGTGAGGTTTACAGGCAAACAAAAGAGAGGACATTGACTCAAACAGGTTGGCTCCTCATAAAGTACCTCAACCAAAAATATTGAGTTCTTTAAACGTGAACTGTGTCCAAGGTCACCAGATCAGCAAGGAATATGATTTCAAGGTCCTCGTTCATTTGGCAGCATGCTACTTGTTTGTCTTCCAACTGTTGAAACTTTCTCATGCCTAATTATGACTGAATAAAAGTCCTTCTGTCACTTACATGCAAACATCCTTGGTTCAAATCAGCTGAGAAGTGAGCAGGCAGTTTCTAAAAAATGATCGCAGCATACTGTATCTACAAAGATGCAGAAAATTATTTGGAGGAAAAAAAAAACAGGTTTTCATTCAGTGGTTGCCAATGAGAAGCATGACATGTACTAATTTTGACTATTATTTTGAAGTGTTTTGATTGCTTGACTGCTTGCACTTGCTTGACATTGTCTCAAGGCCTATTCAATGTGCATTTATGTCATTTTTCCCCCATTTTGTGACTGATTTGGCATACTTCTCGTGTGTGCTGTTCTCAGTATTTTAATTAGTTGTCAGACTGTCAAGTTGAGTATAATCAACGGAAGTTGATTTTTAAATGTGTTACAAGACATGATAATTTCTACCGTTCTGTATCTACTGGAATGAATTTGGTAATATGTCAGCCAAGACCATTTCTGGTTGTACTACGTGTAGTGTGTGGCAGCTTTAATAATGGAAGGAACAACATGTAGAAGTTCAATTAGCTTCCAAACAGATCTAAATTAAAACTTAACAGAATAATTTGGTAAAGAAAATTCTGTCATTGAGTGTATTTACATGCTCCCTCATAATGCGATTATAATGGGATTTTGGCAATATTGCAATTAAAATTTACCCCGTGTAAATGCAATACTTCGATCAAAATAATGCAATATGTAAGTACGCATGCATGTAAACGTCTTAATCGCATTAATGTATTAATCGCATCAACAATTCGTCTCATCTGTGTCACCGTATTCAGCGTATTCGTATTCTGTGTCAGTGGATATTCTCCAAAATAACGCTACGATGACGCAGATGAGACAAATTGTTGAATAAAGTCGTTATTTTTATTTTCTTTGCGTACAAAAAGTATTTTCATCGCTTCATAAAGTTCAGATTGAACCACTGATGGCAGATGGACTATTTTGACGATGCCTTTCATACTTGTCTGGGCCCTGACAGTGTAATTTACTTGGCAGTCAATGAGACAGTCACAAGCCTCTCGGTTTTCATCCAAAATATCTTAAATTGTGTCCCGAAGACGAACAAAGCTTTTGTGGGTTTGGAACGACATGGGGGTAAGTGATTAATGACAACATTTTCATTTTGGGGTGGAGTAACCCTCTAAAGCTATAAAAATAATTTATCGGCAAAACAGGTTTGGCAAACATTCCAATATTGATTACAGCTTCAAAGGTTTCTATTTACAACATGTTTTCGGCAGTGTTGAGCAATGTAGCCAATCATAGACATGTCCGGTGATTTCTTGACAGCAATGGCCAATCAGAGGCATTTAAGTTCAAGCATTCCCTGACTGCTCAAAATGCCATGCTGAGTTACGCAAGCTAGTGAATACTTTCATTTTAACAAAGAAAGTGTAGAAGCAATGTAAATTATAGATTAGTTTTGCTGTGAAGAGAGATTCATTGATTCTAATGGAACTTTGTGAGATTCAAGATTCATCACAGCGCCGAATAACCTTCTGTTACATCTGTAGTCATCTTACTGCTATTACGTCATTACGCTAATATTGGAAATAATCACATTATTGGTGCACATGTAAATGCAGTCAATATTTACTCATCCATTATTGTGCTCATTTTGAGTTTTGACAGCACCTATGTATGGTCATTATTTACTTTCATAAAAAAAAAATAAAAATAATAATAAACATTATGGTGTGTACAAAATAGCAGATTTTTCATTTTTGAAAACCTATTATCCTTTAAAACATGTCATTGTGCCTTTCTTCGGTCCCATGCTCTGTTTCCACAGGGAATGTTTCCGCTCCTTTTCTTTTCTTCTCCTGAATCCGTATAAATCCACGGTGCTCTGGAAGAGAAGCTGAAAGTGCCACGTCACTATAGGAACAAGGCCATTCGCAGCCAGCAGAGCAGTACTGGCAACCAAGCAAGGTTGCTTTGTCCATAAATGTTTAATAAAAGAATACACATAACAATTGAACCTCTCTGGCTTTGCGCAGGGGAAGTGTGTCCCAAGACCTGTTGAGATATTCCATTTATTTGTAATACCCTCCACGGCTCTCCGCAGTCATGTGTACTGCTCCGCTGGGCTATGATACAAATTCATACCCGTTAGCCTCTCAGAATTGGATCAATTTGGGAGATATTACCCCACAAAGTCAATCTCAGGAAAAATAGATAGTGGATGTATACGTTCAGAGCAGATGCTGTGTTGTAGCGAATGCAGTTTTATTCTGTACGCTACTTCTGTGCTCCTGTCAAAATCTCCAATTTCAAGGTTAGCCCTGTGACTTAACTCTCCAGTCAGAGCTATTATCTGTAACATCTTAAAAAAAAAAAAAAAAAGAAAAAAAAGAAAAAGATTAATCTTGTGAAATGTATGCTATTTGACACGAGAATGTGTTTTGCCTCTGCTGAAAGGTTTTTTTCAGGCAACCCACTGATCAACCTGTCTATGCAATGTTATATGCAATCTTTCAACTTAGCTTAAGGCCAACTCATATATATATATAATAGATTGTCTTTTAAATTTAGTCAGTATTAAATATAATGTCATATGCATTTGGGTTAAGTTTACTCTGAAATAGAATACAAAACTTTAAAAAGTAACATTTTAGTTCACAATAATGTGCAAAATAATGTAGCAATCATTTGTTTCATTGACTGTGCATATGCTGTTATATATCTTTTATGTTAGCCAATTAATCTCATATATACTGTATATGTATGGATGCATTTGAGCAAGTTAATTAACCTATAGCAAAGAGGTTCAGTTATTTTTCTCAACATATTTTCAACTACAGTATGTTTTAATTAAACTCATTTAATTATAGTCAAGATGCATCTTGTCGTAATTATTGCTGACAAAATCAACAATACGTCTGCGATTTCATTGGTTTTGATTAACAATGGGAAGGCCTGTGTGATATTAGATTGATAATAACAGCTGCAACTGTCCACCAAAATCATCCAGATTTCATCCAAAGCTCACCCGAAAGTTGCATTACCCATGACACCTGCCATGTCTATGAATAGACCAGAATGAGTCAAAGCGGCCGCTCACGTACAAACAGCCCCCCGCCCCCGTGCCTGGCCCCTGTCCGTTCACCCAGCCACACTAATGATTCAATCTGTCTGTCTGTTCAGTGAGAGCCCTTCTCTCCTGGGCAGATGCGCCCTCTGAGACAAACCTCAGTGCAGAGTGCTCACCAAGGCTCTGAGTTTCTGACAGGTTTGAGGTATCTCTGGGATTTAAGATCAAATCAAATCCTCAATTTGGCCCCTGATAGTCCTTGAGATGTTGGAGAAATACCAAAGGGTTGTGTGTGTATCTTTGTGGATCATTTTGGAAAAGGCCGCATCCCAAACAAAAATGTGTTTTGGTAACACTCTCATTGTTAGTTGAAAATGATATTTCTGTGAACATTCAAAATGTCTATTTTTTATTTTTTCTTGGTTACGTGAATGTTAAGGAAACATTCCATTTTACACTTTTTTCAAACATTATGAGAATGTTACTTTTGAATTAGTTACGTTTAAAAAATGCTATTCAAAGACAAAAAAAAAAGAAAAAAAAGTCCAACAATGTACAAATAAGGCTGCTAACATTTTCCACAAGTAATCCACACAACTCCAGTCCATCAATTAATGTTTTGTGAAATGAAAAGCTGCGTATTTGTAAGAAACAAATCCATCATTTAGTTATTTTAGCTTTTTTTAAACTGTTGCTCCAAAATTTGAGTTCAGAATCCATAAAAACACTTCCTGCAGTGAAAAATTCATCCTGTGTTGAGCTGTCACAGCAAAATCCACCAACTGTATACATTTAGAACTGTTTTTGTTCATAAACAGTGCTTGTTCTGTGCATATTTCTCTCCTGATTCATATGAGATGATTTTTTCAATGGAGGATGGAGTTCAAAATGGATGCTTCTTACAAACACACATTTTTTTTTTTTTTTTTTTCCCCACAAGACTTTAATTGATGGGCTAAAGTGGTCTGGGGAACTTGTGGTTTATTGTGATGTTTTTATCAGCTGTTTGGACTTTCATTCTGACGGCACCCATTCACTGCAGAGGATCCATTGATGAGCAAGTGATGTACTGCTATATTTCTCCAAATCTGTTTCCATGAAGAAATAAAGTCATCAACATCTTGGATGATGACTTTGGATGGGTAGATATTCGGATAATTGTCATTTCTGGGTTAACGATTCCGGTCCCGCTTTATATTAGGTGGCCTTAACTGTCACCTGAATCCCTCACACCTTAACCCACCCTTAAACCTACCCATACTACCAAACCTGTCCCTAACCTTACCCATATCCCACCTCAATAGCAGCAAAAGTGTTTTGCAATACAGTGTGACCACAATAAGTACATTGTACTTATTTTTTGATGCAAGAACATAGTAATTAAGGCCACTTAATATAAAGTGTGACCACGATTCCTTTAACGTTACTGGAAGAACATTTGAAGAGAATGTTGCCAGAACATTAGCCAAAGTTCTTGACACACGGAATGCAACACATGAGGAAACCTGGACAATGAAAACACTAAATTCAGATTCATAGCAGAACACTATGTTTTACAGACACAAGGAAATGTTGTATTACCACTGCATTATCATTTCAAAATTGTGGACATATACAATCTGACTTCTGTGTGTGTTTTGCGGTAGGTAAGACAGATATAACGCTCAATGATGTAAAACAATCCATTATCCCGTTGAACACCCCTGGCTGTTGCAAGCAGTGTTTGCTTACAATGTATGCGTAATGGATCTCTTTTATTTTCCAGTGTTCTCTTTATCGTTGGTAATAAATAAAGTTGTAATACCCATATGGAGTGTTATATTTGTTTTGCTTCTATTCTGCAATGTCCAAAGAAAAAGAAACAAAACAGCATGCTCAAATGCATCCATGGGAATTGTCTTGGCAGTAAGACCTATTGCCAATATTAAACTTTGGCTTGCTAGACTACGCTAACCACTCGCACGCTGCTAAGCATGAAACATTAATGAAAACGCACAAAACCTCTGCTGTGCCGCAGCACAATGACCAGCTCTCTCCAGAGGAGAAGTGATTTCTGTGCTTGTGGATGCATGTAAACAGCATCTCCAACAGTTTAAGCTCTTCTTTTTATTCAATATATTTTTAAATTCTATATTACATTCTGCACGTTCATTTACAATATTTGCATACAGATATACATACAAACCTAATTTCAAAAGATTTCAGCTTTCTGTGATCCCATACTTACAAATTAGAGCCGTAACCCTATTAAGCCTACTGTATCTTTGGCTAAAATATTGGCTAAAAATCTAATGTGCAACATGTTTTTTGTTATTTGATTGCTAGTTTATACTGTTTTATCAAGGCCTGTTGGTATAACTCTAACAGCGTCCGCCTTAAAGTCATGGTACATGCCTCTTTTTGCTGTGAAATATACTGATTTTTATCAAGTAAATATATTTCAAGCTGCATACTGGACTGAAACAACTCCGGTTTACTTAAGAGTCATCTTACTTTTTGGCCTTATAAATTACAGCATCTGCACCAGATTGTATATTTTTGCTCAATTTAGACATCTACTGTAAATAACTGAATAACTCTATATTATTCTATATCATACCATATATTGTCTCAAGTTCCAAACCTGTATGATTTTATTTTATTCTGGGGAACACAAACAAATCTATTTTGAAGAATGTTTCAACTGTTTTTGTATATACACTTATATCACTTTATATCAATATATCACATTAACCCTGTAAAAAAACCCTGACATATAGAAATGATGAATGTAAATGAAGTTGACTATCAATGTAAACGTGTGGTCACAGTTCTACTTACTGGTCAGAAATCATGACATTTTGCTCTTTTGATGGCTATATGACATGATCCTCAGACTATGCCTAAAAATAGTTACACATATTCATTAATGCTTTTTTTTTTTTTTTTTTTTTTGGTTTGGTTTCTCGTTTGGTAAGTATGTACGGCATATGCTAAATTTATGATAAGAGCTTATTAAAAAGGTGTCAGCTCATGTTCTCACAAATAATTGAGTCTTTCAAATTGATCAAGAGGATTTCCTAATAGCTTTGAGTGCTGCTTTAAAACCCTTGAAGTTTCTTCTCGCACCTTATTGTACCTGTTTGTTGAGCTGTATATAAATGGTAAGTTTCAATGAGAACACATTTCACACACTTTCAGGCAGCTTTCATCTTGGAATTGATTGCCTTGATTTGTCAGAAGAGACCATCTCGTGCCAACATGAAAGAAACGACGCATTTACGGTGGCTAGAACATTACTATCTCCATCTGCCTGTGAGATCTAGAGGAGATATCACAGATCTGCATGTGAACTTGTTCTACAGCACCTGCATTCACACTAAAAGCCACTCCTACAAAAGCATGAATAATCATAGAGCTGAGCCTGAAAAGAAAAAAAAAAAGGAAAAAATGACCATATTCAATATGTCATGATTGATAAAGGTTTCTGAGGAACCCATCGGGCTCCACAAGGACAAGAATAAATATTTGCGACAACAGATGAAACATATTAGTGGACGCGGGCCATATGCAAATGGTGGCTGCAGGACTTGTTGGCTTGGCGTGCCGTAGTGGGCCGATCGCGAGCAAACAGCGGGGCGACCCAGCAACAGCCGCGCTGACAGTGATCAAGCTGCTGGGGCTGGAGGTCTTTGGAGACCTGCTGGAATCATTAGTTCTCTGCTCTACTTCTGCCATGAGGTGTTTTCTTAGTGCCAGCTTTGGGACTTCCCAAATACCCCTATTGTTTAAAATGGCTTGCTGGATACAGAGCATTTCCTAAGCAGTCTTTTGTTTGCTCTGCAAAAGAACCAACTTTACTCAGGAAGCGAATAAATGAAGCTTTCCATCACTACCCTTGTGACTTTTCACAGGTTTTTTTTTTTTGTTTTGTTTTGTTTTGTTTTTTTCTTTTTTCTTTTTTTATGTCTGAGTCCGGTTGGCTGTATTTTACTGATTTGCAAAACAAATGGCCTCAGGCTTATGAGTCCATCAAAGCCTTGTGCTCAAAGAATGGAGTTTTTACATAGAAACAGAGTAAGGATATCTGATGACAGAATGAGAGACTATGTGGTGAAATTGAAACACACTAGTGTCATTCTCTGGCTGTAGAGGACTCTCATTAACACGTTTTGCTAAATGAGAGGAACTTGTCTGTCTGTTTTAGAGAATTTGTTTTCACAGCAGAGATCCACTCACTCTCATTCTAACTGGGTGTTTTTCTCTTCTCACTTTACATTGTACTATTAAAAAAAAAAAAAAAAAACATTATTTCAGTCAGTTTTATATAATCTAGCTGTAGCTTCTTCATACTGTGTGTATGTGAAAAAAGTTTGTACAGTGGTTTGTAGAGAAATCACTGTGTATGTAGGCCTATGTGTGTGATATGTAACATATAATCTACAAAACATAAAATATCTGTCATCATTTGCTCACCTTAATGTCATTCCAAACCAATGCTTAATCTTTAGTGGAACAGAAAAGGATAAATAAAAAAATAAATAAAATAAATAAATTAATTTAAAAAATAATGGGTTCTATCTGTCAAACTTGTTAAAATAAAATAAAAATAATACTTGAAATATTTCAAATCATCCAAAGCCATATGATAGCTATGCATGAGGAACTGATTGAAATTTAGTAGGTGCAATTTAATAAATTGTAGCCTAATGCATTTGTGTGTGTGTGTGTGTGTGTGTGTGTGTTTATTTTAGGGTTATCCCAATCAGGTATTTTGTACCTCCAATCCGATCTGAGTGATTGAATACTGAGTATCTGTCCATACCGAGTCGCAGTCCGATACTTGTATACTCCAAGTGTTCGGTGCATAATTCAGGTACATTAAAGTTATTAAAGACGCAATGCATTATAAAAATGACAGTCTGACAGTCTGACGGCAGATAAAGTAAATGGTAAATACATGAGTGATCTTTACAAAATGTGCATCAAATACACTGAACATGGAAGCTCAAACATGTGGGATGCACTAGAACAGACGTCACTGGTGTTGGTTTTAATGGTGGCTGAACACACACATTCAGTTAAAAAAATGCTTGATCGGCCCCAAACCCGATCTTTGAGATCAGCTTTGGCCATCCCTTGGGAAAAAAGTAAGTCACATGGGGTTGCAATG
Source organism: Acrossocheilus fasciatus (assembly GCA_036784905.1). Classification (NCBI taxonomy): domain Eukaryota; kingdom Metazoa; phylum Chordata; class Actinopteri; order Cypriniformes; family Cyprinidae; genus Acrossocheilus; species Acrossocheilus fasciatus. The sequence goes on from CM071943.1 coordinate 4,834,780, forward strand.
ACATGCAGGTGAGTAGCCTAGATAATTACAGAATTTAAATTTTTTTTTTGTACTTGCTCTAACCAAACTGATCAAGATAGAATACACAGTGAAAATCCGGTCCTCCATCTAGTAGTCCAGCTGTTCAAGCATCTAGGCCAGCTTGGACCAGATAGAGAGCATGTAAATCCTGCTAGCACGGGTGGCTCTATCTGGATTTCCAGCAGTATTCTTCACTCGAGTTAATGATGTGAGGGGAGGCTGTTGTCTCTTGTACGTTCATTTATCACTCCAGTCAACTTGTGTCTACCGACTGACTTATCTATCTCTAGAAACTGAGCAACAAACGTGTGCATCAAAATCCACAAGGTCCGTCCTGTGCTAGCACATGGCACGGCGTCGTACAGGCTGGCACTGCCTGGCACAGACCATCTTTGGAGGATTCTGTGGTCTTCACTATGCCATCCAGCACTCAGATTGCCAGGAAATACATTCAAGCACTCCAAGTCTTTCCACCCCCACCCGACATCTCTTTCCTGCCCCATTTGCCCAGCACAGACTCGCACATAAATGACTCGTTCCTCCTGGTCTCATCCATCTATGACTGGAGCCGGATGGAGGCCCTTGCTGGCTGGCTGTCTCCGATCCCCAGCGCTCTTCCCGCTGCATCCCTACCTGCCACGACGTCCCCTCTCTACCTCTCATCACTCCGTCTGCTCACCCCCCAGCCGAAGGCACTCCATACCCACGGCGATAAGTACCATCTGCGCCGTCACCCGCCAACTCCTGCCCCTGAGGAACGAGAGCTACGGGGCGGCTTTCCCTCTCATCGCCCCCCTCGCTCTTCCTCTGTGCACCTCTCTGTCACTCTGATAATTCTTCCTTTTGCCCCTTTCTTCCGAGCTGCTTTCCTCATCCCTCGTGTCTGGACCAGGAGATGAGATTTAGGAAGCCTCCAGCCTGCTGTGCTTTCTGGCCATGGATGTAAAGCTCCTGGCAGACGTCTCGAGTCTTTGTGTCACAGCTTACAATGGAACTGCATGTCGGAAATCCATCTAAACCATGTCCATGCCCCTCATATGCTGCCTGCTACCTGCCCACACCATAATTCATCCTTTATTCCCTTTTAGAGCAACTACATGTGCAAACTTTTTCTTTGTTCAAGATGTTCAGCTCTTCTAGGCCATACTTTTGATTTGAAGTCTACACTGTAAAAAGTGAAAGCTGACTTAACTTAAAAAAATTGAGGAAACCCATTGCTTTAAAATTATTAAGTACATAATAATTAAAAAAAAAAAGTTAAGTGAACTTAACAATTCAATTAACTTTGTTTTTTTCATTAAATTATCATTTACTTAAAAATTAAAAAAAGGCTTCGGGTTTCCTCAATTTTTTTTAAGTGAAGATTATTAGAGTATATTTTACAAGAAAATGCTATATCAGTCTTTCTACTGTAAAATTAAGCATTTTAAAAATTTACTAGCTATTTGAGAGAGAGAGGGAGAGGGAGGAAGGGAGGGAGAGAGGGAGAGGGAGAGAGGGAGAGAGAGAGAGAGAGAGAGAGAGAGAGAGAGAGAGAGAGAGAGAGAGAGAGAGAGAGAGAGAGAGAGAGAGAGAGAGAGAGAGATTATTTCATTAGAAGTTATTTCAAAGTAAATCATACACCAAATTATTATCCAATGTACTGTATCTATTATGTGGAAAAATACTTCAAAATAATTTACTTTATGTAATGTTTCAGACAGTTAATTGCATGTCATTTGTAATTACATATAGTATTTGTAATAATGAAACTGCAAATTAGTATATTTAAAATATATTAACTTTAAATGTAATATCAAATAAGAAACTGCAGTTGTAAATATAATCAAGTACAAAAACGTGCTTCAGTATGTTAGTCAACATCAAATTCATTGTATTTCTTTAAACCATGACAAAATATTATTAAAACAATGATTTAAATGTACAGCACTTTAAAGTAAAACTTTTACTTTGACATTATAATAAAGTGCACAAAGTGTTAAATGTGTGGCCTTTTATTTAATCAGTATTACACCGCAAGTAGTCAATATTTACTGTAAATATACTCTTTTAAGATATTGAAATACACTGCAATTACACATTCACTACAATGTTGTGAAAAGATAGTACTTGTGAAAAACAAGTGCAGTTTTTTGTATGTTTTTTTTCCTCGCACAAGAAGTCTACTATTTTTTGTTTACTACTTGTTATTTATAGAAATTCCTGTAGCTCAAATGGTAGATCATGATTCATGACACTAGCATTGTCAAAGGTCATGGGTTCGATTCCCAGGAACACATGAACTGATGTGTATCTAAACTTCATTTTAAGTCACTTTGGGAAGGGGAAAAAAAAAGGCAAATACACAATAAAAAGGAAAGGCAATTTTCTTGAGAAAATTGAGCCCATGTTGATTAATGACAACAGAACAACGCGACAAAACTAACAACTAATAAAGTGGTGAATAGAAGGAATGGTTCTAACATGTGTACATGTCTGCAAAGTCTCGGGAGGAACAAAGCAAACACATCATGCTGAGTTCGGTTGCCAAACCATTTGAGAGTAACGATTTGTCCTTGTCAGCAGATGACACATTTTTGTTGATGAACATTGACTGTGTTAGATTAGCCAGAGCGTTGTTTCCTGTTGTGATCCAATCCACTTCGGCAGCATTTGAGTTTAATACAGCAGCGGGTGTCTGAGACCTCTCTTACCAATTCAGAAAGCAGAAAAAAAGAAAGAGAGGTAGAGAGAGTAAGGAACCGTTTAAGAAAACATGCATGTCTCTCATGCTATTTTCAGGCTTAAACTCAAACAAATCTGAGATTGAGGATTAACCTTTTTGTACACGAAGGAGGGCAATGACATCTCCCACGTATTTGATCTTATTCCATTTGGTGGAATAGCTCAGCACGTCATGTAATTTGTTTGTGTACTTGCACCCATAAGGGACACAGGAAGCTATATCTGTGAGTGACTGAATATGCCGGACCATTAGAAGGTCAAAGTCATCAATTACACTTATGCACGGCTAAGAAGAGTGCTCCTGCAATCCAGCGCGAGATTTGGCTTTAGAGGAGAAGATGTCTAGGATGTAGGTCACAGCAGATTAAGACAAATGGATGTATCCTCCAGAAGAATCAGTCTCCATTCGATGCTGGACCGCAATTACACCACATAAAGACACACGAGAGTGGGGCACTGGGTCAATAAACATGTTTACACTGCTCACTTTAAGATTAATTTTCATAATTAGATGGGCAACACATTCGTCTCTCATGAGGAATTCTCGAAATTTAACGTCTTTTAATATTCTGTTTTACTCTGGTTTCCGGAAAGGATTGTTTCAGTGGTTGAATTTGCACTGTCAACCAGTTCAGATTTTTCCACACACATATCTAGCTTGAATACTGCTGCATTATCGTAAAACACTTCTAAAATTAGATTCAAAAGATCACAGGTGTGATTCCCAAGGAATGTATGAACTGATCAAATGTCAAATGTTATCTCAAAAGTAATTTAAGTCGCTTTGGAAAAATGCCTAAATATATTAAAAAGGAATGGACAATTGTGGTTGAATGAGTTCTTGAGAAAACACAATGCACATTGATGAATGACAACAGAACAATGCAACAAAACTAACAACCGATTAAATTAAAAATAACTGCTAAAATTAAAAGAAATTAAACCATTCAAAAACTGCATTCTGGATTAAGAAATTTAGTTTTTCAAACTTTGTCCCCATAATTTTGTATTTTTCATTAACAGATCAGGCTCACATAAAGATAATGCACAGGAATTCTAATGTGTGAATCATGATGAAGAGGTGTGTAAAAATTGTGTAAAAATCCTGCTTGATTTGAATTTGTGTGCCAATAATCAATGCTTGAAAAATAAATAAATAAATTAAAATACTTCAACACTTGTTAAAACGGTTGTTGCATGTGCATACTTTCATCGAATGAAAATATTTAATTAATTATTTAATTAATTTATTATTACTAATTATTTATTTATTTATTTAGATAAACAGTGACATTTGTATTTGTATCATTGTTTAGGTGGTCAATATGCATTACTGGAAGTATTTAAATGCACTTTAATTTACCCATAAACACATAATAAATAAATAAAATTAAAGTCCTTCAGATCGCAACAAACTCATGAAGAAACATGTGCCTTGTTGTAGTCTGAAGCTATGAACATCATACACTAATCAGCAGCAGCAATAATCTACAACTACAGCAATAACCAACAGCAGCAGAAATTCAGTAGCAGCATAGCAGATCTGTTCTGCCAAGACCAAATGCATTAGCATTGTCATATCCATCACCATGCTAAAATGTTCAGAGAGTCGTCATGATTGAAATGTATTTATTTTGAGAAATGTTGCATCCTCTATATCTTTCCTTTTGCATCTATTCCACACATGCACAGTTTTGATTAAATTAATTTAGTTAAGTCCCTTTGCCAATTTTTCAAGAAAAATACAATTAATTCTCAGAAAACAAGTGTTGATATCACACTCAATTTGGATTCTCAAGTAAATCATTTTTTAGGGATGTTTAAAAAAAAAAAAAAAAAATCTTTGCAATGTAAAAGCAGCCTAGTAGCTTGGAGATCTCAGCAGCCCCTTGAGAGAACACATTTTTGACATTTCTTTTTTAACCACACGCTTAATTTCCACAGAACCAATACTTTACTCTCCGCTGATGAAAAACTAATCACTTAATCACATATTTCTAATAAGCCTCTTACTGCTCTGTCACACGGACTCTGGCAGAGGTCTCTTCGGGGAAATGTTTGTGACAGCATAGTAAATAGCTGAAGTTTTTTTTTTTTTTTTCCCAAGCTAAGGCGAACCCTACAAAGAGAGAGAACCCATGTGGACTGACCCACACAGTGAAAGGATGCAAACGCGAATCACTCTCTTTTTCTCCCTGTGCAGACATGCATCATGGTGAAGGTCATTGGAATGGGAGTCGAGCTGCTCCTGATGGACCCCTGGGGTCCCATTCATCCAGAGGCGACAACATCAGTGACATTAAACAGATCTGACTGACCTGAACTCAGCAGCTACACATGCAGAATTTCTGTAAGACGTGTACTTACAGCCTCGTCTCTCTTTATTTTTTTTCAGTTTTCTCTCAAAAACCATCCCTTCAGGACATGGAAGATGTCTTTGGAGGTAGTTTTCTTGTGTCCTTGTCGGATTATAGCATCATCTTTTACACAACGCTTTTACCTAGATTTCTATCTGGTTGCTTGACCCCAAAGAGAAAAAAAAAGTAGTAAAAGTTACTCAAAGAAGGAGAGTAATGGATGTGAACTTTTGAGCTAAATATATAGACATCTGCTCTCTCTCTGACACCACGTGAAAAGAGGAGAGAAGTCTTTTAATTAACTCATTAATTAGATATCATAACTGACACCCCACTGGTCTACTTTTAAGTGTGGACTAGAGATATTTTGAGCGAGCGAGATCGAGCCCCAGGCTTTGGGTAAAGGAGTTTTTGAATGTTAATCACAGCGCGTCGCATTTCACGAAGCGAAAACGAACCTGTTTACATTTAGAAATGCAACTTGAGACAAGCAAATTGTTTGGACTTTGTGAAATCACACTTTCATGGACCATCTATCATGTCTGAAACAGTTCTATAAGTAAACATCTGTGGTGTAGGAATCCAAACAATCCGGAGAGGGAAAGACGGCATTACAAATGCATGGTGGGAGGCATAGCTTGTTTGGGGCTCTATTTGTATAGTCAGAATGGAAATGTGACACAAATCCGTGTTTAAACAAAAAGCTTAAAGCTTACGGAGAGCCATTTCATCATTCCGACAGATACCTATGTCTTAAGAACAAGCACACAATCGACTACAATAACATGTGAACCTTCCCGGTGTAAAAAGTCACCTTGTGGGGAGATGAGGGAGGGGGGCAATGCTGGCAAGTCCAGCTAAAATCAGCTTTTGATAGAGGTTACATGGTTTCTAGCTGGTCGGAGCTGGTGATTTATGGTCATCAGCTGAATCAAGATGGATGATCATTTGGATCATCGACTGGTAGAACAGATAAAACACCTTGGTCTGACCAAAAAATGGCCTATTTAGGTCAGCTGACCAACCACAGTTCGTTTTTATGTGCCATTTAAGGGCAGGTTGAGATGGCTGATATCACAATAATGTTTGCTAGTAATGCCAAGGTCACGGGTTCAATATTTCATGGGTTCAATTTTGTTAACATGTTCAGTTTGTATTATTATTGTATTGTATTTGTATTTGTTAAATATTCTCACTCTTTACTATACTGCCCTACAAAGGCAAAAGACCTTAACTCGCTAGTGTGAAACTGAGAAAAAATGACTTTAAAGTTTTTTACTTGTCCAGCCAAATTAATTATAGGTAGGACACTGTAAAATTGGCAATCAGATGTTTCAGTAATGAAAATGATCTACATTAAAAAAAATTGTAAGCTCAAACTTGATTTTTACCCCTGTTTTGAAGTTGATGTACTCTGCCTTTACATTGTCTGCAAAAAGTCACACCAAGGCAAAAGACAGCAACTTCCACATGATCAATATTTGGTTGCTGATTACCATTTACAAAATCGTTATAGTAACACCTGTATAAAATCTAGTGATCATGGGCGATCTCATATAGGCTATTGCATATAGTAATGTGACTGCATTATTTTTATTATTATTATGTTTTGACCGTAACAAGCAGACTAAAAGTTAAACATGTGATTGTGATTGGATATCGTTTTGCAATCAATTATTTGCTATGCTCAGTAACAGAAAAAAAAAGAATGTTAGACATGGCATAATTGCTTTGACTTGAATGGACCTAAAATAACGACTTGTGGATGTATTTGAACGCCAGCAAGCAGGCATGCTTGGTTACAAGAAAAGGTACACTGTAAAAGAAAATCCAAATTTACGGTAAAAAAACGGCAGCTGTGGTTGCCAGAATTCTACCGTAAAATATGCGGTAGCAACATTTTAGGTTTTACAGTTTTAACTTAAATTTACAGTTAAAAAATGTAATTTCATTAACTGATATAATGTTAATATACCAACCTATTGAAGTACCAAAATCTGTTTTGTACCTTTGTATTACACTGATAACCACCAAACGCAGGTGGTGATGAGAAAGTCACATGATGAACCAAAGCCCATCACAAGCAGATTTTAAATAATAACATATATAGAAGGTGCACAGTGCCATTCACACAAGCACTAAACACCATCATAGTGAGACTCATTAAACTGAAATATGCAATAAACATTCATTTAACAACATTAGATGTAACATACAACCCTAATAAACATAACTGATAAGAAAAAAACTAAGAAGAAACCTAGTTATTTCAAAGAAAAAACATCAAATTCAAACAAAATTTGAAATGCAATGCAGAGAATTCTGGGAACATCAATTTACGGTTTTTCCCTGTAAATTTTACATTCTTTTTCACATCCAAAAGCGGTATTTCACCGTAAAATTGTCTGAAATGTCTATTACAGTTTTTCACTGTATGTATTAGGGGAACTTACTGTTAACCATTTAACAGGTTTTTACCGTAGCTTTTCACAGTTTTTTACCGTTAAAATCACAGTCATTTTTTACAGTGTAGGATATGGATTTAATTGCGAACTGTTAGGCTACTGATTTTATGATTGATCATGCAACATAACCCCACACATAAAAAAAAAAAAAAAAAAAAAAAAAAACTTTCTCCTTATTTATTCCTTCCCCTGCTAGCTTGTACTTATTTAAACAACGCCTGAGACTTGGTGTTACAAGCACTTCGTTTGTCGGATTGCCTCCTCAAGATGAATCGCTTTTTGTATCCCCAATTGTAAGTCGCTTTGGATAAAAGCGTCTGCAAAATGGCTAAATGTAAATGTAAATGTAACATGCTATGGCATTCAAGTACACACATATCAACTAGAAGTGACAGCCTGGTGAATTATCTAAATTACAAAAACAAACAAATAAATAAATAAATAAATAAAATAAAATTATTTATTCACGAGTATTGCTGCCAAGGTGTCTAGTCTTTACAGTGCTTTGTTATATGGAGTATGCTTTGTTTGGTAGATCGCAATCTAATTAGTTTGTCTACACCGTAATTTAAATGCGTCAGAATTTAATGGACAGTAAAAAATGGCAGAACACCGTATAACTAGAAGCTGGCACCGCAACTTCATTTTGATGCGCAGTTAAACAAAGGCAGCACGCCGTAACTCAATTTGAGCGTTCCAAACAAAGCGAAAGAGCCGTTACTGGTGTTATACGGTGTTCTGCCTTGGTTTCTCCGGGGCTTTTCGAAGTTACGGTTGAGACGACACATTATTTTCTCGGAAAAACAACGAAATTGCCTCAAGATACTTATGTACACGATAAAGGATGTCTTCAATGTCCCACAAATATCAATAAACAACTACCTTACCAACTATTAATGAGCTGCAAATTAGGAGTTTACTGAGACAAAAGTCATAGTTATAAAGTGTGACCAAATTTATTTATACAATGAATATACAGCAAATATATTTATACATTTTAAATGTCTGTAAAAAGTTTTAGTAGCCTACATGAAGAACTTAGATATAACCAATATTAAGTAAGGGATAATCAACGGCTAGCTGTGCATTAAACGATTTGAATACATGACGTGGAGGTGAAGAACCGCCCGACGCGCAGGGGAGGGTGGTAGCCTTCTCGAAGTGCATTCAATAATATTGGGCTGCAATATTTGACCGGAACGATAAAAATGATGGTTATTTTCATCTGTACTATTTAACTGTAACTGTGTGTTACTATGGTTACCAATGTTTATAGGAAGCACATTAATAAAGAATGTGATTAAACTGACCTGGAACTACCTGTGCAGTTCAACGAATTTAATCAACACCTGCCAGCCAATCAGAATCCAGTATTCAGACAGACCATGGTATAATTAGAATTAATATTAAAACTACTATTAATCAAGATTAAGATTAAACAATAGGAAAGAAAAAAAAAAGTCTGAATAAAATAAAAATTAATAAGATTTACTGTAATACAAAAATAATAATAAATAAATAAATAAATAAATAAATAAATAAATAAATAAATAAATAAATAAATAAATAAATAAATAAATAAATAAATAAATATTTATTTCTTTAATGTGTTGCCATTTCTTTGGAATTCTGTGTTTTCATTTCTGAGTGAAAATTATTCAACATAATACATATTTTGTTGTTGTTTTTCTCCCAACATTTTCTTGTCTATTGTAATAACTAATATTAATATAAAAAAAAAAATATAATATATATATATATATATATATATATATATATATATATATATATAGCCACACCTGGGCACCTGGCCATGAAACAGATTGATACAAACCAGACTGGTGCAGCAAGCCAGCCAATCAAATTAAACTGTAAATTATTTAATAACACTGATTAGTATTTTTGAGTGCAATGCACATCATATGGTCAGTGCATGGACTGTGGGTTGTGAATCTAATGCTAAAACTAATTTGAGAAGACACATAAACTGAACCAACAGTAAAGACAAGGAGGAAACTAGGCTGAGAGGAAGGATGTGGAAGAAGAGCCAGGTAGATAAAGGCATTGCTTTGCATCGACAGAATCATGCTAATGACTCCACCAAATGTGGATTGTTTTGAGAAAGTCGACGAGAACTGCTGCATGTTTGTGGCGCAGCGGAATAGCTAATCCCCTAGCAAGATTAGCATCTCTGATTGAGCGCGAGCAGACCCTGATTAAAAAGAGTAAATTAAATAAATAAACAGGAACTAGAAACACGGCCCTGGGGCTTTGTTTGTGCTGGGTAATTAGCGGGAGACACCCCGGCATCTCCAGTCACGGTGCAGCTGCTCAGGGAGAGGTCTGCGAACGCGCCACACAGGGATACAGCAACTTTGGGGAGGAACAGCTGTTATTTCGATGACAGAGGCAATGAAATGGAGCTGGAAAAGCCAAATGATGGATGGGACTGAGTCATGGAGGTCGTTAAGGGATGAGAGACGCACACCTCTTGTCCGTGACATCACTCATGATCGCTGATCAAGTTAACGTGTCACGCCGCAGAGATGATCGTCGGCGGGCCTGTAGATAGAGAGTGTGGGTGCAGAGAAAGAATATTTATGAGAGCAAAGACACAAATGGAAAGGGAGAAGTTCGTAAAGGAGAGGATGTAGAGAGACGAAAAAGACAGAAAGAGAGAAAGATAACTACAGTAAATGGTTCTCTGGGATTAGAGTCCTGACAAGTTGGATGACATTTTGCCTTCAAGAGGCTACAAGCGGCGAGTGACAAAGGGAGTGACAGCTTCCTCTGCGAGAATTTGCAGAGACTCGATGTCCTTTTCCTGCAGAGAAAAAAAGTGGCCGGTCCGCAGCGCTCGCCTATCTGCCTTCTTGTGTCATAAAGCGTTCCAGTGAGGAGATCAGAGAGAATGACCTCTGGAGCTGTGAAAGTATTACTCTACAAGCGCGCGCACACACACACACACACACACACACACACACACACACACACACACACACACACACACACACACACACACATTCACCAGGCAGATCTTTTGATCCTACAAGTCAAAATCGGCTAGTTCTTAAGCATCAGAATCCCTTCATACTAAGGCTGCATGATTCAGTCAAAAACATTATATTATCTTTCAAAAGTTTGGAGTCTGTAAGATTTAGTTTTTTGTCTGTGAATCTGTTATGCTCAAAATAATATCAATAATACAGAAAAAAAAAAAAACAGTGTGAAAGATTATTACAATCAAAAATAACTGTTTTATATTGTAATATATTTTAAAATGCAATTTATTCATGTGATGCAAAGCTGTATTTTCAGCCTCATTACTCTTGTCTTCAGTGTCACATGATCACATATAACAGAAATCAATCTTATGCTGATTTGCTGCTAGAGAAACATTTATTCGTATTATGATGAGACGGTTAAAAATGTTTGTGCTGTGTAATATTTTTGTTGAAACTGTGATGCATTTTTTTTCAGCATTCTTTGATAACCAGAAGGTAGTTCAATTAAAGGAATGAAAAGAACAGAATTTATTTGAAATAGAAATCTTCTGTAAAATTATAATTGCATTTAGTGTTGCTTTTGATAAATTTTATGCGCTCTTGCTGAATCAACATGATTATTTTGTTTATTAAAACTTTTCAATGTTAGTATATATTGTGATTGTTTAGACAGATATTGCAATTTGAACTGCAATATGATAAATGTGTAGGCCTATTACTAGATATCAAAACTAAAATGCACACAGACACACTGACTTTAAAAAAAAAGTGTGCAAAAACGACATAAAGGATATTGTAATGTATTGAAATATTGTTAAAAAAGTTATATCACAAAAAAAGAAAGTGTGTAGTGCTACAATGCACATAAAATTAATATGGTGTTGGAAACTGGTGCAACTCTCATATATACAGTGTAGCACGATTTTAATGCAATTAATTGTACTCCCTGTATTTTTATTGTAGGTTTTTGCTGAAGGCATAGAACCAAATCTGGCTTGTTAATAATTCTTACACGTTCCTCTGATTGATTCTTCCTGTGCTACAGATTTCTTTCCAGAAACTTAGTTTTGAGTTCAAAAGCACTGGCCACAGCCCAATATCCAAACTAGAACAAACACTTTCATGTTATTTCTGGCTACAGTTCAGCTGGTTTTCTGAATTAGTACAGTATACACACTCGGATATTCATTTGTGTCTAGCAATCAAATGCATTTATGCAAATAAATGATATTCAGGGAAATAATAGAGATTAGTGACAACGGTTCATACAACAGTAGACCAGCTTATTTGTGTTAATACGCATGATCCATTCTCAACAACATCAATGCCAGAGTTTTTCTGCACTCATCAATGAAATGTCATTTCACTGTCTTCACTGGTTGCCAAAATACACACAGAAAGGATTATTATTCTAACTTAATGGAATGGTTGAAAGTTATTTAAACAGTTTAATTTTAAAATTATTCCTGTGGATTGACAGTTGTAAAATATTCCGTATAAATCTAATAAACTTTATTGTTCATCAGATTTCCTATTTTAAAACAACATCACCAAATTGTTCAAATGATAATTTACATTTGTGAATTTTCAAAGTACTATATTTTTTCAAAACCCATTTTATTTGATAGTTGAGACTGTGAAGTCATGTTTGTTCCCCCGTTTGAAAGCATGCACTTTAAACAGACCTTCACAATTTTTTATGAAATTACCTTTACTATATTAATGCTAATAAACACAGCTTTGCTTTTCACGTTAACATGTTAGACTACAATTGGCTAATTAGATTTGAAAATGTTTTGCCCTACTCTAATTTTCATTTGAATAATTCAGCCCTTGAAAACGCAGCAGCTGAAGAGTCCTGACACAGACACTGAGCAAGAATTCAGAAGCAAAAGGCACACCATTAACATGTGTGTGCTTTTATTAAAGCAGAAGATTGAAATTTTAAAGTTAAAATACTTTCTGCTGCCGTAGTGTAATATGCAGGGGCTCTGTTTATGCAATATGCAGCTTGGGGGCAGGGCTACATGAATGTTTGACCAATAGCAGAGCGTTTGGGAAACCTGTTTGGAAACACTGATTCAAAAAATATTTTTTGGAGTATCTATTTACACTAAGTGCAAATAGCCCGCCTTGTCGGTATAGACTGTTTACACTAAATCCACCCACCAACATGTGATTGGGGTAGTCAACACTACAAAAGCCAATAATCTAATAACAAATCCAGTGGTGTATTTTTGACGCGATTGACCTGGGTTTTAATCCACCTTTTGCCAAACTATTTTTTCCTCCCTTTTCAAACCTCATGTAACACCGGAAAAGCATTTATTGATTTATTTATTTAATGAAAATGAAATAGAAAAAAAATAATAATAATAATAAATAAATAAAATTGAAAAGTTGAAAATAAAGTATCGGGTAGGGTTAGGGAGGGCTTAAATTGTCCCAATAAGGTAGCATCCATTTAATACTTATTTGTTGTTGTTATTGTTGTTATTATTATTATTATTATTATTATTATTATTATTATTTATTGCATACTATTTTATAATGTACTACAATAATGAGGTGCAGATAATTGCCACTATTTAGTGTAAATAGCATTCATTGCTAAGAAAATATGCTATTTTCACTTAGTGCAAATAGTTGCTGCCTATATTTTTCTTTAAATCTAAAATGATACATGCATTCCCATTAGCTTCAAATTAGCATAAATATGTGCTTTATTACTTTCATATATTTCTTATTAGTAAATATTAGTGGTGATATTACTCTGAAATGGACTTCAAATTATCTTCAAGAGAATTGCATGAACAACACTCTGAGTAGTTTATGCTGATTAATTTTACTTTATGTAACAAGAGTCAGATATTAGGAATCTAGAATGCTAAATATTTTAGTAATATGTGGAAATGGAAAGCCAGTTATCTCCAGCGAGAGGGTGAATGGAATAATATTTCAGGCTGGTAATCTCACATTGCAGATCAGATAACAATTTGCCCCTTTAATGAATTAGCGTATATATTACTTTATTTCCTCCTGCGATTCATTTCAAACTAATGTAGATAAAATATCCCACTGTTAAATATGAATTTAACCCTGTTTGAATCAAACACTGCTAGGCTTCGGGGGTCGCTGGCTTCAGCTTTAAGAACAGCTCACATTCAATGCAGTGGCTCTTGTCTAAGTAAATAATCTTAAGAGAGCCAAGGTCATGTCAGCTTTTCTCTGTTGTTTATTGACCTTGCCCTCTACTAACAACACATTTACTCTTGACGTTCCCTGTACACTAATTCAACAGAGGCAGATGAGACCCACAAAGCAACTGCTGTCAATGTATCCATGGGGTTAAGACTCAATTTACTTTTTTTTTCCCCTCCACGTTTTTTTTTTTCTTCTCTCCTGAAAAGCTCATTTCCCTAAGGGCAATTATAATAAGAGAATCGATGCTTGAGTGAATTTTAATTTGTCATATGGAGAGAGGGAAAGATATTTCAATCTACACTGTGACTGTTGTCATTAGTGGAGAGAACGATGAGGCAGAGACAGAGCTTCAACACCGGACTTTCCAGCAGTGACAGTAGTAAAAATTCATTGTTTCAAAAACTTGGGGGAATGTATAATATGATTTATCATTTAGTTTTTATTTAGCTATTTATCTCACTCCAGCACACTTAAAATGTTGGCAAAGGTTTCTTGCACCTACAACAGTCATATATTAAATGTGGTGATTAATTAACCTCTTCACATTTGTGGAATGACTAGCTGTGCTTAATTATGGGTTGTGGATTTGCTATATGGTCCAGTATCGTTGGCACTGCCCCATCCTTCAAAAACAGCCTCAGGATTTCTGAATGACCCATTTTTGAAGTTTCAATAAATGGCCTGAGTGTAGATTAGAGACTATACTCTAATTTCGAAAGATGAAGCGAAAATATACAGTATGATTCAACATATAAGCCAGGCATCTGCATTAAGAAAGTAAACTTTGATGTTGAATCAAAGTAGTCGTGTGATATTGCATTTATACACTAGTTTAATGGCACAAGTGCAATTATGGAGTATCATAAAAATAATATTGTATGCAGAACTACTTCCTTCCACTAATTCAAATCTCAAGGTGACAGTTTAACAGATGAACTCATGCCTCCGTTACTAAATCATTACATTACAACTAGTAACGAAGAAACATTGAGTTGCTTCATTTAAAGATTATTGTATTAAGTAGAGTATTATGGAGATAATTATGAAGATGGACTGAGTGAGTGTGATTACCTGCATCTGATACAGCATTCATTCTTCAGCTTAATATCATATTCTCGATAATCTCAATAAAACATTAGTTTGAATGTCTGTTGAGGAAAGTATATCTTTGTCGTACTATCCTTTCATGAAAAAAACAAAAAACAAAAACACTAGTTTATCTATTCTTTTTGTATTCTATATATTTATTTTCTTTTTATTTATTATACAGTTAACAAAAGCAAACACTCTAACACTGCCTTGCTCTATTCTTTTTCTATTCTATCCGTTTTCTCTTTATTTATTATATAACTAAAAAAAAACCTTGCTACATGTACTACGTTAAGCTAACTGAGACTTGTTATAGCACTTGCGTATCATAACTCTTTTGTTGATTTTGATTGCTTCCATTGTTCTCATTTGTAAAGCTAAACACACTGCGTGGTTTTTGGCTGTCCCGGACAAAATATTGGCATTGTGAAACAATCGTGCCGATTTCTGTGATCGTGGCTCCTAATCGGTGCTCTTATGTCGTACAGTGAGAGAGGTTCAAAGACAGCCGTTGTCACATTCTTGCGAGCAAAGATAGCCTACAATACAGAATGATCATCACACAGTGTGTTTGCTGGTAAGATCCACGTTTACTGACCAACCAATAAAAATGTGACATGAAATCAACGCGACATGGCGCTAAAACATAAAACTGCTTACCTCAAGCTCTTATCTCTTCCTCTTTCGCCACTTCCACTTTTTTTCAGCTCATATAAAAAATACAACTGCTAAAGTGTGATTTATCATGCTCTTTTTGTTTATCACTAGTGCATGCTGATGACATTTTTTTCTTTTGTAGTAACATGCGTCGTATTGTACAAGTCAATAGGTGTCAACATCGTACAGCCTACACACATCGTAGCAAAATAAGATCCATGTCACCAATGTTGGGATGTAACTAGTTACATGTAATGGAATTACTTAATTTAATTATAAAATAAAAGTAACTATAATCAGTTACAGTTACTGAGAAAAAATATGTAATTAAATTACAGTTACTTATGAAAATGTTAAGGATTACAAAGGGGGTTACATCTGATTTTCTCACACACACACTCCCACATACAGATTTAATAGATTTTTTGATAAATTGCAGTGAGTGCTCTAAAATATGAAACAACAGTGTTTCAGGAGTTTATAATATGCTTATTTACAGTAATAACTATTTTATTTCCTATATGGGTTTATGTAAATGCTTTATTTTTTTAAGATTAACTTTTTTTGTTATTATTATTTAAGGCATTGTTAGATTCCAGTGTTTCCTGTCATGGCTATGCAAAGATTTGATTTCAAAAACAGTATCATAGCTATTAAACTATTATGATTTTAAATCTGTATTTAACCTCAGAATGATTTTAAAGTAAGTCTGATTTTGTGGTGGCTGTGCTTCAAAGGGGACATTGCCTATTTTCCACAAGTTGGTATAATTCTTTAGGGTTTTCTTGAAATGTTACCAGTGATCGTGTAAAACAACACCCTTTTTACCCTGTCAAAAACAGCTCTATTCACAGCACCTCGTTTCGCTGCATATCTCTTTGCATGCTAATGAGCTCTGCTCACCCCACCCCTCTCTTCTGTGGAAGAGCAAAGGCGATTCGCAAATAATCATTAAAAAAAATATAAAGTGTGAGACTTACTTCTTCTGGAGGTGCAGCTGGATCATGAACAATGGCTACTGATCCATCCTTGAGTTTTAACTTTTTAACAAAACTTGCCTTGAATTGTCCCTCATTCAGAAAACGATTTGCACAGACATAAACAAATTTAGGAGTATTCGTTGGCGCATTACCATCAAAATCAAAAACGAATCCACTGCATCCTCAGTGGCTCTGATGTCTGGAGAAAATTAGGACTCGTATATTTTTCTGCATCTAACAACAAAACACCTGCATTGCTTACAAGACATTGTTGTCACTACAGCTGCTCAAGTGCGGAGAAAATGACTTCGTACAACTGGCTGAGGGTGGAAATGTGCTAATATGGGATGGTACATCAGAGGTTGTGGGAGGGGCCTGAGCAATATGACATCATATTGGCTTGATAACTGTTTAGGTTTTTGGGGGATTGAAATAAGGATTTGTAGGGTGGTTGTGTCTACGCACTACTAAGACACATTTATATGCAAATGAAGATATTTTGCATCCAATGTCTCCTTTAAAATTAAAATATTACATCTTGATTCAAGTGATGAAGGATTTTGAAAGTCTGACAGTAATAAGTAATAATGTTGAGCACATACTGTAAGGTTAACCCTGTCTGCTTTACATGTTTCAAAATGAATAACAGTTGAAAACATTGACATTTCAAAAAGTACTCAAATTTAATCAGTTACACTACTTTAATAAAGCAATTGAAAAGTTACACTACTTATTACATTTTAAGTAGGGTAACTTGTAATCTGTAACCTATTACATTTTCAAAGTAACCTTCCCAACACTGCATGTCACACAGTGTGACATGCAGTGATCTTATAGGATTGTTAAAATCGCGCAGTGTGTTTTGGGCTTAAGTCGCTTTGGACAAAAGTGTCTACTAAATGTAAATGTAAATATGAATGTTAAGGGTGATTTCCGATGACAGCACTGCTCAGTGCATTTATTGTTTGTATCTTACAAGGTGTTGTTGAAAGTAAAACTAACTTCCTTGTTTGGAACACTTTTTCAGTCTCTGTCAGTGGAAGTCGTGTCAATGGTAAGAGAGGCGGCCTCATAATCCAAAGGTTGCGAGTTCAAGTCTCGGGCTGGCAGGAATTGTAAGTGGAGGGAGTGAATGTACAGCTCTCTCCACCCTCAATACCATGACTGAGGTGCCCTTGAGCAAGACACCGAACCCCCAACTGCTCCCTGGGTGCCGCAGAATAAATGGCTGCCCACTGCTCTGTGTGTGTGTGTGTTCACTGCTGTGTGTGTGCACTTTGGATGCAGAGCATGAATTCTGAGTATGGGTCACCATACTTGGCTGTATGTCACTTTCACTTCACTCACTTTATAAAAGTCTTTACTGCTGACTCACTCATAAAGACTCACTCTCTGTCTTGTTGCCATCTAATAGCAAAACAATGTAACTAAAATCACCATCAAAAACACACACACACTGTTTCTCAGTACTAGAGACTATTATTAAATACCTATATAATAATAGGTTTTTACACTATTATATATATATATAACAACTTGGCTTGTTGTTTGTTAAATGCTATTATTCAATAAATTACATTTATATAAATAATAGTGTAAAATCTATTATTAAATAGGTATTTAATAATAGTATTTAGTACTGAGAAACAGTGTGTGTGTTTTTGATATATGTTATATCAAATATCAATATCAATATCAATATATATCAATATATATTATATAATATAATATATTGGTATTTGATATATATATATATATATATATATATATATATATATATATATATATATAAATAATCTTTAACAACTTGGCCTTATTCCAGTATGTAATACCTGCTTTTCGTGATCAATTCCTGATAGACAAAATTAAGTCTGCCCTAGTTCAATATCCTGGGCAATCTGAAAATATATAAGCAATACACTGAGTTATGCAGTTTCCATATATCCTGCACTTTCTCAATATAGCTTTCCTGAAATCCAATTATAGTGTTAGTCAAGGTCTCTGGCACCAAAAAACAACTGTAATTTAGGCATAACTCACATTTTCTACTCACTGGGTTTATTAAAAGACACTGTCTTGTCCTTTAAAAAAAAAAAAAATGGGGTAAGATTTTAAAAAACATTTGACACATTTGTTTTAATTGGTGCATTTCAGTGGTTAAATGTATATATTAGGCAATCTTAAACTCAATATTAATGTATTTCTTTATTTTATTATGGGATATTAAATCACAGTCTACATTATTCTGCAGCACATCTTTATATGGACTCCAATTTCCAGATCTTTTCTTTTCTTTTCTTTTTTTCTTTTTTCTCAGTCTGTGGAATTAACTGAATTAATTGGTTGTGGTTTCAAAACATTCAGCATATTGTATCGTTTCTCTCTCTCTCTCTCAATAACCCAACCAAAGTACCTTTAAAATAAATCTGTATATTCTGCAGGCATATTGGCAGCAACAATGAGCAGCTATTTTCTTTCAAGGTAAAATTTCACATCACTGATGCAACAGCCTTGATTCTGTATGTTTCGTCTTCAATTCCTCTAGGGAGTTTTTGAAAGAAGCCTGAAACCAAACCAATCAGCTTTGAAATGAATCAAACATTTAATTTAAGGCAAAAAAGTACTTGAAAATCCCAATAAAAAGACATACAGCAGGTACAAATAGTCTGTATGTACAGTCTTCTATGGAGAAATTAACTTCTCAACATGTTACCGAATCAATTTTCGTACAGAGAAAATAATAGGATTTTTTTTTTTTTTTTTTGTTCCTGAACACTAATGTCAAATTATGTAAGCAAGCAAGTCCAGCTCCTGTCTAAAAAAAATAAAAAAGGTATCTTTTTTCTTCAAAATATTGTCAATTAAAAATGAAATGTGTAATTTCTGCACCACTAGTATCACCAAAGGAATTGTAAAAATAATGACAGGTTTCCAAAACACTTGGTCTGCTCTTAAAAAAAAAAAGAAAAAAAAACTCAATCAATTGTTTAAGCCGATGTGGCTGTATTTATTTTAGCACCAGTGCTTAAAATTAAATAGCCCACATCATCATTCATTTACACAGAATATGTAATTTTAATGTGCACATTTCTTTCATTGTGGTACCTGCTGGGGAACGATAGAAAAAACAAGACACAAGACAGTTACACTAACATTGCAGCACCTTTTCAGAGTCAGAGCAGATAAAGCAGACAGCACTCTTAATTACCTGCCTGTTTGTTTGGTGTACACAGGTCTGACATTCCCACAGATACAGCTAAACTAAGCACTAGCATTAGCTATAGATCCCCAGCATGACCTTTGTGAAGCTGACTGCCCTCTAAACACTAATAAAAAAAAAAAAAGAGAGTAGTTCCCAAACACAAATTCATGCACGAATGAGTCTAGGGAGTGATGACACGCGAGTGGTGCATTAGAAATCATATAAGAGCAGCATGTTTCACTGTACACCATCTGCTATACAAGAGTCCCGGTAGGGCTGTTTCAAGCATCTTCAGAAAGTCGGGTATGGCTTTCATTCTACTGGTAACTCAGAAATCTGCATCAAGTCAACGGCTGCCAGCACTTCCCAAATTATCAGCTGCCCCCAAAATGGTGTACCAGTTTTATACAAGCTTGTAATGAAGTTTAAAAAAGTATTACATGTAAGAGAAATTATGTCAGAAAATCAGTCATGTTCCTCATGTCTCCTAGTATCACTGTAAGTGTCACTATGATCTGGAAGAAACTCAATGATGATCAAAACAGGCCCTGAGGATGTGGAACTCAATAAAATACAGTTCCCTTTCGAAATTCCACTCGTACTGTATCGTAAGACGCTGTATGGGGAAAAACTCCTTTTTTCTCTTCAACTGAAGCCTTTTCAATCACACAGTGAAACTGCACGTCCATTGGTTCGTGCAGTGCTATAAAAAAAAAAAAAAAAAAAAATGGCTCGGCGGCGGCGCTGAGTGAGCCTATGGCTATGCAGCCCGCCATAGCCCGCCAAAATGGGCGGGCCCGCTTTGCCGCCGCATCTCCGATTTCTATTCTTCAGCAATGAAGCTTCTTCCTCGCTGATGCCGAGATTCGCCGTTGAAATGCCTCAGCAGCTGGATTGGACCTTTTGCAGCGCTCAGCTCGCAGATCCCTGTCTATCCTCTGCCGCCTTCCGGCGACTATCTAAAAGAGCCTCACAAAAGAGCAAATTTTGGTGCCCGCGTGCCTCACCGTCACCGCAGAGAGAGGATTTGCCGGTCCTCTTCACTCAACCTGATCAGCGTCCCTCCGCCAGCCAACGAGTATTTTTCCTGGGGACAGTTATCAACTCAGTGCAGATGACAGCAACTGTCTCAGCAGAACGAGCCATGATGATTCAGCACCGCACGGCCTCCTTCAAGGAAGGGACCGAAAAGTTGGGTCTGCACATCAACTGCCTAGAGATGCTAGCAATGTGCCGTGCCTGTCAATTCTTCCTGCCGGACATAAGGGGACACCATGTGCTAATACGCTCAGAAAGCAGGTCCGTGGTTTCATGCATAAATCACCAGGGTGGCCTCGTCTCGAAGCGCCTCTGCTCGCTGGCGAACGACCTTCTTGTTTGGGCCCAGACCAATCTGCACTCACTGAACACGACGCATGTGCCTGGCAAAATGAACCAAGGAGTGGACATGTTGTCAAGGAACAACGTCTCCTCAGAAGAATGGACGCTCCACCCACTCGTGGTTCAGAAATTTTGGGAAGCCTTTGGCAGAGCTCGAGTAGACCTCCAAAGACAACTCTCATTGCCCAATCTTTTTCACGAAGAGCACGGATGCCCTGGCCCACGAGTGGCCCAGCCTCCCACTCTATGCATTCCCTCCAATCGCTCTGCTACCGCAGGTACTAAGACAAGTCAGGGAACAATGGCACAGCTTCTTCTAATAGCCCCCCTCTGGAGGAACCAGACGTGGGTGTCGGAGTTATTCCAGCTGTTCGAAGCAGCCCCGTGGCCCATTCCCTTGAGATGGGACCTCCTCTCTCAAGCGATCAGCACGCTGTGGCATCCACGGCACGAGTTATGGGCCCTGCATGTGTGGCCACTCAACGGGAGCCTTTCGACCTCCCAGAGCGTTTCTTAAACACTATGGCAGAAGTCTACCAGACGGCTCTATGCTCTGAAATGGTCTATTTTCTCAGCTTGGTGTCGAGACCGCGACTCAGATCTGGTTACCTCTGAGGTATCAGTGGTTCTTTCATTTCTGCAGGAGATGCTGGATAAACAGCATTCCTCATCCACCATCAAAGTTTACGTGGCAGCCATAGCGGCCTATTGCTGGCCGATTGGTGGGCAGGAATGGTGCGGTGGTCCAGTTTATACGAGGCACCAGGAGAATTAACCCCCCACGTCCTCGTACAGTTCCACCTTGGGACTTACCAACCATACTAAGGGGCTTGAAAGGCCCCCCATTTGAACCATTGCAATCCACGAGCCTCAGTTCACTCTCGTTTAAAACCGCCCTGCTGTTAGCGCTGGTGTCGGTTAAGCGAGTAGGAGACCTATAGGCCCTTTCCATCAACCCTGCTTGCCTGGAATTCGGGCCTAGAAACTCTAAGGTTGTCCTGAGACCAAGGCTGGGTTATGTACCTAAGGTGCTCTCCACTCCGTTCAGAGCCCAGGTCATAGCGCTTTCCCCTTCGACGGATGACCAGGTGTCCATTTCGGAAATTTGTGAGGTGGCCGGCTGATCCTTGCCGTCCAAATTTGTAAGGTTTTACAACCTAGACGAGTCCAGAGTCCTTTCTACTTAATTAACAGTCTTATGGGTTCACTTGACCAGCATTGTTCAAGTCCCTCTTTCACTTGGATGGTCCATATTATATGGATACCAAGTATAAAATATAGGGGACGACAACCAGGCCACAGATGACCCTGATGGCTCAGCCTGTGCTTGGTGTATTCTATTCACTCCTCTGGGTCTTACTCCCACGTGAGTCTTGCTTCTGAATCGTTCCCCATCATAGCACAGCTTGATTGTACTGGTTCCCATACAGTGTCTTTTGACGCAGTATAAGTGGAATATCGAAAGGGAACATACTTGGTTACTATCGTAACCTCGGTTCCCTGAGATATGGGAATGAGTACTGCGTTCCTGGCCGTGCTATGAGCTGCACACCTCAGTCGCTTCATTCGAAGAAATCTGAGATGCGGCATCGAAGTGGCCGCTTATATAGCCTTATAGCACTGCACGAACCAATGGATGTGCAGTTTCACTGCTTGATTGAAAAGGCTTCAGTTGAAGAGGAAAAAATGAGTTTTTGCCATACAGCATCTTACGACGCAGTACTCGTTCCCATATCTCAGGGAACCGAGGTTACGATAGTTACCCAGTGCGTTTTCTTCTAAATACTTTTTTTTTTTTTTTTAATACCTGTGTTGGCATATTTCCTATTGAAAATGATCACATATTATTTTTTTTGTTCAGATTTACCCAAGAGAAAAAGACTACTCTAGTTTAAATGTACACTACCATACAAATGTTTTGGGTTAGTAATTTTTTTTTTAATGTTTTTAAAAGATGTCTCTTATGCTCACCTGCATTCATCCATTCAAAAAAAAAAAAAAAAAAAAGTAATATTTTGAAATATTCTCAGAGAGAATACTTGTTCAGTGCAATCACTTCAAAAAATATTTATTTTGATAAATTAATTTAATTTACTTTTATTAAATAAAAACATGGTCATCAAAATGTGTTCAATGTAGAAATACAAATAAAGCAAGATTCTTAAAGCTGTTGCACTGTTTGAAAGGGATCTCAATTTAATAAGGCTTTACAGAAGCAATAAATTATTTACATGATTAATATCATATCTTGAAATATGATGGTTTCCTTATAAAAATAGGTTTACTTAATACATTATATTGACCATTTGAATCTATGTCATGTCAACAAATGAAAAAGTCAGCCAGATATGCATTCACATAAATTATTTTGTCTTTACCTTTACCTCAAATAAAATACTTTTACATATTCTTCAGTTATTAAAACTACTGTTTAATTACTCTGAACAAATTGGAAAATCATTACCAAGACCTTTCTCAAAACATATCTCGTAGCGATTCTCATTTGCTGCATAAATCTCTAACATTTAAAAATAAATAAATAAATATTACATCGACCAAGCTCAGACTGTGCATTGCCGCCCACAAACAAGTCGTGCAGGAATGAGCTAAAGTTCCTAGTTCATGGTGAAACATGCATGTTCAAAAAAGTGCTGCAATAAGTTTTTGTGGCATCTAGTACAGTAGTAAATCAAATCTGCTTGTTACCCCAGTGCACCTTTAGCCCCGTTGATATCCTACCACTATACTTGTTAAAAAGTTCTTTACTCTGTATAAACACACTATTTTTTTTTTCATTTCCAACGTGCAATTACAGTAGTCACTAATTACCGAAACATCTCTCAGCGCGATCCTTCAGTTTTAAGTGGAAGGACTACGAGGCACACGCACTTTGAAGAGTTTCCAAGAGAAACCATTCAAATTCCAGTCCATCTGTTTGCTCCACTAGCTAAAACAAATTACGGCTGAGTGCACGTGTGTAAGTATCCTCTGACCTCTTCGAGGAGGCGACGCTATGATGCTAATGGCAGATGGAGAATGAACACATGCCGTTAAAAGCCGCGGATGTTCAGTTCGGGCTTTTCGGCATGTTCGCTTTGAAACTCGGCAACCTGCGATTGAAGGATACGAGAGTCCAACAAGTTTTTCCACTTAGCCGATTTGCTCACTTAGACACATAGTCGGTTCCCATCTGGGAGAGATCACACAACCGGGAAACATCGTCTGAAGCGAATTAGACATATTACAGACAAGCTCAGCTCGCATGACTGAAACATCGCTGGGAGATTCGGAGGCGCAAGACGTGATGTGTATCCCCCGGTTATGTTAAGCTAGTGACCACCTCACCTGTCACTGTCACTGAGGTCTCTCAGAGAAGGTTGTTAAAACCCATCTCAGGATGTAGTGAGAAAGAGTCGGAGAGCATGTTGAAGGACGGGGGTTGACCTCTCTGCCTTTTTCTTCTTTCTGACTGGAGCCTCCATCCAGCTTGAGAAGTAACTCTAATGAGCAGAGCCCATCACTGCAGATGCCAGCTGCCTCTTTCAAACACCGTGGGTCTCACAATTTCTTTCTCTCTCCCTCGCTGTCAGTCTTTCTTGACGGCACCGCACGCCTCCAGCTTCGGCCCTGATCTCTATTATGGTCCTCCCATCTGCCACAGGGTGTCACGGGGCCCAAACTCAACCACAGGGCCCTTGTCAGGACCAGGCAATGAGGGACGTGAAGAAGAAGAAAAAAAAAAAATGAGGATGCAGCACTGAGGATGGATGGAGGGCTGTGTAGTGACTGCCTCCCTCATCACTGGTTTCTCTTGTTCGCCTTCTTTCTCTGGCCCCCTGTCAGTATCGGTGACAAGAGCCAGCCTCATAAAAACTTAATGAAGCGTCTTGGTAAAGGAGCGAGAGCCAGGACTCACAGATTGAAGGCCTGTGTGAAGTTTGGGGAGGGACAGGTTATGCCTGACATCCACAGCTATCATTCTAAAACTCCAGCAGGGAGAAAAAAGCGTTACAGAAAAACTCTTCTCGGAAAAGTCTCAGACTAAGTTGTCTTTTTTAATGGTAAACAGGAAATCAAACCAGTAACTGTAAATGCATGATGGGAGGTGGTGGCGCTTAACCTGTGCATTCCTGCTGAAGAAAAGGCCATTTTGGGACAGGAAATTCTGTCTTAAATCAGGAATCAATATCAAAATCTGGAGGGTGAGATAATGTCAAGATTTGCTGGTTAACCCTTGCTTGTAGATGCTGTAACTACAACGCAAATCTTTTACAATGTTTTTCATCTTTCAAATCAGTGGACTGACTAAACACTATCTTCAGTACAATCATCGGCACCATTTAGTGGAAAAGTTGGTAAAACTTAATAACTTGACAAAGTATAACATAATAATCAGCACAACCATTTTGGATACTTAATACACCCCGCAACTAGAACAAGCTCTTAATCATAAAACTAGACAATGTAAGTGCATTCTCAGGGAAGAAGAAAAAAAAAGTTACAAAAGCTGTCACTGGGGCAATATCCTTTTAAAAATTACAACATGTACACTTTAGGAACCGATATGAACCTTTAAAGTACTAATCTGCACCTTTTAGAGGTGAATACGGTACAAATACTTTTTAAAAGGGTACCAGTGACCAGTTTTCCCCTTTTTTTTCAGGCTGACCACAAATAAAGTAAATCACCTACTCTTTAAGAAAAGCTCCAAAAAATATACAAAAGCTAAAAGGTACATCTTTGTACATTATGTACCCCTACATGGTACAAATTAGCACCTTAAATACATGGTACAAATTAGCACCTTAAAAGTACCTGAAGTGTACATATTAGTACATTTTAAAAGGGACCCGCATCAGTGACAGCTTTGTATCTTTATAAACAATAGGGATGTACTAATATTAAAATTATTTATAATTTATAATAATTTTATAATTATTTATAATATATATATATATATATATATATATATATATATATATATATATATATATATATATATATATATATATATATATATATATATATATATATATATATATATATATACACACACAATATGATCAATAGTTTAAAGTAAATTTAGGCATCACAACATTGTAATGTACAGCATGAAAAATTGATATTCATGTTAAAACTGGCTAAAGATTACATTTTTATAGTGTTTAAAGATGAGAGTTAGATGATGGCAAAGGTGATCTAAATTTAAAAACAAGGGAAATGAGCACGCATAATTAAATGTCCAATGCAGCCAATGCATAGATAGATATGACTGGATGGACAGACAGACTCTACCTGCAGCAGAATGCATTGCTGAATAGCATAAAAGCAAGCAAGCAAGCATAAATAAATCATCCATATTATTTCCTCTTCTTTATAAGCTACTA
Organism: Acrossocheilus fasciatus; assembly: GCA_036784905.1. NCBI lineage: Eukaryota > Metazoa > Chordata > Actinopteri > Cypriniformes > Cyprinidae > Acrossocheilus > Acrossocheilus fasciatus. Next base: position 4,861,251 of record CM071943.1, read on the forward strand.
TTCGTCTGGTTATAAAGCTACTCTCCACTAACAAAAAAAAAAAAAAAAGAAGAAGAAGAAAAAGAAAACTTTCACTGGCCCCTCATGGCTGTTGGAATGACATCTGTATCCTTCTTTAGCGACTTGCAGCAATTGGTTTTGGGTCCAAAAATAGCCGCCTAAGGCGCTAGTATGTGCTGTCCCCCCCCAAACTCCTCCTCTGCCTCTCCATCTTTATGTCTTTCTCCCTCCGGCAACTTGATATCGTAATTTAGAACAACTTCAAATATCTTTCTAGTTGTAGAAACAAAATCACCTTTCTTTGTAGTCAAAACCAGAAACACAGAGACAAAGACATACACAATTTCACCAAAAGATTGGCTTAGAGAGGTTCCCCTGGTTTGAGATGGCAAATATTTGATATCTGTCAGACATTAGCAAGCAGGATTCAGCCATCATTTTAGTTTTTCACAAAGAAAGTGGTGTACTTTCATGACACATAGATTATTGTGCTGTCTATCATGACCTGAATCTCTCACAGTCTTCACACCAGGCTTCAGACTTGCTACTTTAAATAACCCACTCAACACTTCAGTCACAATTTGAAAATTCACAGCGGTGATGGTTCCTGTACAAGCCTGTGCAACCCTAAATGTCTTATTCAGTCACTAATGGGTCCAGAATAATGGGCCAGTCACAGTCTAAAATGTTTTGCTTGAAAGAAGCATTTGGCATTTCAAAAAAAAAAAAAAGTGAAAATGGTGGCACTGAGTTCTTTCATTGAAATTCTAAATATTATAATCACATAAATATAAATATTATTACATTTTAAAGTCATTAAAGGACCATTTTCATTTGAACAGGATAATGCATTAAGAAATATCTACAATCGGCATTACTAATTACTGAAGAATGTGTGTGTGGACAAACACACAGTTTTGTATTTATTAAGTTTTAGTTTTTAGTTTTATTTATTTAGTTTTAGTTATTTTAGTATTTCAACACATGGCAAGTTATCATATTGAAGCAAACAAAATGTAAATATCAAAATATTAAGTAAAATTGACATCATATTTCTATCAACTGCATATGCCCTGTAATATTATATATTTGTATACAATGCATTTTCCCTGCTGTCCAAGGTCCTCTTATAACCAACTAGGTAAAAAGTACAAACAAATAAATAATACTAATATAATGAACTTCATATTCTACATCAAAAGAAAACTGTTTAAAATTGAGAACACCCTCCATATATAACACAATGTAGCAGCAGTACCTGTATGTGTTCAGCACAAATCACATAAAAACCCATCAGTTGGGCCGTCATGTGGATGTAAAGCTGAAGTGCAGTCTTGGACTAAGATTAGAGGTTTTCACACAGGTTGATTTGTGAGCACAGGGACATGTCAGTAGGTCTAATGTCAGTGGTCTCAGAGGTTACGCTCCTCTCTGGCTGGTGGATTACAGTCTAATACAGCCTGTCACAGAGAGCACAACACACACTGATTAATGCTCAGACTGTGTGAGTGAACATGCAAAAACCAATTCTCCTAATAAAGCTCATTTATAAATGACAAACAACATTAATTATACCATTTTGGACTAAGTGAAATCAAGCTTTTCAGATATAAATAAGTATTTCAGAAAGAAGATAATATCAGGATGATGCTGGAGACATTTACATGAGGTTACCAAATATTTGCCACCAAAAAATAGGTTTGTGTGATAATAATGTACAAATAATTAAAGGAATAGTTCATCCATGAATGTAAATTACATAATTTGCTGACCTATGGATCATCTGCAGTGAATGGGTGCCGTCAGAATGAGAGTCCAAAAAGAGCTGATAAAAAAAAAAAAAAAAAAAAAAAAAAAAATCACAATAATCCACAAGTAATCCACACCACTCAATTCCATCAATTACCATCTTGTGAAGTAAAAAGCAGTGTGTTTGTAATAAATCCATCATAAATCCATCAGATGTTTTTAACTTTAAAGAGTCGCTTCTGGCCAGAATACCTAATCCATAAAGAGTACATAATTTATTATAACACTTCCTCCATTGAAAAAAATCCATCCCTGTTGTCCTCTCATATCAAAAAAGCATCAGAAGCAGCAGTTTGAATTGAAAAACATCTTATTGATGGCTTTGTTTCTTAGAAACACAGCTTTTTTACAACACAATAAATTAATTGATGTTTTTATTAGCTGCTCGGAGTCTCATTCTGACGGCACCCATTCACTACAAATGATCCATTGGTGAGCAAGTGATGTAATGCTAAATTTCTTCAAAGAAGGAGAAAAAGATACAAGAAAAAAAAAAAAAAAAAAACTCATTACATTTTGCGTGGCCTGAGGGTGAATACATTTTTTTGTTTGTTTGTTTGTTTTTTCTTTTCATTTTTTGGGTGAATTTGAATACAACAATAAATAGAAAAATATAATTTTTGCTGTTACATAATAATAAACCATATTGATAATAATAAACATTGCCATGTGTGCACTGGATTGCAATTATGTCAAGGAAACTACACAGCTACATAATACATAACTGCACATTTTGGAAATGAAATGTCAAATATGGCTACTTTATTGATACAGCTAAGCCAATGCACAGCCTCACTATTCAGAAACCAACTAAAAGACTTTCAAATCACATGAGCCAATATTTTATTCACAATAGAACACAGAAAACATAACAAATGTTTAAACTGAGAAATTTTACACTTTCATCAACTAAATGAGCGCATTTCAAATTTGATGCCTTCTACAGGTCTCAAAAAAGTTGGCACGGGGGCAACAAAGGGCTGAAAAAGCAAGACATTTTGAAAAGATTCAGCTGGGAGAACATCTAGCAACTAAATAAGTTAATTGACATCAGGTCTGTAACATGATTAGCTATAAAAGGGATGTCTTAGAGAGGCAGTCTCTCAGAAGTTAAGATGGGCAGAGCCTCTCCTGTAGAGTGCGTAAAAAGATTGTGGAATACTTTAAAAACAACTTTCCTCCATGTCAAATTGCAAAAGCTTTGCAAATCTCATCATCTACAGTGCATAACATCATCAAAAGATTCAGAGAAACTGGAGAAATCTGTGTGTGTAAGGGACAAGGCCGAAGACCTTTGTTGGATGCCCGTGGTCTTAGGGCCCTCAGATGACACTGCATCACTCATCTGCATGATTCTGTCATTTACATTACTAAATGGGCCCCTGTCGGTAAACACAATCCGCTGTGCCATCTGAAGATGCCAACTAAAGCTCTATCATGCAAAAAGGAAGCCATATGTGAACATGGTCCAGAAGTGCCGTCGTGTCCTGTGGGCCAAGGCTCATTTAAAATGGACTGTTTCAAAGTGGAAAAGTGTTCTATGGTCAGACGAGTCCAAATTTGACATTCTTGTTGGAAATCACGGACACCGTGTCCTCTGGGCTAAAGAAGAGCGAGATCTTCCAGCATGTTATCAGCGTTCAGTTCAAAAGCCAGCATCTCTGATGGTATGGGGGCGCATACGGTATGGGCAGCTTGCATGTTTTGGAAGGCACTATGATTTCTGAAAGGTATATAAAGGTTTTAGAGCAAAACATGCTCCCCTCCAGACGACGTCTATTTCAGGGAAGGCCTTATGTATTTCAGCAGGACAATGCAAAACCACATACTGCAGCTATTACAACAGCATGATTCATAATTCACCTATAGAGAACATTTGGCACATTATTAAACAGAAAATACATCAAAGACGACCATAAACTCTTCAGCAGCTGGAAACCTATATCAGGCAAGAATGGGACCAAATTCCAACACCAAAACTCCAGAAACTCATAACCTCGATGCCCAGACGTCTTCAAACTGTTTTGAAAAGGAGGGGAGATGCTACACCATGGTAAACATGCTCCCGTCCCAACTATTTTGAGACCTGTAGCAGGCATCAAATTTGAAATGAGCTCATTTGTGCATAAAATTGTAAAATTTCTCAGTTTAAACATTTGTAATTTTATCTATGTTCTATTGTGAATAAAATATTGGCTCATCTGATTTGAAATTCTTTTAGTTTTCATTTTATTCAAATTTAAAAAATGTCCCAACATTTCCGGAATTCAGGTTGTATTATACAGTGTGTATAGCTTGAATACAATGTAAGTTGCTTTGGATAATAATTATCTTTCAAATGCATGAATGTAATTCTCTAGTGTGGTTCAGAGAGTGTAGTGTGTTTGAGTCACCTGTGAAATAAATTTTTCTTTAAGATGGACAGTATTTTTGATTAATCTACACTTCTTGCACTATTTTTTATGCTGTCTATATAGCCATTGACAGACTGAACTGGTATGGAATTATTTATTCTTAGTATATTATTGTGACACCATCAAATTCTGATTTATTCTGTCCCTAAACAGCACATAAAAGAAATACATGTCATATAAAGGGTCTATGTGAATGGTTCATGGCCAGAAAAAGACTGTTACAGTGTATCAAAAACCTGGCAGACCAAGATAGCTGCATAATCATTTGAATGAGCTTTTGCTACACCAATGTATTATTAACATACCATAAAATATTGATTTATCAACCCGTAAATAACACTTAAAGGCATAGATCACAGAAAATTATGTCATTATTTATTCACCCTCAAGCTGTTCCAAACCTGTAAGAGCGACTTTCTTCTGTTGAATACAAAATAAAATATTTTGAAGAATGTTGGTAACCAAACAGTTGACGGCAACCATTGACTTCCATAGAATGGAAAAAGAAGATATTTTGAAGAATGTTGGTAATCAAATGGTTGACGGCAGTCAATGACTTTTATTGTATGGAGAAAAAAAATGACTATGGAAGTCAATGGCTACCGTCAACTGTTTGGTTACCAACATTCTTCATAATATCTGCTTTTGTGTTGGACAGAAGACAGACACTCATACAGGTTTGGAACTTCTTGAGAGTGAGTCAGTTATGACAGAATATAATTTTTTGGGTGATCTATCTCTTTAAAAACAAAATTAATGGTGGTTAGTCAAAATTGCATGACAATTAAAGGTTCTTTTCCCGTCCAAGTGTAACATTTTTGGATGAAATAAACTGGAAAGTATGCCTGACATTATGTAAGATATTGTGTCTCAGAAAAGCAGCTGTTGAATTTCTATCAGCCAGTAGGTTTCATGACAACAAATTCAACAAGTGTCCCATATCAGTGCCACAGTGGCATCATAGTGTCTTTCTTAAAACACAAGATCAGACACTGCATACTTGTCAGCACTTGTTCTTTTGTTCAGCATTTTTTGGTTACATTTGTGAAGGGAACATTTGAAATAAATTCCTCTGTGGCGCTATGGTGCGATGTTCAGTTCGCTTTCATTTGTCAGCAGATCCGATGCAGGGCCGTTCAGCATTGATTAACATTAGGGAGCTGTTGCTCTGCTTGAAGCTTCTCCACCAGGGACACCAACAAGCAACACAACAAGCCTTCATTTAAAAAGAAAGGAAAATAATAATAGCAAATATTCAAAGTGAGGAGTCTTTTCATTTCATTGTCATTGTATTTCCGTGTGTTGTAGAGGTGGCCTGATCACATGCCTCAGGGGCTAAAGGGGATTTCTAGCTGATTTGGTGAAGTGGCAACCTGTATCCCATATCTCCCCACGGCAACCAGCCAGGACGGTGAGGAGTGCACTGAGATATTATAGGCTGGAAGATTAAAATGGCCCCTAGCTGTTGAGAGGGTGAGCGGGGTCCCCTCTCCCATCACGCATGGAAGCAAATTAGCCAGCCGCAGCAGGGCGTGTTTATGTGTGTGTGTGTGAAAGGCAGTGTTTACTTTGCACTCACCTCTCCCACATCTCTACAGAGAATAAGAGAAAGATAGAAGATGTGTAAGAGAGAGAAAGTAGAGCCAAGAGAATTCACTGCAGGGCAAAGCAAATGTTTTTTTTTAATAAACACACGTGCACGAAACAGCATGTGTCAGGCATTTCACTTGCTTAATGTGACATATTTAGTAAAAATATTAAAATGTTATTTAAATGAAAGAAGTTTGACTGATTGACTTGTTTCTTGATTGCCATAAAGAAAAAAATCTGATTAAATAGGTAAATAAAAATACATTTATTGTAAATATGGTCAATTTTAAATTAGTTTTGTCTTTTTTTTATATAATATGAAAACCCCCTTTTTTTTCTTTTTTTTTTTACACAAATAATCTTTGCATATTAAAATAGCATGCACCTTTCAATTGTGGACAATAAAACCGTGAATATTATAGTGTCAATTTTGATGTCACACACCACAATCACATACTTTTTTCCCCTATTCGTTTAAGCTTGTGTTTTGAGCTTAAATATATGTCCACATTAATAACAGACTGATTAATTCTGAGTTTGAACAGTAAATTCTCAAGCTTCATGTTTCTAAATATATCCTGGTAATGTGTCTAGAATGACTCATTATCAGCAACCTTTTTATTTTTGGGTATATCATTTATGCCAAAATGTAATGCACATACAGGTGCAACTCAGTAAATTAGAATGTCTTGGAAAAGTTCATTTATTTCAGTAATTCATCTCAAATTGTGAAACTTGTGTATTAAATCAATTCCATGCACACAGACTGAAGTAGTTTAAGTCTTTGGTTCTTTTAATTGTGATGATTTTGGCTCATATTTAACAAAAACCCACCAATTCACTATCTCAACAAATTAGAATACTTCATAAGACCAATAAAAAAACATTTTTAGTGAAATGTTTGCCTTCTGGAAAGTATGTTCTTTTACTGTATATGCACTCAATACTTGGTAGGGGCTCCTTTTGCTTTAATTACTGCCTCAATTCGGCGTGGCATGGAGGTGATCAGTTTGTGGCACTGCTGAGGTGGTATGGAAGCCCAGGTTTCTTTGACAGTGGCCTTCAGCTCATCTGTATTTTTTGGTCTCTTGTTTCTGATTTTCCTCTTGACAATACTCCATAGATTCTCTGTGGGGTTCAGGTCTGGGGAGTTTTCTGGCCAGTCAAGCACACCAACACCATAGTCATTTAACCAACTTTTGGTGCTTTTGGCAGTGTGGGCAGGTGACAAATCGTGCTGGAAAATGAAATCAGCATCTTTAAAAAACTGGTCAGCAGAAGGAAGCATGAAGTGCTCCAAAATTTCTTGGTAAACGGGTGCAGTGACTTTGGTTTTATAAAAAAAACACAATGGACCAACACCAGCAGATTACATTGCACCCCAAATCATCCCAGACTGTGGAAACTTAACACTGGACTTCAAGCAACTTGGGCTATGAGCTTCTCCAGCCTTCCTCCAGACTCTAGGACCTTGCTTTCCAAATGAAATACAAAACTTGCTCTCATCTGAAAAGAGGACTTTGGACCACTGGGCAACAGTCCAGATCTTATTCTCCTTAGCCCAGGTAAGACGCCTCTGACGTTGTCTGTGGTTCAGGAGAGGACAACTGTACCCAAATTCCTTGACACGTCTGTGTGTTGTGGCTCTTGATGCCTTGACTCCAGCCTCAGTCCATTCCTTGTGAAGTTCACCCAAATTCTTGAATTGATTTTGCTTGACAATCCTCATAAGGCTGCGGTTCTCTCGGATGGTTGTGCATCTTTTTCTTCCACACTTTTTCCTTCCACTCAACTTTCTGTTAACATGCTTGGATACAGCACTCTGTGAACAGCCAGCTTCTTTGGCAATGAATGTTTGTGGCTTACCCTCCTTGTGAAGGGTGTCAATGATATACACGAGTTTCACAATTTGAGTTGAATTACTGAAATAAATTAACTTTTCCACAACATTCTAATTTATTGAGATGCACCTGCATTCTATGACTTGAATTGGGCAAATAAGAAAAAAAGAAAAAAAAAATGCTGATAACAAAGGCATTAGCAGTTACAAATTTTAATGATTTCATTGCGACGTAGAGGAAAAATGCAAGGCTTTGTAAAAGTGATGCTCTATCATGTCAAAAGTTGATAAAATTTTGACCAATGGGAATTTTAGAAAGGCAGGTCTGGCTGTGCTTTTGGGAATCCCATCCAATGTATTCCCACTTGATTTCAAACTGACCCAGTTCTTTCCACCGCCTCTAAATGCATCTTGCACATTCTTATCTGTCAAACGCGCCGTCAGAGCTTTCTCTAGTGTGTAAACACCCAAACTGTTCTTCAGTACACATTTCCCTGGTGTAAGTTGATTGTCTAAATGATGTCTCCACATGTAATTGTGAGCTTGACTGATGCTTCTCATTCAGAAATAGAGGAAATATGCTCGTTCCTCATTATAACGACTCAGAATGCCAAAACAAAACAAATCTATCCATAATTCATCACCGCTTTTCAAGAGAGGAGAGGCACCCATAAGTTTTGGAGGGACGCCGCTGCAGTCCTGGCACACAGATGGGAAAAAATATGAGAAAACAAAAATAAATGGACAAAAAAAAAAGTAAAAAAAAAAAAAAAAAAAGTCTAGTAATACTGTTTATGTTCAGAATAATTACCTTTTTTTTTTTTTTTTTTTTTTTAACAGTAAGAACAGTAATATTATTACAATTTAAATTACAATTTAAAATAATAATTTGAAAATGCATTAAAATGAAAATGCAATTTATTCCTGAGATGCAAAACTGAATTTTCAGCATCATTACATCATTACATTTTTCAGTGTCACTTGATCCTTCAGAAATGATTCTAATATGCTTATTCTAATATTGCTAATATTACTCAAGAAACATTATTATTAGTAGTAGTAGTAGTAGTAATAGTAGTAGTATTGTTGTTGTTGAAAACAGCTGTGCTGCTTCATATATGTAGAACACATGGCATACTATCTTTCAAATGTTTGGAGTATGTGTAAGGCTTAGTTCACAGTGCAGGCTAAAGTGGCCCAAATCTGACTTTTTTACCTAAATGTGACCCATATTTGATTTTCTTATGATAGTCTGAACAGCACAAATCCAATTTTTTTTTAAATCAGGCCCAGGCCACTTTCATATGTGGTCCTAAATCGGATACATATCTGATGTTTTGCAATGCGACTTCAGTCTGAATGGCCATGTTGCATTTCATGCGATTTTTACACCATTGAAATGCGACAGATGTCACAATTCTGCGCTGGAGGAAATCGTGACCTCCTTCTTCTTAATATTCTTCTTCTTATCACTTCGTTATTTAGGCTTCTATTGCACATTAACTTAAAAATTGCTAAACACACGCTAACACGAGCAGCATCCATTTTTATTTCCGCAAACACAGTGCGCTGCGTCTGACGTCACGTCTTCTTCTGCGCATTTGGTTCACACATGAGACTGATGGCAGTCGCATTTAAATGACAATGTGAACAACAGCGCAAAAAAAATCGGATTTCAGCAAAAAATCCGATCTGAGCCTTAAGACCTGCAATGTGAACTAAGTCGGTAACACTTTATAACTGCACACTATGAATCATTAGGTAAGCATTAGTAAATAGTCAATTCTAAATAGTCAAATATAAACTGCTTACTAATGACTATTAATGTTGGGACAATGCTTTATAAAGGATGAACTGACTATTTACCAATGCTTTCCTAATGATTCATAGCGTGCAGTTATTATAAAGTGTTACCAAAAATTATTAAAAACTGAGCACCAATATTGATTGAGCAGCAAATCAGGATTCAAGGATCATCTGACATTGAAGACTGGAGAAAAAATTCAGCTTTGCAGCACAAGAATAAATTACATTTTAAAATATATTAACATAGAAAAGGGTTATTTCAAATTGCAATATAATACTGTTTTTACTGTATTTTTGCAGCCTTGGTGCAATTGCAATTTAGTGAGAGAAAGCAAATAACTTTTTATGAAATTTGCATTAAATGAACTGAAATGAAAAGGCTGAAATATCTGAGGAGGCATGACACTTCTGGTAGACAGAGAGAAGTAGATAAAGGCGGCCGTTCTTGACTCAGTGGCGCAAATAATATATGACCAGGTCATTAAAAGCGTTACCTCTGAAGTGGAGAAATTATGCCCTTAATGGCGATTAAAACTCCAGCAGTTGCATGAATCATGCATTAGAACCACCGTAGAAGGGATATTTTTAAAGCCAGAACTTTGAAAATGACCAAGACTATAATTTCTCACTCTCTTTTGAGTTTGACTTCCAGCCCATTTGTCTACAAATGAATCCTTCGTGGAACCATCTCATAAAATCTTAATATTCTATTTCAAGTGACTTATATTGATTTGGATATTTAAAATATGCCCGGAAGAAGTTTAAAAGAAATTTTTATAAATAAACCAGATAATTTTTTTGAATAAGAGGTTTGTCACAACCGTACAGCAGCTACTAAGTGATGTTTTAAGCGTTTTAACAATTGGAGCAGACGATAACAACACTGACAAATGTGTTTCAATCTAACAATCCGAACCACAGACATAAAATATAACTAGATCTCATGATGAAAATGTCAAGCATTATTAGAAATAAGAGGAGCATTTCTGTTGCCTCGCTGTAGCAATTGTTGTGTTTGTGTTTAGTCGTTCATAACTCCTCATCATGCTGAATAAACTCATTTCGCTAGCGTGGCAGTAAATTCCTAGCTCAATTACTTTTATATAGTTAGCATAAAGACTGATCAAACGTTTTGATCAATCAAATCAAGACAACAAAGGAGGAGAATGAAATCAGGTGAAAAACATCATGGTAAATGTGAAGCTCATTCAAACATGAAATAAATCAAACCAGGTGAAATAACTGGAAGGTTTCATAATGGGATGATGGCTGTATGCCGATGTGTTTAATGTGATACTGAGTATGAGACAGACATGAAGACATCTAAAAGAAATCTATGATCATAAATTACAGACGCATGTTAACATTTCCATTAAGGCATTTTGAACTATGTTGATTAAAGGGGCATTAAAGGGGCTCATATTTACAAACAAACAATGAATAGATGAATGTGACTTGAATTCAAGAATATACATATAATGTACATAATGTAAATTATTTGCTAAAAGCAAATTCACATTTTAAAACAGCACAGTAATTAGTAAAAATTAAAATAAATTAAATTATATATATATATATATATATATATATATATATATATATATATATATATATATATATATATATATATATATATATATATATATATATATAGCCTCCAGACATTTGCTGCATTGATAATGCATGTATATAAGTATATTTCTTAATGAAATGACCACTTTTAATATAAAAAAGGATTTGATATTATTAGTTTTTATATTAATTGCTAAAATGGTATGAACATGTTTACACTGTATTTACTAAAAAATACATATATTTTTTAACCAACGACTTAATATATATATATATATATATATATGTGTGTGTGTGTGTGTGTGTGTGTGTGTGTGTGTGTATATATTTATATTTATATTTATATATTTATATATTATATATATTATTTTATTTATTTATCTTTTTTTTTCTTTTTTTTTTTAGAAATGCCAGTGCTATTAATAAATTTTGTAACAAACATAATTGGCATTATTGATGCAGACAATTAATAATGTTGCTGCAAAGTCCAGAAAAACCAAATAATCTAGAAAAAAAAGGGGGAAAAAAGTCAATCAGTAGACAATCAAACCAAGCTATCAGATAACTGTGTCAATCCACCTACTTTGTTGCATAGCAACAAGTTAATGGTGAGGGAACTATTGATGCTAAAATTTATACCAAAATGATGTTTCATAATTTCTTTGTCTTAAAATTTACAAACACTCCCCCCCATCTGCTATCACTCAGACAAACATCCAGTTGTGTGTGTTTGGTGCAACTAGTGACACAGACTACATGCTTCACCTTTAATTATCATTATTAACAAGCACACAGGACACGGTGGTTTCTCCACAGTTCCAGGGCCTGTGCAGTGATTGGTTGACCTTTCCTTCCCTGATGTCTCACACTCTCATTTTTTTTAAATGAAAAGTGAGAATGGTTATTTAGCACAAGCGAACACCCAGAGAGGGCTGAAATGAGAGAACGCTGGATACATTGATTTGGTCTCTGGAGGAAAGACTGAGACATTTGATACCTGTCCCCTTCACGTCTCGCACAGACTCTGGATTACATAGCTCTGACTCACTTTCACTCTCGGTTAAAATCCCGGCCCACTGGGGATTAGGATTGATTACTTAATTGCTCCTCATAGGGTCTGTTACCTCAAGAGAGCAATTTGAGCGAAGCAAACAGAGTCCCGACTCGATTGGAATTGAGATGTAACTCAAACTAAGGAAATGCCAAAAGGAAGACAAAAATATGCTAACATAAAAATCTGGTGGTTTTGTTAAAGTGGACTTCATTTGTATACAACCCCCCCCCCCCCCCCACCCCTTTGTTTTTTCTTTTCTTCAAAATACATTGAAATCAGCATTGGGGGAAGAGTTTGAAAATTAAAAAAAAAATGAATTAATTAAATGCATTTCACTGTGTGATTTCTGGGCAAACATCAAGGATCACACTGAAGCCCCCAAAAACTAATTAAATGTCATTTAAAATCTTTACCAAACTATCCTTCAAACCAGTATAGGTTTTAGCCATTTGTCAGTAGAAGTTTTTAATAAGTATATATTCAAAGTATAATCACTTAATAAGTATGGGTAAGAATAAGCATGTTGTTTTCATTTTTACATAAATATCGCTGTTATACTATTGCTAAATTTTTATGGAACATTATTTCACCCATATTCTGACATGTTATTTTTACTAAATTTATAGACATTTCACTTGTATTTAGTATGCTTTCTATGTATACAAAATCATTTTTGTAAAATTTAATTTGATGCGGTCACCAAAATGTAATGTCTAGTCTTAAATTATATGTGATGAACATCTAATGAAATGACTGAGAATAATGGGAATAAAACTATATAAAAAGTGACACTAAGTAATGATAATTTGAGATAAATTATTGAGATTAATTTAAATTAAATAATGTCACAAGGCAACAATCTTAATGGTCTGTAAAACAGGCTAGCAACACACAATTATTTATTTTTCTTAGGACTGACCTGGACATCTTTTTTGTGAAATTGACTCAAATGTGTTTTAAAAAAAAGTATTTGGTGCATAGATCAGAAAATCTCTCTCTTTCTCTCTTTAAAAACATCTGCTTGTAGATGGGTCACAGAATAAAGAAAAAAAAATAAAAAATACTTAATGGAGTCAGCCTTAGCGCATCAGTAAATATGGATTGAATATTTCACACTGTCAAGTGAATCGCCATTGATGAGGCACAGAGGGAGGCTGAGACTGAATCCAGCTTCAAAAACATTTTTTTTATTTTTTATTTTTTTATTTTTTTTAGACATTGAATTTGGCCCTCTGCCGAGGCTGTGCTCATTCTAATGAAGCTGTGCTGAAGAGAGTCCTCGTGGCTTCCTCCCTGGAGTCATAATTGCAAGTTTGTGTCTGAGGTTGGTTGTTAAGGCAAATGGTTGACTAAACCTATGTAATCCTATGTAAATAAACTAAATTTATATAAATCCCTTTAAATATACATTTAATGATCCTACATACTTACACATTTGAAGTAAAACTCATAATGTCTATAAACAGGCCTACAATATATGAAAACGAGCATCACTCCACAAAGCTAAATATAGTATATTCCAAAATGAATTCAAGATGGTCCCCCTCGGTTACAGCTGGATAGTCTATTTTAAAGTGGATGAAACACTTCTAGTAGTACATTTCTGTACTCCAGTCATTAAGATTAATATATGCTGCTTCCCACAAATCCCATGTACATTCGGTTAATAGGACTGCCTCCACCATTATAACAGCTGATCTTTGAGCCTTCGCCTTATTAGTTCGTTTTCATGCCCTGATGTTACCCAAGCATCTCTCTTTGCAATGTTTCAAAACCCTTCAGATGGAATCTGCACAGACAAATACAAAAATCCTAGTCTCGCACAGCTATACTTTTAATTGATTGATACAGAGACAGATGGAGATACAAGGAAACGGTAAGCATCAGATTCTCGACTTTCATTAAATATTATATTTATCATTTATTTTGTTTTTTTTTTCATTGCCTTCTCAAAAAAAAAAAAAAAAAGAGTAAATGGGGGGAAAAAAGGAAAAAAAAGTTTTTCTTTTTCTTTTTTGTTCTAGATAATTTCACAAATCCAAGACCCCCGCCAAAATCTGCTCTTAGGGTAAAGCATGGACTAACAGTGGCCGTCTGTGGGAATCAGCTGGCGTTCTGAGGGGCCTAATTGGCATTCTCTGCCCATCACCTGTCATTACAGTCAAGTATATATTTTGGAGTCCATTTGTGTTTGTTTTTTGCCTGGAGCTGCCATCCCAATGGTAATCCAAATGCTATTACACATGGATGAGACCTGCACAGCACCACTGATAAACTTCTCAGTATGCAAATGTCAAGCAATTAAAGGAAGTGAAACAGCCTCCAAACTCTTTGCATTTATAAGCGTGATACTGCGGCCATTTTACAATCCAGTGCCCCTTGTGTAAACCTCTATGCAGCACTTTGCATGATGATGCTTCAGTGCATTAGTTCATTTTACTTGACAGGATACAACTAGAGAGAACTACTCTATACTATGCATGCTATATTTAGTTTTTTAAACTTTATGTAAAATTAGAATATATTGAATATAGGTTGAAATGTTACATATGTTAGCAACAGGAATCTTTATTAATGTTGAAACTTTTAAAGGTGCCATAGAATGCATTGATACAATATTTGAAATTGTTCTCTGATATCTACATAGAAGGTATGTGGCTTAGGTAAGGGCAAAAAAAATCTCCAGAAACTGTTTTACATGTCCATTTATAACCCTAGGATTTGTCCCTAGAATGAAATGGTCTGTTATTACCTTATTTGGAAGGGTCATGAATAATAATGTTGAGCTCTGCTCTGATTGGCTGCTTCACAGTGCGACTCATTTCAGTAGCTCACACAGCAGGAAGGAAACACAGGGAAATATATATTTCAATACTTTCTCGTGCAGTTATATCGTTGGGTAATTATACTGTAAATAAAAAGCGGGCATCAGGGAGACACTATTAATATGCGGGGCATTGAAACTGCTTTTGAATGCATGATTGCGTTTTAGTTTCACTTTCGAGATTCGCGATCACACATGCTCTGTGTAAACTAAAGCGGCAGTACTTACCACACATTTTACAAGATCAGATGCTTGTCAGTGGTGCTCAGGATTCGCCATCATCCTCAGTCATCTCTCCTTACTCTGTTTATGTGGTAAATGAAATCGTATGTACTGTAATGTAACAGGCTACCGCTAGCAGGCAGCTAACCATGTCCCTTCAGTGGTTTGTGTTATTTTATTAGGACACGTTATTTGCTTTCCGTGCCTTTCGGAATACAGACACCAACCCATCCCTGCACTTCACATCCCCTACACAGCCTGGAAACATAACATTTATGTTCATGATCTGCCATTTTCACTCTTGTCCTCACATGTTTCTTCACAATACCTGCAGAACTTCTGATGATTCGGCTGTGCAGGTTCGGCTGGCTGCTGACATCGAACATGGGCGGGTATATGCAAATGTTGGGGGCGTACATATTAGGGATCCCAACTGCAATGTCACAGTCGGTGTTGTGTTCTGATTCACCTATTTTTCAGTGGTCTTTTCATGAGATTTACATAAGAAGGAGGAAACAATGGTGTTTGAGGCTCATGGTATGTCATTTCCATGTACAGAACTCTTATTATTCAACTATGCCAAGGTTAATGCAGTTTTCCATTCTATGGCACCTTTAAATCTTTAGAGTTAAAACTGTCCCACCAACTTTAGTTTCATCTTGACAAAAGTCAAAAGCATATAGTGCTATACATGCAATTTATTTATTTATTTTTTTAAATCTATAAAATGTTCTGTGCAATTAACAAATCTCAAATTTAATTGAGTGAGTCACTGATAACAACACGGTGTGTTGCTCTGAGACGCATAAGTAGACAAAGCACAAATAGAAAAAGTGTCAATATTGCGCCAGTTCTCAAAATCAATTCTTGTTTATTTTACTGATATACAACAGCAGTATCTTACAATTGTGCTGTTGGTTGAATATTCAGTACAACAGCACTGTGATATTGATTAATGTCTACAAAATGTATTGGAAATTCAGCCTTTCTCATTGGTCAAGCCCATCCTGAGAGGACCTTAAAGGGCTCATGCACAGTTTCGCCGTCTCTCTCTTCTGGAAAAAGCTCTTCTGCTAAATCTCCGGATTGCTGCCCATGTGGAGAGCCTGGAGCCGGTCCCGGCGTGCCCGGTGGGCTCCAACATATCTCAGTCTGCGGTTCTGTTAGATCCTAGAAGGATGTGAGCTAGAACTCTTCTGGACCCTTAAGTTTTGCACCAGGCCTTGCGGTCTTGACTTTCCATTCAACCAAAGCTTCTCGGACCTCAGATAATCTCTTTATTAGCTCTTTTTCACTTTCTACCTGGGAAGGAACTCCCAATCACCACCGAGCCAGAATAACATCTTTGGAATTCATCACTCTTCAACCTGGAAGAATGTGACCGCGAGTCCGAAACTTTGGAACCATCAAGACTTTTCATCCGAGACTGCATTCCGGACACTCGCCTACAGGCAAGGAAGTGCAAGTATGGTACATCTAACTAAACTAAACAGAGGTTTAGTATAAGTTATAGACCCCGTTATAAACTGCGCTGATGGTTTTACTCAGGTGGTTAACTGACTTCATGGCTTCATTCATCCACTTTAGCTCCCCTTTTGTATATACGCGTGAGTGTATGTATGTTTGTTTGTTTAGATTAGTTATGTGTGTTAGCGTTTAGTTAATAAAAGTTGTGTGCACAAATTACATGAGTTGCTGGTTCTGCCTTGCAAATTAATGTCACTTTACGTATTTGTGATCCTTACCACATGCTCTAACGCATTAATACTTAGGAAAGTATTTTCTGTGGCCACGAAAATATCCTTTCTTAGAGTTAATATGAATTTACACTGAATGTTCGCTGGACGAACAGATCAGTTGATGGTAATTTAATTCTGCTACAGTTATTACTGTCAGCCGATATAAATAATTGTAATTAATCATAAATAATTGTAATTATTTATATATAATTCCCTTTTAAGCTAATTTGCTACATTGTTCATTCAACTGATTTGGTCAGGAACAATTCAATATTGCTTTAATGGCATGACTGTAAAAAATACAATATTGCCAAAGCTTGAAATATATGTGGAGAAACATAATAACAATGAGATCAAAATAATA
Source organism: Acrossocheilus fasciatus (assembly GCA_036784905.1). Lineage (NCBI taxonomy): Eukaryota > Metazoa > Chordata > Actinopteri > Cypriniformes > Cyprinidae > Acrossocheilus > Acrossocheilus fasciatus. The sequence goes on from CM071943.1 coordinate 4,878,485, forward strand.
GAATAAAAACATTATAACAATATAAACTTAAATAAATAGTGTAACAATTAAGAACTTATAGGTTAGGAACATTGATTTATTCACAAATTAAACAAATTACTAACTATGAATGAATAAATGAATCATTCACTCAACTGATTTTTGCAAAAACACTGATTCATTCAGGAACAACACTACACACAAAAAAGTGTACTTAAAATGTGTATTCTGTATCTTTTTTTATTTTTTTTTTATTTTACTGTTATACCAAAGCAATATTGTGTACAACAGGACTGTGATATTGTTTTATTTATTTTTTATGCGAAAAGAGTGAAAATATCTGACTTGCAAAACATCTAGAGCTCTAAACTGTCTTTATTATGTAAATGTTCATGGAGTTTAGGTGGTTGAAAACTACAAATTAACAATACATTTGCTCAATTCCTAACACTAGAAAAGGTGAGGTCCTACAAATCAAGTGTTGCTTTGGAGCAACAATAGCATTTAGCGGATCTACAAAAGACTGTGGGTTTGATCTTTGCTCAAAGCAAAAGCAACTACACTGCTGCCATGACCTGGATAAACGCCCACGTGTGGCTTTTTACTCCAGGGAGAGAGAGGTGAGGTCAAAGGAAGGGGAGTGTAATGGATCATGGGTAGATGTGCTTTTGCTATGCTTTCGGAGAGCTCATTCTTCTAGATCATACACAAGCTCTGCCGCTCTGGTCTCTCAGTGATGCTTACACTTGATAATTTTATGAATAACATTAAGGTCACAAGTTCAATAACTGTCTTGAACTAGACTGCAGACTAACATCCTAGTCAAAAACAATACAAATTGCAGTAAGGAACAACAGGTCTGACGGCCCATTGCATTTTCCACTTGCCTACTTTCAATGTTAAGATCAAAGAACACAAATATATAAATAACTTTGATGGAGGGAAAAATACAATCAGGGAAACATCTATTACATTTTTACAGCCCAGCACCTTTGAATATCATCATGCTTCTGTGTAATTACACTGAATAATATTTGGTGAAGAGTGTGTTGAGTTGCAAATTGCTTGAAGTTGCTCAGAATATTAATCAGCTACTAATACGGTGAAAATGGAATTCATAAAATCACTCTAACTGCATAAAGTCTTAATAGATTCAATTGCTCTGTTCCAAACCTAGTGAGCTGTCTACAGAGACAGCATTTTAATGCACCTTAACATAAACAAAGGCTGTTCTGAATGTTGTTTATTAAATGTTAAGCCAACACCATGTTTCATTTTCAGACATTAATAATAATAATAATAATAATAAATATTAATAATAATATTAATAATAATAATAATAATAATAATAATAATAATAATAATAATTTAAAAAAAGAAAGAAATGTAGATTAAGAAAAAAATAAATAAAAATGTTCTAAGTATTTAAGACTGGATTATTTCATCCAGTACCTGCAACTATAGGCTGATTGGAAAAATGTGTCTCTAAATGCATTTTTGCAAAACTCCAAAAAATTAAATACAAATAAAATAATAATAATAATAAATTAATTAATTAAATGATTCCTCAAAAAATTGTGCATGATTTGTAAACTAATACATTTGACATTTGCATCATTTAATCTGCTCTATATACGTTTTCTGAAATAGTAAACTTGCTTGGAAGCTCACCTGACGCAGGGTTGCACTTGCAATGCAAAGCTTGGGTACAAGTTCTGTGAAATTCAATTCATGATAAAAGAACTTCAAGACTTCTAGAAGCAAGTTAACATTACATGGTCTGACCTGCTGCACATACAACAATGAAATGTATTGACATGTAATAAAATGTTGCCAGATCTGAATTCATCTGTTTCGGATAAAATGAATATGCTCACTGGACCGTTAAACTTTTTTTTTTTATCAGCCTGGGTTGAATATCTGCATTTGCTATATGGTTTTGCACTGTTAGCTTTGCCATGCTAACTGAGTCTCCAGTGTGGTGCATTATTTGTGTGCCATTTCTGTAGTCCATAAAATATGTTCAGTGAAATGTGTAACTCATTGGACATAGACTATACATAGGCATAGACAAGACATTGTCTGGCCTTAGCTAAAAGTGTCAATTGTCTGTTTACTCTAGAACATGCATGTGTATTAGCTGGACCAGCCTGAAAAATTATGATTTCAATTATTATGATTTGTGCTTAATAAAGACAGTTCATGATACCATGGTTGTCATATTTTATTCCTGACTTGAAATGTTTCTGAAACATAACATTGTTCCACTTTGAAGAAAATAGAACCTGCACTTGCATTGATGACATTCCATGACAGATAGGATGTCGCCTTAGAAGGCAGCTGCCTGTGTAGACAGTACACAGCGAGACAGATCACTGAGGGTTTGGAACAGAGCTGTTGTCTCAGGTTAATCTCACAACGTGTCTAGAGTGATAATCGGTTTGCCAATACTGGAATTTCCAACATACATGGAACAAGAAAATGATAATACTTTTATCCCCCGCCAATTTCCAGAGGGTTAATTGCAGTTCCTTAGAGCAACGCGGGTCTAAGTGCTTCGCTCAAGGGGAAAATGATGGCAGAGGATTGTTAATAACCTTCTAGTCATTGGGGTATTTCCATACCTCAAAGAGCTATGGGATTCTAACCACCACTCTTCCAGTTGATGTCCAAGACTACTCAGCCCTTAACCAATAATGATGCTTTCACTTGGACCTACTTCCACAGATCTGTTGCTCTCAAGGAAGCAAATAGTCCATCAAGAACCACAATTATCCATTGCCATTTTTCCATCTAAGTGCTTTTAGGTTTCAAGATTCCTCTCCGGATGAATGTTTTTAGGCTGATTCACTGTTTCATTGCAATGAGTCACAATAGTAATGCACTGCACTGTAAAAAATCCAATTAACAAAATGTTGGAAGGGCAAAAATATTTAAGTTGAACTAATTTTATTGCTTGGGCTTAGTTGAGAAGACGTATTATATTAAGTCTGCACTATATTTAAAAAAACATTAAATAAATGATTATTTTCAAATCCAGTCAACATTCAGAATGCCAATGTTTGACTGAACTAATAAAAACAAATCCAGCCAACACCGAGGTCATTCTGCATGTGAAGCGCCATCTTGTGTTATATTTTTAGACTAAATTTAGTGAGAAAATCATGCAACATATTACATTTTTTTGAGTGGACATTTATAAAGTGTTTTATGAGTTGTATATCCGAAGAAAAAAGGGTATACGACAGTGTATGTCAAGTTCAGGCGTCAGGTAAAAAGACAACATTAAACGTGACTAACAACACGGTGAAATGATGGTCTTTTCAAACGGGGCAGATTAACGTTACACGGCGCTTCTGTTCTCGTGAAGGCGCTTCGGAATAGAAGTTCATCGTTACGAACGAAAATTAACAACTGAATCATTTCACAAGGCAGTTCAAAGTGTCTCACCCTGCGTTCCATTTGGAAGGACTCATCCCAATCCCTAGGGACCAAACAACTGTTTCTTGAAATGCCCTTCTGCGTTATCATCCCGTGCCCACAGAGGCGCCATCATCATGCAAAGAATCTGCGCAAAGGATCATGGGAGCTCAAAGTGTCCATCAGCTGTACCCTTCGAAATCCTTCATTCTGAAGGGCCCTTTGAAGTGGCAAGTTTTGTGCACTTCGGAGGGCGATATATCCCGTATATCAGTTCCCTAGGTAGTGAATCAGTAGACAGTGCACACAAGTCCCTGCACAGGGAAAGATCGTGATCAGTAAACACTGGGACAACTGATCAATCAATTTGTAAAACGTCACCATTTATCAACAACAGGAATAACCGGTATATTTTGATATTATTTGTATGCTATTTGAGGTAACTTAGCCCTATAATATGAAATGTGCATGTAAATCCAATCAACATCAATGTTCCCTGTTATGCAGTGGATTGTGGAATGAATTTGTGCCAAAGCAAAAAAAAAAAAAAAAAAGGTTGCAACTTCTGTTTCATGAAAAATTTAATCAACTGATATTGATACATTGCAAATTATTTAAAAGGCATGATTTCATTTTTTGAACTTAAAATATACTTTTCTTTCTCCATCAGGGTGTGCCCAAAGGTTTCATTGGTGCTTTGTCATCGTTGCAAGATTTCAGATGCAACCCAGTCAGTTCTACCAAGGCACCAAACACTGGCTCGTGACCAGAACGCTCCACTGCAACTACATACTGTGTGTACCTTCAAGACTAAGAGTTTATTGTTTTCATTCCACGTAATATGTGTAAATGTTTAGAGATTTTACTACAAAAAAAAAAAAAAAAGATTTTACTACAATTATAATGTGCTTTACTGTTCTCAGTGGCATCTACACTAATATTAGTCTGTTTCATTCGTATTCTGAGGTGAATGTAGCCACCCAGATCCAGTCCGTATCCAGATCAGATGGTGGATCAGCACCTAGAGATGACCTCGACAGCCCTGAATGTCAGCGGAGGCCATGTCAACTAGATGAGCCTCAGAGACAGATCCCCTCCAAAGACCTTGTTGGCCATCGAGACAAGACCACGAGAACCAGACAAGTCCTCTGCTCAATCTGACCTGTGTTGCAGCCTAGAATTAAACCACACCATGCTGGTTTCGTCCGGCCAGAGGAGAACTGCCCTCCAACTTTCCCTGGTTTCTCTCAAGGTTTTCTACTCAATCTCTGTCACCGATGGAGTTTTAGGTCCTTGCCGCTGTCGCCTTTGGCTTGCTTATTTGGGGACGCTTGGCTGATTGCACAGACATTATTGGAAGAGAACTAAACTGGATGATGTCAACACTGAATCACCAATGAACTGACTTTAACTGGGAAAATGACTTGTTAATGGCCTCTTGCATTATTGACAAAGTATTTTCCTGTTTGACTCTGTAAAGCTGCTTTGACACAAATCAGTATTTTACAAAGCGCTATGTAAATAAAGGTGACTTGATTTGATTTTATATTCTGTAACACCTGGTTCATTTTATTATGTATTTATTTTTTTTACTTCTACCTCATTTTAAATATATAATTGTGAACAGTAATAATATTTGTAAATGTTTGTTTGCTAACATTTTGTTTAGCTTGTTTTCTTAGTTCATTGAACAAAGTTTAAACTGAATTTTGCAGTTGTATTACAGATGTAATGTTTGTGAAATGGAGCTTTAGTGCACCCAAAAATGAAAATGTGCTGTTAATTTACTGATCCTTAGGCCATACAAGATGTGGGTGACTTCTTTTTTTTTTTTTTTTTCTTCATTCCTGTATGTTTTGACTGTATGAAAATATGTTATTAAATAAAGGCTATTATGTGTTTGTGATTGATAAACCCCAGTTAACCATTTTTTATTTTTATTTTTTATTTTTAGTTGAGGTAACATATAACATATACTAGTTCACTAAAGGTTGAGCCAAATAAAAAATAACAATTCAGATAACACTTTGAAGTCAGAAATTGACTGAACATAACATTTCTGTGGAACTTACTAAATAATAATTAGTTGAAACTGCTTGGAATTTTTTACAGTGTGGGTTTGTTTCCTGCTCATTTTTTATATAAGCATGTAGGTTATTGATTGTTCACCTCTTAGTAAAGGCCCTTTTACATGACTCCAGGGATTTGATGTATTCATCACACATTGCTTCTTATCTCAGATATAGCATGTTGTAGATAGTGCCACAAAAAGGTGATTTTCGAGGTAGCTGAATAGAAAAAAAGCAGAAAGTATTTACCATCAATGGTGAAATCATGCAATTGAGTTTCCATGACATGTGCTTTGAAACACTGCTAATCAAACGTTTGGGGTTGGTAGGATTTAACGTTTTTGAAAGAAGTATCTCATGCTCACCAAAGTTCCATTTATTCAATTAAAATATGGGGGGGGGGACAAACAAAAAAAAAAAAAAAAAAAAAAAAAAACAGGAATATTGTAAAACATTATTACAATTTAAAAATAGTGGTTTTCAATTTGAATACATTTTAAAATGCAATTTATTCCTGTGATGCAATATTGAATTTTCAGCATCAATACTCCAGTCTTCAGTGTAAAATGATCCTTCAGAAATCATTATAATATGCTGAGTTGGCACTCAATCAACATTTATATAATTATCAGTGTTGAAAACACTTGTGCTGCCAAATATGTTTTGGGATTTTTTTTTATGAGCAAAAGGTCCAAAAGAACAGCATTTACTTGAAATTGAAATATGTCGTAACATTATAAATACCTTTACTGTCACTTATAATAACTTATAAAGCATCTTTGTCAAATAAAATAAGTAATTTGTATAAAAAAAATTAAATCAATAATAAAAAAAAGTACTCATCTGAAAATTTGGACTGGTAGTGTTTGATGATTATAAATTATTAGATATTAGAAAAAAAGTATTTCGCAATATGTCTAATGAAGTGTCAAGAAGTTTTTCCATAACCCTCGAAAGATTTCCCAAAGCTTCAAAATTCCTCTATCAAATCTAAGTAATTATATTAACCGTTAAACTCACATGCTATCACTGACAGATACTAATTACATGGAAATATCATGATTACATGGTACATGCCACATCTGTGTAGTGATAAATTAGGTTGAGTCCATACGACATATTTTAATTTGCATAATTTCACATCAACCTGAAAGAACCTGTCAAAAAATATCACCAGGCTACAAATTTGATCGCAGATAATATGTAGATTTTTCCTGAGAATCTCTCAATATTCCACTGACTTCAAAAACATTGAAAGTAAATTAATTCACTCTTCTAGATGAACAATGAGTTTATTTGAACGTGCCGCCTGCACTAGTTTAATTGTTCAACCACTTTTTGTGTTCAGAAAGACCTCGAGTAAACTGACAAAATTATACATGTACATGATCACCAAATGAATAGGATAAGATGCCCAATATGACAAGTGACAAATTTGGCTAGCTCCAAACTCATCTTGAAAATTTAAGCTGCATTCAGTGAATACTTAATGTTTAATACAACCCTGGAACGCAATCAGAGCCAATCGACAAAACAATCCACTTCACATCAGGGGACATGATAAAAGGAGGTAAAGCAGCCTTGCAAACTGCAGTTATGAACCATTTCCAACAAATGGCCGACCAATAGGCAGCCCAGGGTTCGTCCTTGGCCAGTTGGTTCGTGTTTATGGCGGTCAAAGAGACCGCAGTAATCATAAAAATCATTTGCACATGTTGCAGCGGTTCGCTGTGGTTCTGATCCATCTCCCACAGCTGGCTGAATCTGAAAGCAAGAGGTTTGTTTTGGTGGATTAGTTTTGAGGTTTGTGTTTGAATCAAGTGCAGACCCATCTGTCTGGGCCTGTGAGAGGCCAGATAAAACAGGCAGGAGTGTTAAATCATGATTGGATAAGAATGGGACAGCACACAGGGGTGCCCAAGAGTCGACCAAAATGAAAAATTAAACAACAACAAACAAGAAAACCGGGCCAAAAAACTGTGTGTTTGAAGTATCGCTGCAAATAAATAATGCATTAATGGATTTTTAAGGGACATTCTGCAGTTTTTTAATAATGCATTTACAGTTTAAAACATTAGGAATAGTCTGACAATCTGTCATATTTGCCTTCAACATGCATGGCACCATTATGCAGTTATTTCGACACTCATGAACAACCCAAACCTAGTGGCATGCCACCATTTACCCATCTACCTCCTTAATGTGCAGTTAACTTTTGGTTTGACAGAAAATTTCACATTCTGTAAATGCAGAAAGACTAGCTCTTGAAGATACAAACAGGATATAAATTGTGTATGCAATAAATTGTACTCAAAAGGCACAGATATGGCTGTTTATCTACTGGACAGCTAGTGAGCCCAGTCGTTAAATAAATAGTTCACTCAAAAATTAAAACTCACTCACTAGTTTACTCACTCTTATGTTATTCAAAACATGAAACAGGGTGTCTTTTATTTATTTATTTATTTTTGCAGGACAAAAAAAGATACTATTGCACCCCACTGACTTTCAGTAAGAAGAAAAACAAAACAAAACAAAAAATAAATAAATAAATAAATACAAATAAAAAAACATGTAATTTGATCACTCAAAGATAATTAAAAAATGATAATATTCATTGTTCAATGTTCATTTATTGTTCTCAAACAGAGGTTACTGGTTTAACGTTGTTTAGTTAGTATTCACTCAATCACTACATAAAAAAGGCACAGAAAATACATGACTTATTCATACATGTTTATTTGCTAATATAGATTGCTAATACTTTTAGTATTGCTTTCTGAATGTGTAAATCCTATTTACCATATTTAACTGAAAAGCTGCTAACAACGCAAAGGAAATATCACACAGATCTGCTTAATTTATGCCATTAGTTTCAATGCATGTTCTCTAACCCATGTCTGCGTCCTTACATTATAACACTAGGGGGACAAAAAGATAGCCTGACTACGTCAGACTTCGTACTTACACTCAATTTCAGTTCATTTCTGTACTCCGTCTGATATAGCAAACCAGCTCCCAGATTATCTCCGGCTCTGCACCAGCCGTCCAACCAACGAACAGAGGGCGGCCTGAGAGCCGTGACATAGACTCTAAGCGCCGAATTTAAGATTGTAGTTCAGGTAAGGGAAATCTAAAACGACAGCGGACATAGAGACACAGGATGCTATTCGCTCTGTTGTGGAGAATATTCCCGGCATTTGCCAACTGAAGCCCGAACAAGAAGAGTGTTTGGTTCACATTATGAATGGAGGTGATGTTGTGGCCCTATTCCCGGCAGGTTTTGGGAAAAGTTTAATTTATCAACTGTTACCGATCGTCAGTGAGAAACTTGGGAGGCCAAAATCCAGCAAGGCGATAATTGTGGATGCATAGATTTAATTCACATAATCTGCAAAAGTTGTTCACAGCCATCTTCACTCCGGTATTTCGCTCGATGGTTTTGTTTTTGCCACATATCTGTGTTTACAGCGGAAGTTCGAGGCGGCTGAGCCGGCACATAACATACGGCATAACTAAACGTTATGAGATTGGCTTACAGGTACACCAATGATTTTAAACTTCAGACAAGGCTACCAGGCTAGAAAAAAGAAATAAAAAACTAAAAATAAAAGAAAATCCCCATCACAATGGTGCCACTAAAATATCTACAGATCGATGTCATGGTACAGGCAACATTGCCATATTGAAAACTTCACAGTCCAAAACTGATGAGGGAGGAAATGATGTTTCCCGTCATTCCAGATGCTTGAATATGTCTAAAAATGTCACAATCTTTGCTAACAGCTGGATGTTGTAAGAGTTATTAGCTTGATGAATAGTCCAATTCACCTAATCTTTTCTAGAAGCCATTTTGAATTAAGTCTTGATTGATGTAGTTAATGTGACAAACTGACTGGCTTGTCATTGAAAAAAGAAAATGTTGTTAAATAATTAAAAACGTAAAAAAAAGAACAAGCTACAGTTCTATACATTCTGAAACCAACATGAATGGTGATTGCCTATAATGCAAGACTGCTCTGGGATGGTTGCTTAAAAGATCACACACCCTAGTCACATATAATTTTCTGACACTTGTACAAGCTACAAATACTTGAATACTGAATACTTCAAATTACGTGTTTTCAAAGCACTTCAGTACCATTTATTTCCCCACAAGGTGACTCCGGCACACAAACAAGGAGCGGCACCTTGGGACAATGCAAAGCCTCAAAGTTAGATGGTCATCGTGACCTCTGCTGGGGTTGATGCATCAATACTTTCTCCTCCCCTTCTGTTCACTGGTCTTTTGGTGGACCATTATGACACTTTGTTTCTTCAAAGGCATCAATCAAAGCCATCTGGCTGGGCATTGATTGGCTCGGCTCATTAAGTCCCATCCAAAGCCCCTTTGGTCGGTGAGCACAGAGGGGCTGTAGACCGGAGTCTTATCAGTCTCAGCACAAAGCTCCTTCCACCTTGTCATAAAACCGGCGGTGAAAAAGTACAGCTGCCGTGCTGCATGATAGAGGTCAGCATCTCTATAGCTCACAGCAGACTTGTTAGATATGATGCAGTCATCAGAGCTTACCCTTCAGCTAGTCATTTCGCCGTTTCTTTTTTCTTTAACAGAAACTCAGGGGACAAATCTCCATCTGTTATCTATTTTATGGGATCATACAGCAAGAATGATACCGCCACAAACGGCAATACAAGCTGGGACGCGCCACATGGTCAGAGCCTTATTTTTCCAAGCCAAAACAGGAACATATAGTGTCATATCGGAGCTACAGGCAAAATTAGTTCAGATTTGGCCTCGAGTAACTGATCCGTAACTTAGAGCTTTGCCAGAACACTTTGTAATGTGTTCTGGCTATAATCGTTACAGCTAAACGACTTTGACACTACCCAAAAAATGCTACCCGATAACTCACCAAGCAGAGTGTTCATGTTTGGTTAGAGAGTTCAAGACTTATTTGCATACCTTTCCTGAAGATGTTGCTTGGATGTGATCGCGGGGCACCTCGCTAATTAAAATCACTTTAATGGCCAGCTCATTATCCTCACGAGTGCCGGCCTTGCCATCTTTGCCAGGGGTGAAGCTGCAAAACTCTGTTGATGTGTGCATGTGTGCATTCCAAAATAGCAACTGTCCCCAAACAAAAGCTCAAGAAGACAGATATGGGACACAGAGGTGACTGAGTCAATCAATCACGCATTAGATACACGTTTCCTGAAGGAAATGCCAGTGCTTGGAAGGCTGTGAAAGGATAGTGTTAATATTTTAAGAAAGCATGGCCAATGCAATGATCTGTTTGGAGGGTTTGACCTCTTTGCCATTGAACTCTCAAAGCACCAGCCAATCATGATTGATCAATTTAGATGACTGCAGTATTACATGATGATGCTAGTGCTTAAAACAAGATGGAAGAAAGACTACAGAGAAAAACAGGTGCAAGAAAGAAAACTACAATCACAATTCAGTATTATTATGTACAAAATAACACTGATCAGAATTTTTTTATGCAAGTATGATGATGCCATTAGATAACAAATATTGATCATTCTATAAGTATTTCAAATCAGTATGACTTCTTCAAGCTTATGGTATTGTCACATTTGTGTTCAAGCTGGTCAGAAAGCTGCTTGGTTTAATGGTTTTAATATGAGTTTTGTGAGTTGTTTGATAATGGACCTTTTTTACACTATTGCAGACTTTTCTTTTGCTTTCAAAATTCCTTCAAAATGTCACTAATGTGATCTTTCTAATGTGATATTTCTTGTCACATTTCTTAATGAATAAAACTGAAGCTTACAAAAACAGTGCATCTAACAATTAAATTAAACAACATTTAAATTTGAATGTTTTATTATGTTAAATAATTTGAGCTAAACTAAGTGTAGATATTAGTGGAGAAGATGAAAAAGGATGTGTCAGAAATGTCAGTACAGGGCTCCTTTGTAATCACTTTAATTAGCTAGAGAACAGATATTGCAAAGCATCTGTCCAGTATTAAATGCAGAATGTGCTTTGTATATTTGTATATACGCACACATTTTTGCTCTACTTTAAATGAACTCTTAAAAGTTATAGACATATTAGTTTTAACTGTAGAAAAATAGTTTATAATTTTGCCAATTAGAAGCCTTAGCTGTTATTTAACTATTAATGTCGGGTTTCCATGTTGCAACTTGTGATTGGGGAACAAAAAACATATACATACATACATACATACATACATACATACATACATACATATATATATACATACAGGTGCATCTCAATAAATTAGAATGTTGTGGAAAAGTTTAAGTCGAAGTAAGTTGAAGTAGTTTAAGTCTTTGGTTCTTTTAATTGTGATGATTTTGATTCACATTTAACAAAAACCCACCAATTCACCATCTCAACAAATTAGAATATGGTCACATGCCAATCAGCTAATCGACTCAAAACACCTGCAAAGGTTTCCTGAGCCTTCAAAATGGTCTCTCAGTTTGGTTCACGAGGCTACACAGCAGTGGTGGAGGTAACGAATTACAACTACTCACGTTATGTCTCTTTGCTCCTAGATTAAACTTTGTCGAAAGTTATCAACCATTCAGAATAGATCCACGCCTGACCTATGGAAAAGCTACTGGAGATTTTATTGTCTGTACGTGAAATGCACCAGAAAGTCTTCCAACAATCAAAGATGGACCTTTAAATTCTTTACAATGCTAGAAATGTTTTGGAATGGGATATTTGTCTGATTTGTACATATAAATATCCTAGTCTGTCTAACTGCATCACTACATTGTACAGACATTATAGGTCAAAGCCATCTGATGTTCCATTTATCTAGCCTAAATAAATAGGCCTAAAATATATGGCTCTTAAATCACTGCTTATAAAAATTTAATGTTGTCATATTTCAAATACCTCAACTGAATTGAGGTCATTTGTTTTATAATTTTATTACTGACTGTACTTGTCATTTTTTTTGTAAATTCAATTCAGTTTGAAATCAAGCGTCCTTGTGTTGTGAGCTTTTGCAACAAAGTTACCTATTTTAAAGACACAAATACACAGAATGAGCAAATGTTTAAGATTGAAATTTTTGTAACGGTAATTGATCAATATTTGTGTGTATGTACATGAAGGCCTATATTAAAAGCTGTTCATCATATAAAGCGAATGTGTATTTTTAGAAGACTTGGATTAAACCAGTTTCAAAGCTTGAAATAATGATTGCCTTGAAAAAATGGATGGACTTTTTTTTTTTTTTTTTAACTATTAAAATATCTATATGGCAGTATACAGTATGTTGTAGTTTTGCCAATTGTATTGAAAATGATTAGTTGTCATGAAACAACTTTTTAATGCACATTGCTAGTCTTGTGGTGAACAATTAAACCGTGCAATACACTGGGAAAAAAATTGTCTGCAGTCGTAATCTTTAATCAAAAACTGAAAAATTTGCTTCCGCTCTGGAATGGTGTTCTCACTCTGTTGACGTCAGTTTGAAGGCTTGGGGAGAATCCACTTGTTAAGTCATGACGTAAGGACTGTGACGTAAGGACTGCTGTTTCCGGGTCCATGTCTCTACTTATTTCACTTGAGAATACTATCTCAACAACCATTTAATAGCACTATTTAATTAATATTACATATTTAAGCTAAGCATTTAAAAATTTGCTGTGCACACTATAGTCTCCATGCTCACAGTGTCCCGGACACTAATATTTTAGCTGAATCATTGTCTGACCATCTGGGATTTCAGTATGGAAATAAAGGTTAGGGTTATAATTTTTCAGTATTACATGACATTGTGTGTGTATATTAGCACAGTTTGGTGTTTTTTGGGGGTGTCTGGCAGAGCGTTAGGACCCAGAATTGGTGAAGTGTGATGTCAGACGTAACAAACAGATATTCTTAGCCACTCCTATCCAACCGTGAATCTGCTATGAGCAAGAGGTGTAGTATTCAATATCCAATATTTAATTTCAGTCAATAAGATAAAAGTGGATTTTGTTCAAAGTAGCTATTATCCAAATAGATCTTTGATATGAATGATTTTTTTTTTTTTTTCATTAAATATCACCAGCTAAAAAGTAACTAGTAACTAGTACTCTGAGTAGTTTTTGAGACGAGTACTTTGTACTTTTACTTAAGTACTGTTTTGGCACCAATACTTTTACTTGTAATTGAGTATTATTTCAGCAATGTAACAGTACTTGTACTTGAGTACAACTTTTCAGTACTCTTTCCACCACTGCTACACAGTCATGGGGAAGACTGCTGATCTGACAGTTGTCCAGAAGACAATCATTGACACCCTTCACAAGGAGGGTAAGCCACAAACATTCATTGCCAAAGAAGCTGGCTGTTCACAGAGTGCTGTATCCAAGTATGTTAACAGAAAGTTGAGTAGAAGGAAAAAGTGTGGAACAAAAAGATGCACAACCAATCGAGAGAACCGCAGCCTTATGAGGATTGTCAAGCAATTTCAAGAATTATGGTGAACTTCACAAGGAATGGACTGAGGCTGGGGTCAAGACATCAAGAGCTACCACACACAGACGTGTCGAGGAATTTGGCTACAGTTGTCGTATTCCTCTTTTTAAGCCACTCCTGAACCACAGACAACATCAGAGGCGTCTTACCTGGGCTAAGGAGAATAAGATCTGGACTGTTGCCCAGTGGTCCAAAGTCCTCTTTTCAGATGAGAGCAAGTTTTGTATTTCATTTGGAAAGCAAGGTCCTAGAGTCTGGAGGAAGGGTGGAGAAGCTCATAGCCCAAGTTGCTTGAAGTCCAGTGTTAAGTCTCCACAGTCTGTGATGATTTGGGATGCAATGTCATCTGCTGGTGTTGGGCCATTGTATTTTTTGAAAATCAAAGTCACTGCACCCGTTTACCAAGAAATTGTGGAGCACTTCATGCTTCCTTCTGCTGACTTCATTTTCCAGCAGGATTTGGCACCTGCCCACACTGCCAAAAGCAGCAAAAGTTGGTTAAATGACCATGGTGTTGGTGTGCTTGACTGGCCAGCAAACTAACCAGATCTGAACCCCATAGAGAATCTATGGGGTATTGTCAAGAGGAAAATGAGAAACAAGAGACCAACAAATGCAGATGAGCTGAAGGCCACTGTCAAAGAAACCTGGGCTTCCATACCACCTCAGCAGTGCCACAAACTGATCACCTCCATGCCACGCCGAATTGAGGCAGTAATTAAAGCAAAAGGAGCCCCTTCCAAGTATTGAGTACAAATAGAGTTAATGAATATACTTTCCAGAAGGCCAACAATTCGCTAAAAATGTTTTGTTTTTTTATTGGTCTTATGAAGTATTCTAATTTGTTGAGATAGTGAATTGGTGGGTTTTTGTTAAATGTGAGCCAAAATCATCACAATTAAAAGAACCAAAGACTTAAACTACTTCAGTCTGTGTGCACTGAATTTATTTAATACACGAGTTTCACAATTTGAGTTGAATTACTGAAATAAATGTGGAAACTTTTCCACAACATTGTAATTTATTGAGATGCACCTGTATATAGCGACCGTGAAAAGGCTTTTGCCCCCTTCCTGTTTTTAACTTTCTTTTTCCTTTTTTTTTTTTTTTTGCATATTTGTCACACTTAAAATATTCAGATCATCAAGCAAATTTTAATATTACACAAATTCATTGCAAGTAAAGCAATGCAGTTTTTGAATGATGATTTAATTTATTAAGGGGAAAAAGCTGTCCAAACCTACCTGGCACTACGTGAAAAAAATAATTGCTCCCTCCTGTTAAATCATGAAATAACTGTGATTAACCATATTATTTTAGAAAGCTGAGTTAAATTTCACTAGCCACACGCAGGCCTGATTACTGCCAGACCTGTTGAATCAAGAAATCATTTGAATAGAACCTGTCTGACAAAGTAAAACATGTTTAAAGAGCAACACATCATAGCGCAATCTAAAGAAATTTAAGAACAGATGAAAAACAAAATAGTTGACGTATCAGTCTGGAAAGGGTTATAAAGCCATTTCTAAGGCTTTGGGAATCCAGCGAACCACGGTCAGAGCCATTATCCACAAATGGAGAAAACCTGTAACAGTGGTGAACCTTACCAGGAGTGGCTGGCCTACCAAAATTACTTCAAGAGCGCAATAACGACTCATCCAGGAGGTCATAAAAGAACCCAGAACAACATCTAAAGAATTGCAGGCCTCACTTGCCTCAATTAAGGTCAGTGTTCATGATTCAACAATAAGAAAGAGACTGGGCAAAAACAGCATCCATGGGAGAGTTCCAAGGCAAAAGCCACTGCTGACCAAAAAGAACGCAAAGGCTCATCTCACATTTGCCAAAAAATTATCTTGATTATCCCCAAGACTTTTGGGCAAATATTCTGTGGACTGATGAGACAAAAGTTGAACTTGTGTGTCCCGTTACATCTGGCGTAAAACCAACACAGCATTTCATAAAAAGAACATCATACCAATAGGGGTGTGCAATATTGAAAAAAAAAAAAAAATCTCATTATGTTTTGGGATTTTTTTCGATAACGATAATTAGATGATATTTTCCCGAGTGTGTTATTGTGCTGATATCTGACTATCGTGGACAGCTGCAGATTTTGATATGCTTCATATTCTGTGTGTTCAGTTCACATCAGTGATAGAAATTAATCTTTTCATATAAGTTTAAATTGATTTTTACCTTTTATGGGCAATTTAACCTTAATAAAGCCATTTTTTTTCTAAAACTGTGCATCTTTCGAGTCAAATTCTTACATTTAATCAGTCAATTAGAATAACAAGACATTTGAGCTATTACCAAGGACATTAAATCAGTATCAACAAAATTAATCTTTGAAGTTGCATCTGAAGTGGCCTTTAGATGTATTTACACACCGTTTAATGCAGCTTAGAGGACAGTTCATCGAGTGCTTTAAACTGCAGTTATAAATGCATAATGTTTTGATATTCTAAACATAAAATATTGAATGCTGATATTTTTAATTATTTAAAATTGAAAAGACACTTTGAATGTGAATTTAAAACCGCCAGTAGGTGGCAGCAAGTCACTGTTAACAAGTGAGTCATTGCAGCTGAACCGAATCATTTAAACAGTTGATTCATTCAGGAACGAAACAACATCGTCATGTTACTCAGAGACGCAAAACAGTGCTGTGGCTGTGTTTGGAATTTTTTATATGGTGTTTAAGATGTAAGTCTCTTAATATTAACTTATTGTTTATTGAACTGTTGTATAAAATCTATATCACATTTGTAATCATGCCTATTTTTGAAGAAAAAACTATATGAAATATATATATATATATATGCACAAACATTTTCTGCCCCATATCTTGAATTTTGTGATCCTTCTTAATGCATTTTATTAGACTGAATCACACAGTGAAAGAACACACTCTAAATGCGCACGCACTCTAGTCTAGACTTCATCACATAATGTAAGTGTATACTCTGTAGGTGTTTTGTTGAGTTTTTGCAAAATATACAGTTAATGACAAATTGCACATTGTTAAAACAACAATTACGATATTATCACACACAATATATAATATAATATATATATATTGCACACCCCTACATACCAACAGTCAAACATGGTGGTAGTGTGATTGTCTGAGGCTGCCTTGCAGCTTCAGGACCTGGATGACTTTCCATAATTAATGGAACCATTGAATTCTGCACTTTATCAGAAAATCCAGAAGGAGACTCTCCGGCTGTCAGTTTGTGACCTCAAGCTCAAGCACACTTGGGTTATGCAGCAGGACAATGATCCCAAACACACCAGGAAGTTCTCCTCTGAATGGCTCAAGAAAAACAAAATCAAGGTTTTGGAGTGGCTAAGTTAAAGTCCAGACTTAAATCCGATTGAGATGCCTTGGCATGACCTTAAACAGTCCTTTCATGTTTGAAAACCCTCCAATGTGGCTGAATTAAAACAATTCTGCAAAGAAGAAGAGTGGGCCAAAATTCCTCCACAGCGATGTGAAAGACTTATTGCCAGTTATCACAAGTGCTTGATTGCAGTTGTTGCTGCAAAGGGTGGCGCAACCAGTTATTAGATTCAATTACTTTTTCACGTAGGGCCAGGCAGGTTTGGACAGCTTTTTTTCCCCCCGTAATAAATGAAATCATCATTTCAAAACTGCATTTTGTATTTACTTGGGTTTTCTTTGTGTAATATTGAAATTTGTTTGAAGATCCGAATCATTCAAGTGTGACGCATACAAAAAAAAAAAAAAAAAAAAGAAAACAGGAAAACTTTTTCACACCACACACAGCACTCACAATATCATAAATGATCTCAAAAACTGGGCTCAGACTGTCAGTCTACAATCATAAGCGAGAGATTTGAACAGAAACTCAAACATTTTTCACAAAATTCTTCCAAGAACAACATATCCATGCTTTATTTCACAGATCTACACACCCATATGTGCCTATTTGCATTGCTCCAAAATAATTTTAGGAACTTAAACGAGGCTGATAGTTAAATAGAACATAACAGAGAATTTCATTAGGCTATAACAGAGCGACCTTTGAGCAATATAATATTCCTCTGGGACGACACTTCCCTGAGATGAAGAGAATGAGGAAAAACAAGGTCACTTTCAGCGCAGAAACGCAGTGATGTCAGTCCCATCATTCCCTAACTGTCCTGCTTAATGTGCACCATGCCAGGGGGGCTGAAGTGTGATGACACACTAAACATCTCTGTAATCCTGTTCCTGACGCCAAGTCAAATGAAATAATCGCTGACTGAGTCCCCGGAGGAAGGGCGACTACACACGCAGCAGGCGCTCGCCGGGATCTTAACGAGGAGCGCCTCTCTCAACTGTTCTCCTCGCTGCAGATCAGCCATATTGTCACTCTAGATTTACGTCAGTGAGACTGTGCGCCCAGGGAGTGTTTTCTGTTTCTGATTGGGTGATTAGTTAATAGGAGATAATGTGTTCCATCAGGCCCTGGGCTGCAGGAGAGGAAGATGAGAAGACAAGGACAGTGCCTTATCCTTTACTAATCTGAGAGAGACAGCCGGAGACTGCAGACCGGACTGCGGTTGGGGAAGTTTGGCAAGGACAGAGGCCGGTGTCAAGAACGTTTCCCACTCTCAGAGAGCAGTGCTAATGGGGAAGGCTGAGGGTCATCTGTGCCCATTTTTAATCCCTGATGGATGATCCCTTTCAAGGAACAAAAGATCTGGAGTCATTTTTCTCACTGGTTAAATACTGCCTTGAATTTCAGGAGTGGCATTTACGATTTGAAGTACAACTTGACTTTTTGAGTTTTTTTAGAAAATAAAATGATTCTCCATGCATATCTAACAGTAGTTAGTAGTGATTTCTTAATAAACTGTAGTTTATATCATACTTCTACTCTCTGTGGGTTATAAAAGTTCCACATTAAATTATTAAAATAGCTATTTTTACTTTTATATTATATTTATTATTATTAAATAATAAATATAATATAAAAGTAAAAATAGCTATTTTAATATTATATTATATTTATTATTATTATTATTATTATTACAGTGCAAGTGTTTAATAATAATAATAATAATAATAATAATAATAATAATAATAATAAATCATTAAAATTGTAAACTATTTTTCCCTAGGGGAACAGTAGCATTGCTATTGTTGTTGTTGTTGTTGTTGTTGTTGTTGTTATTAACAACAATTATCATTAAAATCAAAGCCAAAACATCAACTGTTCAATCAATCATTCAATCAATCAATCATGCAAAATACCAATAAGAGGTTTTTAGGCATTCAAGTGCATTACGCTAACTGAATAATTAGCTCAAAGAATGAAATTTCAAGATTGTTTTTTTTTTTTTTAAATACTGAAGTAAATATAATGAATTCAATTAAATTCACAACTTGGATGAAAACCCGGGTATTGATGTTAAACAAAATTTCTGAAGAAAATACAGGCATGAACAGACCAAGTTTGTGTTCCACAAAAGAAAGACAGTCAGAGAGGTTTGGAACGACACAAAGGTGTGTCAACTATTCCCCTACGTAGCCTTGAGATTGTAAGAAGCAAACACTTGAGGTGAATTCGGACACAATACAGTTCATTAAGAACAGGCATTTGTCCTGCTGCCAGCTGTAATAAATCTTCCTGAAGTCCTTGTTTGTACCCAACAATAGACGCAGGGGCCATCTGATGAGGGAGTGTAAATATTCATTCTGAACGGACCGGTGTCTTTGTGTTTCTGAGAAGATGAAAAACAATGGCCCGGTACACAGGGGGTGCCCACAACACAGACTGTGAAAAGAAAAAGACTGCATACATAATACGATTAGTGATGGGACAACAGCCGGACCAGCGGGACACAAGGAGAAATGACATGTAATCCAGGATACAGCGACTGGGTCGGAGGGAAAACAACACATCCCAGGCACCCGACCGCACGCGGCACAACAGAGCTGCGAAACTGTGACCTTGGAAGGAAGAAGGAACGCACATTCATCGCTTTATAGAAAACAGTCTATCGATTGCCATGAGTTTTATGTGGAAAGATATAGATATAAATGAAAAGGTATAAAAATGTGACTGGCATACTTTAAAAAAAATAATAAAATAAAATAAAATACAATACAGAAAATGGATTGACAGAATAATTAGTAATCAAACCTCTGTAACACTGGAACAGATTTGGAGAATTTCAGCATTCCATCATTTGCTCAACAATAGATACTCTGCAGTCCAAACAGCTGATAAAAAAAAAAAAAAAAAACATCACAATAATCCACAAGTAATCTACACAATCAATAATTGTGTTGTGCAAACAAATCTTTATCCATCATTAAGGTGTTTTAACTTTAAACCGTCACTTCTGGACAAAATATAGCTGAACATATTTGTTTTTGCTGTTTTGTTGCACTGATTTTGCGTGTAAATGGTGCTTGATCAGTGCATATTTCTCTCCTAATTCAGATAAGAATTATCAAATTTGTCACTAGAGAAAGCAATACTATGGCTAGCACATTCATATTTTAGTCAGAAGCAAGACTTTTAATTGATTAATTAAATTTATGTTTCATTAATAGACTGGAGTGGTGTGGATTATTGTGATGTTTTTATCAGCTGTTTGGACTCTCATTCTGACGGCACCCATTCACTGCAGTGGATCCATTGGTGAGCAAGTGATGTAATGCTAATTTTCTCTGATCCAGTGAAGAAACAAACTCATCTATATCTTGGAATATCTTTCAGTTTAAATGTTGATTTGCTTGCCAATGATTTAATGCAAGTAAATGCATTTTTTTTTGTTGTTTGCTTACACATGGTGAAAAGACAACTAAACGCTCAGTGCAGTGTGACACACCTGTGTCTCACACTACAACTGAACTGCTTTGACCTGGAACAAATCTGTTATTGACGCATGTCACTTTGAGTCCAGCCAATTATAATGTGCTCTTTGTGCATAACACATCCTCCAGGTAGGAAATATCTAATGACTGACTGCCCAGTATAAATGTGAGTGTCACTGATCCACAGTAGACAGAAGTGGATCATGAGTGTCCCGAGGGGAAATACTTCCTGTTCAAGGACTGGGGAAAGTGACATCTCACAATTATTTAGTAATACTTCTTGTATCTGGTAATGTTCAGACATTTTTGTAGACTTTTTCAACCTGTAGAATGCAGCAGAATGGATTTAGGCTTTGTAAAACTTGTTAACCAATCCTGAGAGGCTCATTGCTTGCTGAGAGCATGATCAAATTAGGCAAAATATGTAATAAATGAGTACTCGAGGGACAAGGAATGTGCAGGACTTGAATGAATGATTGACCCTCTGAGGAAACGTACAGCTTTTCTGTGCAGTTCTGCAAATGTAAAACCAGTTTGGTCCATATTCCCTGCAGTAAACCATTAAAACAAACCACAGCTTAAAGAAAGCATCAAAAAGCATCTTTGCAAACAGTAACTAATGTGCCCAGCTAATAACTGTCCTTATTTGTGCATAAATGTCCACTCTTTTTGAATGTTTGCATCTGGCAGGTCATTAGTTGCATAGCAACAGCTGAGGTCTTTGAATAACAACCACATTATATCTTGCTGCTGAACAAAACTCAAAAACACCAAAACAAGTACATAGATCTTACCGTGTGATATCACAAACACATAACCATCACATTTTGTTTTCAAACTATATAGTTTTATTATCTATTAGTTGTCATTGATATGTTGTCATTGCTTGCATACTGTAAAAACAAAATAAAACCCCCTTACTCAAAATCTGGAATGTAAATCTGGAGGCAAGGCTATAAATGGTCTAAGGAGATTTATATCTGAACTGAACTGTAGCCTTTACAAACAAACAATAAATAAAAATATGATGATTATTATTAGTATTATTCATACATACATATATATTTTGTTTATAATCATATAAAGTTAAAATCTGGCAAAGTCAATATCATCATTAGGAGAAAAAAGTGCATTTATAAATTGCAATATTTTCAATGTAACAAAATGCAAACCGACAGGACAGGCTACTATGACCGTATAAATGTACTAAATCTCACGTTTATTTCACTTAATATGTAGTTCTATTACCGTATTTCTACTGGCACACTCTTTTTCACCAGTAAATCAAGGTCATATCTGCATATCATAACTGCAGTTGGTCTATCAGTTTCCATAAAAAAAATGGATATCATCAGACCTGTTTTAACAGACAGAACATTGGCTGATCGTTGGTCAGAAATACTCACTTTCAAATCTAATTTGTTCAATATGTGTAACCATCAAACCATCTCATTTTGAAAATCTAATGTTATTTAATGTTTTTATTTAAGAATTTCAACCCACAAACACATTTTATTTTTCAAGCAAAATGTTTGGGGGCTGGGGGATAATAAAAAATAATTTATTTTATTTATTTATTTTTTTTAATTATTTATTTATTTATTTATTTTTTATTTAGATGAAACTTGGTTTGATTTTACCATCTAAATGCAAATAAATTTTAAAGAGCGCAAAAACTTTTCTACACTGTATTTTTAAAAATGTAACCAATCTATGGCTTGTCCTTTTTACAATACAGCCTCCAAAACATGTGGAGTGAGAATGGTGTTAATCGGCTTGCCTGTGTCGGTGTGTCTATTGATTCAGGGCCACAAAGGTATTCTGAGTACACTACAGCAGCATGCAAGGTGCTTTGTAAAACTCAGAGATCACATAAGTTATGAGAGGCTGGAGATGTTTACGGCGAGCAGTGATAAATGTACATCTGGAGCTGTTTATTTAGTGCTCAATATTAAATGCATGAGGATACCCAGGTGACAGTGACCTCAGAATTGCTGTTTATATGTCGGGAGATGTTCTTGCTGGAATGGACTCAGGTCGGAGTTCAAACTATTACAAACCGGTGCTTAATTAATTCCTCTGAATGTCACCTTGACTAAATGCAAGGAGAATCTCAATTGAATGCACTCTTACGTGCAATATGCACTTTCAGAAACTGTTGGCACCGACCTTGTGGTCCATGTTCTCAGTTGCAAATATTGCAGGTTTGGTTTCACATGCAAATGTAGAAAACCCAACACAATTGTGGCTCATAAGCATTTTGGAGGTCTTTGCAATATCATGCAATAAGTCGCAAGGTACACTTGCTAGTTCTGCCAGCAAATTTAATCTGCATACTAAGACATTATATGCCAACAACATACCCCAAAATGTTGTTCTTACTCACGCACAGAATATATTGAAAATAATGTGGGCTTACAATCAGGTGTCACTTTATTTTAAGGTGTCCTTGTTACACACGTTACATGTACTTACTATTATAATAACAATAAAGTAATTATATGCAAGTAACCCAAAGCCAAACCCTAATCCTAACCCTATACAATATAGTAAGTGTGTAGTTTTTTTTTTTTTTTTTTTTTTAATATTACTCAGTACTTAAATGTATAATTACACTGTAACAAGGACATAAAGTGTAATCCTCCAATCATAATAGTTGAAACTGTTGAAATATGCCTGTACTAGCCTTCAGGATCTACAATTTATACATTGTTCATGTTGATTATGATTAAATAAACAGAAAATAAGTACAATAAGTACTATTTGCTGAAGGTAAGCATGCACTTAAAGGTCTGTCAGATATTTCTTGCTCAACAAAAAAGTATTAGCAAAACTATGTGGGCAGATATTATTTATTTCTTGTTGGAATGCAATTATTTGTACTTAGTAAATACAAGACACTATTTTGCTACTGTATTTATACTTCCTGCAAACAGTATGTTCCACTATTTAAACTCAGTGCAAACACCTTCTACTCGCTAGGATTTTGAGTGAAGCATAAAATTCAAGAAATTATGGTGAGACTTGGTATCAAATTAGGAGCTGATGAGTTGAGGACTGTTGGCACAGACTTTGTTATGGCTAGACAGAACTGAAACATTGTCTGAAGCATAGAATGTCACTACATAATAGATCAGGAAAACATTTTTCTTTAGGCTACACTGTACTGATTAATTCTGAAAACAGCTAGTATTTATGATCAAACGTAGACCATAAAGTAATTCAGATCATTTTTTGGTTTTGTATTTCATATTACATAGCATTTCACCTGCTCTCTTCTGGCCTTCGGTAAACTTTCTCAGATTCCCCAAATGGTGTGCTTTACAATCAGACAGAATGAGTAATACCTAAGCAACGATAAAATGAAAAGCTACAGATTAGGGTCATTGCATAATGTAATTTCACTGAAGAGAAGCTACTCGTCTCATTCATTTCGTGCCTTTGTGGTGGCCGCACAGTCATTAATATTTCCCAATAAATAGCATTTAAGGAAGCTTCTATATTTATTTATTTCCTTTATGATTTGAGACCTTTTGATGATTAATCTGTATTATGAAGCCTGAGACGTATTACCTGCTTAATTAATTCAATATATGACACATTAATCTTTCTTTCTTGCACCTACGCCCAGACTCTTCCACGACGGAGGAGACGTGTGGGTGGTTTTGATGGTGAGTCTGTTTTTCATGCAGAATTTTCTATAGCTCTACTGTCGGGCAGCACTTTGTCATAACCAGACTTCTGACGACTGACACAAAGTCTGGTCCACTTTGCATCTTATTATGGCTAAGAACTGCTAAACTCTGACTAAGAAAAAGAAAAAGAAAGAAAACAAAAAAAACAAAAAACAAAAATAGGAAAGATGCTTCTGTTTGACATGACAAGCAACCAATTACATTCCGTTTAAGGGTATTTATGCTAAAAAGTTGATAATAGACAATAATATGCTGACTTGGGGAAAATAGATTGCACGTTTTCTGAGTTATTTGACCAAAGAATAAATGGAAGGCAGACATTGGCACAAATAAGTGCATTCACAATCATAACTCATCATGTGATATGCAGTTCTGCTCATGGATATCAAGTTGACTTGCTAATTAGTGCCTCATATAAAATTCAAAAAATATTTATGTAACCATGCAAATATTGGCAAATGCAGCTAGTTCATCTTCGAGCTTCTAGTTCAAATGATACTCTTGCTGAGTTATAGTCATAATTTGCACAAAAACAAAAGCAAAAAAAAATCATTTATATAAATAATTTTCACACAATTTTAATATTTGTATTTGAAATTATGGAAGCCCGTTTCCGCCACCTTGAGAAAACATATAATTATGTAAGTCATAATAATGAGATACTTTCTCATAATTATGACTTAGTTTCTCATTATATTGAGAAAATTTCTCGTAATAATGACTTAGTTTTCTCATAATATTGATTTATTATTGATTTATACAGCGTTGCTGTTTTGTGTTGCATTCATATTTTGGGTCCATTTGAATGCCTGTATATACAGTATTCATGATCATTACGTTTGTCTTTGTACTTCAAGCCACGTTAAGCATATTTCACGTTAAGCGTTTGTCCTGCAAGAAGCGGGACGCTGAAGACCAAGCACTTGCCGTGGTAACGAACAACTATGCTTTGTGCTTTTGAAATGAGATGGCTATGAACATTGTCTGTATGTGATGCATGAAAGGGATAGCTAATAAAACTAATAAATCATCTATAAATTAAGTTTATATGTGTAATGACTTTCATTTCTTCATAAAATGTCTAGATTTCTTAATTGAAATATTAGTCTGGAATGTTTGAAGCCATAACTATCTGCCAGAGTAACTTGGTAAGTGCTACAAATTAACAAGATGTGTGGATGTGTGGATTAAGTCATTATTAGGAGAAAGTTTATCATTATTACAAGAAAATAAGTCATTATTAAGAGAAACAAAGTCATTATTATGAGAAACTAAGTCATTATTTTGAGAAAATAAGTAATTATTTTGAGAAAATAAGTCATTATTACGAGAAAGTATCTCATTATTATGACTTACAGAATTATATTTTTTCTCAAGGTGGCGGAAACTGGCTTCCATATGAAATGGCTTATTCAAACTGGGGTTCATTAAATCCAGGGGTTTCATGAGTTAGTGAAAAGTTACTTATTAACTAAATAATACAAAAGTAAAATAAATACATTAAAAAAATAAACTAAACAATTAACAAATATACAATATTTTATTTGATGACCTGTGTGTCTGAAATTTATATTACATAACATTAACACAAAATATCTGGAGGTTAAAGTAAAAAAAAAAAAAAAAGTAAACATAATAAAACAATAACTAAAACATAAAATCACACACACACACACACACACACACACACACACACACACACACACACACACACACACACACACACACACACACACACACACACACACACACACACAAAACATAATACAATTTGCCACACAAAACTTAAAAGTTTCTGTATTTGAAGAAATTGACTTATTTTGTCTATAGCTGTTGAGAAAGCACAATTAAACTGTAGATTCTAGACTTGGATCAAAACATTTATGTTTTGTTCAGATTACTTGTCTTGCAAAAAAAGCCTCATATGGGAACATTTGCCCAGCTTTTATTAAGGTGTTGCTTTGTCGCCATGCTCACAATGTGAGCTATATCTGTACAACACACACAGACAATCATCAGATAGCCATAATGGCAGAAGTGCCATTTCATGTCATTGAATCAATGGTATTAAATTAATGTGCAGACATGTAGGAAGAGATAGTACAATCACCAGGCAATGATGAGTGAATTGGGCATTATGTTAATGCAACTGATTTTCTATTGTTAGATCCAGTGATTATGTGGATTGGGGTGTTCGATAACAAAGCATTTGGTGGACAATTACTAATCAGAGACTGTGTGCCACCGTTGATCAGACTACAACAGCCATATCACCATGATATTTCCATCCCTCTCTCTATTTTTTTATCTGCTGTGTGTGTCGCAACGTTGTACAGTAACTCTGCAGATTAAGATTGCAAGCAAAAGCCATATATTTGGTTTTAACATTTTAAACTATTAAGATGCACCAATGTTTTGTACACAGTGAAAATGCCAATTACAGCTGCTTAAGATTTACTCAAGTATTTTTGTCCACAACCTTTATTGCATATGCATATTAAATACATCAAAACAATATATTAAAATCTGATGAACTAATTTTAGATGGATGGATGGATGGATCAACAAACTAATGTGTGGGTCAAATTTCACTTTTACAAGAATTTAATATTCTGAGAAAATTAAGTCATTTTAGGACATCCATTCACTCATTCATTCGTTCATTCATTCATGGTATTGTAATGACATGTGATTTCTAATAATGCATATTTTAATTTAATTCTGTAAATGATAAAATACTTAAAATAAACAATGCAACTTAAATCTAAAATGAGTTCTTTATTTCTCTTTCTTTCTTTCTTTCTTTCTTTCTAGTCTCTAATCCATTAAAAACTAAGTTGTCAAGCATATAAAAAAGGAAATAAAATATATACATATATAAATAAATAAGCAAGCAAGCTTATGACATTCAATACTCATAATAATTACATTCATTAAAAAACAACAACAATCCAAGATGACTCCTTTCCTTTCGTTAGTCTTCTTTCTATTGAGACTTTAAACCCTTAAAATACACAATAAATACTATTTATTTTATGTATTTTTTATGAAAAAAAAAAAAAAAAACTTATGGCATTATATGACATTTAGTCACAAATTCAATCACTAGAAATAAAGGAATTTTTAGGAATTTGTCACTAGTCTCTCAACTTTGGTCGTGACACGTCCCTACCACCCGTACTCAAATCTACGGGCCATGTTGGAAACCCTCAGATGTCGTTTTTTATTTTCTAATCTATTCATGGACAAATTTTCTGGGCAGAACAAAACACAAAACACAGAGACAGCTGGACCGCTCTCTCTGGCCAACTCCAGATGTTCCTTCTCTGATGGAAATATCAGAGGATAATAATTACTGTGTGGGCTGCATTCACATACATGTGCGCACACACTTAAACGCGCAGGCTGTAAACATTTAAAACAACAGCGCTCCCCTGATACCCCCTCATAAATCCAATTTGCATGACAGAAGCGACGTGATTGATGCCCGGCTTTCCCCAAAGTGTTTGATTAGGAGACAGAAGGTAGAGAGCTGCCGAGAAAGAGATAAATGTTACAGCTGTGGATTAACATCCCAAGGTCACAGAGCCTGGGCATTTCAATTAAGGACTTTTCAGAGGACGAAATTCCGGCCTACAGGAGCCAAATGACTGTTTAATGAGACTGTCATTCCTGACTGAGCTTTGGACGAGGAGGAGGAGGGACAGAAGCCATCTTTAGAACATGATGGAAGAGGAGTTGTATTTACATATATACACCATGACCCCATTAACCACGCTGGGATTGTGGGGATATATGCGGAATGGAAACGCAACTCCTTTTCCCTCTTCTTTTCAGCTTCGATTTGTTCATGCTGATGAAGCAAAAATGCAATCAGTGAAAGAAAATGTTAAGATGAAGGATAGATGGGAAATGGAATTCAGCCTTTTCAAATGCACTCGGCTTATTTTCCGGCAGCACACACTCTGGCTGTCATGGCTTGACACGTGTCAAACATACAGGCTGACAGATTACACTGTGCTTAACTTAACCTGCTTACGGGAGAAACTCTTTCACGCACACACACACACACACTGATGCCAAACTGCAGAGAGAGTATTGAAGGGTGGGGATTTAATTGCAGACAGAATGCTATCTCCAGAGAACACTTGTTGATTTTAATCACAACAGTGGTCAGATTTGATTACCGTCTGGACTGCGTAAAGTTTTTGAGAATCTTGCGTCCTCGCTGTGCCCTTGCGCCATATGCTGATTGATTACACCAATCTGTCAAGCTCTGTGCCAATGCCTGATGTTTAAAAGCGCCAACAGATATATTTTAACGAGAGAACAAATTAAAATAAAATTATTTCTTCTCATTAAAAATCAAGTTGGAGGTAAGTTTTAAAGGTATAGTTCACAAAAAAGGACATGGTCAGAACTGTACATTAGGTGTTATTAACTTACAGATTAATTAAAAAGTAACATTATTATTATTATTATAATTATTTTATTTTAATCTAAATCAAAATTATTTATTTTCCCAAAACCCCCCCCAAAAATAAAAGTTTTGAGTTTATTTTTTTTATTTATTTTTTTTTAATCAGTTGTGTTTATTTATTTATTTATTGCTCTATTAACTGCGGCTGTTATGTGATTTTAAACAAACTGAACACATCAGGTGCATTTTAAAACAGTAATCTCACTTTGTTCAGTGTTAACAATAAGTGCATTGCATCAAATTATTAATTTACAATACAAAATATAGTGCATCATTTCTAGCACATAGTAGTTAAATACACTTGACATCATTTACTCACCCTCATGTGGCTCCGATCCAATATATATATATATATATATATATATAATTTTTGTTTTTTTTCCCTTAAAAACTCAAAAATAGATATTAGGCAGGATTTATTTTCTCACAGAACACCACATGGGGTTTTCAAAGAAAGCCACAGGGGGTTACAATGACATGGGATGCATTAATGAAGACAACATTTTAACTTTTAGGTGACTTTTTTTCACAGATTTACAGATACATTTTTTTCTAGAGTTTAGAATCAACTGTTTTTTTTTTTTTGCATTAAAGCTTCATTAAAGAACTAATGACCTACAATGGTAGTCAAATGGGGTTGGATCATATCAGGGTTTAGTCGGCTGGCTTAATTGATTTTTTGTCTGCTCCTCCTTTTCTCATCAATTTTATCTAAAATAAAATCCATTTTAGGCCATTTACATTGAATTTGCTTGCCTTAAATCTAAACATGACACATTTTATCTAAGAAGAAATAATTCCATTATTAGATGAAGCACAATGAAATGGATCTATATCTCTCTCTCTGTTCAGCAATCAATAATAAAAAAAAAAAAAAATCAGATTTTGTCATTGTTATTTTACAGCAATGAATCACAATCTTATTTTGGATTTTGTCCCACATATTCGTCTTAAACAGTTTGGCTTTGACTCAAAGATTAAAAAATGAAATATTCCAAGTTACTCAAGGGGTGTTAAAGCGAGCTCATGAAATTCAATCATGCATGTTGAAGAGAAATGTTGTTAAATCTGCAGGATAAGTCCTGGTTTTCCTCAAGCTGTCTGCTTTAAGAGACATAAATTGTATACACTTATGAATTACAGAATAATTAAATCAATACTTTGTAATTTGCACAAAAGTGCTGACTTGATGTCAGAAGGGATACAGGGAGAAATTGTAAATGAGGTGAAAAATAATGAGATAGGGGCAAATTTTAAGGCCATTGTGTTAAAACATTTGTGAACCCTTTAGGATCTGGATTTCCGCATGAATGATTTCTCACATATGATCTTCATAATTAGTAAAGGGAGTTTTTCTCCCAAAAAAAAAATGGGGGGTTGATATCAGACAGATGTCTTGACGTTCTTTTCCTTTGTGTGTGTGTGGGGGGGGGGGGGGGGGGACATTTTTCTTTTTTTTTCTTCTTCTTTGGGAGACAATACGGATGTTATGAAGTCCAACAGCAGCCTGGAGATCTTCAGCTGTCATTGGAAAATACTGTAGGTCTGCTTGTTAGAGGATTCAGCAGAGTCTTTGGGCTGCTTTAGTAGGATGTCCACTCAAAATGGCAGTAGTGCAGCATTTCTGACGTTTGTAAAGTGGACAGATAGAAGCCTGATTCTTCATAAACCCTTTTGTAACCCTTTTCAGTCTTCAGAGCTTCAGCATCTCTTTCTCTGTGGTCCACTGAAATCTCCTTCGATCAGGATGTTGTCAGGTAATGTCTACAGAGAAAAAAGACATGGCTGCAGGAACATGAGAGCACTGAAGAGAGCAGCATGCTTGGTGGGGATGAAAATGTTACATTACCATCAGGGCAAGAAAAAATACAAAATACAATTAAATTAAAAAAATTAAAAAATAAATATAATTTATTTTGACTTGGGAAATTCAAGCAATCATCCAGAAAACCCTACTAACCACAAAGCAATGCACTAAAATACTCAGAACACATTAGCGACTACATAAGGACACCCTGCAAACCCACCAATACAAACTAGCATCATTTTTAAGAATGTTAAGAATAACATATTTGGATATTTTAATGTGTGCATTTTAGGGAGGTTTTCATTTGTGTGAGCATATGCGAACCACATATGTAAATTGACGTGCAATTTTGTTGGAGATGCAGTGTTAATCATCTCCATACTGATGAGAGTTTTAATTATATCCAACTGTTTGACTATATCTCTATGCAAATCTTCTATTCACTGGGGTACACATCATCAGTCCTACTTCCCACAGACTTAACAAAAAGTAACCAAAATAATGTCAAACTCACACTAATGCCAAATTTACACAGAAAGTAGCACAGAAACGCTTCTGAAGTGGCCTTTAGGTGTCTTTACATAGACTGTTTAATGCTGCTCAGAAGTGGGTTGCACTTTTACAGTATGTGTACTTACCTGTACTTACAGAGTTACCCACGTAAGTACTGGATAATATAAGGTATATAATATAGTATGCACATGCGGAACAGGACTGTAAAGTGAAGTGCTACCCAGAGATGGCATGAATGCATTTACACAGCAATTACAATGTATACTTTGATACTAAGGGCTGGGGTGGATCTGAGCTGGTCTCAGCCGCACACCGTGTCCTAACTACACGCGACACGACGCTGCGACACGCGATAAAAGGTATCTTTTCCATGTTAATCAGAGTTTTTGTCCTAACTAGCCGCGACGGCGACACGCGAAATTTCTAATTTAGAAACGGTTTCTATTTCCGCGACGTCGCAGCTGGAACAACAACATACAAACTATATGACAGTAGATAATCTCAGGTGATTATATGCTTTATTCAAAGTTAAACGTGTTAGACATCATATGAGTTTAAATATCATATTGCGTGACCCTATAGCCATACTGAAAGCAACAACAGATAGTTTACCTCAGACCTTGAAAAATAAATTAAATCAAAGATGACCGTTAAAACTGTGAACTCACTGCGAACCAACGAGTGTATTCCATAACAAAGATGTTATCAGTCACTCAGTATGTATATTTAATGATGTTAAAAAGCTTTAAAATTTATTAATTAGATTATAAACGTATCCATTTCGTTGCAAGAGCAGTGCGCTTCCAGAGAGAGCCCGCCCACACATGCTTCTGATTGGTTGTGATATTTGATTGATTCTGTCGCGTCGTGGTGTCGCGTCGCGTATGGTGTGGACACCCAAATTGCTTGTCACTGGAATCTTGTCGCGTCGCGTGTAGTTAGGACACGGTGTCAGACATCATATACATGGACCATTGGCTGAACGTGTGATGCATAAGGGAGTTTTCAGGTTGTCATCTTGGTTGAACTCTACAGGATTTCCAGGAGACGTGTGTGTTGTGTTCTTTAACAGTCACCTGAAAACATCCCATTGTAATGCCAAACCCCCTCAAGGAAGAAGAAAGCCATTTTGGTCGCTTATCTGGGTCAACTAAACACTGGATTTTTAAAAAAATATGTGAAGTCCACAGGATAGACTCTTGCATGTCATGTGTTGTCACACACCAGTCGCGTACTGTAGGGAAACTGACTTTACATTTTCATGGCCCTAAACATAACACTGAACAAAATAAACTGTGATTGGTTGCTTTAAACTTCTGTAAGACGGCCTCTAGGGTGGTTATTGGCCAATGAGAGTTGCGATAAAGTCCAGACCTTCTGCCACTTGACTGAAGATCTAGCTAAACGAGACTTGGGCAGCGTTTCACTTCTTTTTTTAGACACACACTCATGACCCTCCCTAAGCACTTCGCCTCTGGGGAAGCGCTGCTGCCATTTCGAAGTGTGTTCCACTTCGTGAAGTGGACGAGGGAAATTCATACGACAGATCCTCGACCCTGAGATTTTGACTGAGGGAGCGAATCTACTTCATATGTACGCTTTAGGCAGCCCCATTTAAAACAAAGCAACGTGATTTTGACGTCACCATAGACTGTTTAATTTTCCCCTACCCTAAACAACTTTACCATACAAGATATATTTTTTATTTATTTATTTGTTTAAATATGTTTTAACATTTCAAACACCCCCCCCCCCCCCCCACACACACACACACATATACATATACTGTACATGCGTCAAAGACATTAAGATGTCCGCATCAAAAGAAATTTACAAAAGTGATTTCATGTCCATAGAAAGTACATTAAATGTAAGTAGTTTCACTTTTAAGTTTCAAACTTTTTTTAGTTTTTGTTGAATAAAATGTCAAAATTTGGTTGAAATATGGTTGAAATATTTGCTTTTAAGGTTTCACTTTTAAGTTTCAAACTTTTTTTAGTTTTTGTTGAATAAAATGTAAAAATTTGGTTGAAATAAGTGAGTGAGTGAGTGAGTGAGTGAGTGAGTGAAAGTGACATACAGCCAAGTATGGTGACCCATACTCGGAATTTGTGCTCTGCATTTAACCCATCCAAAGTGCACACACACAGCAGTGAACACACATACACCATGAACACACACCCGGAGCAGTGGGCAGCCATTTTTTATGCTGCGGCGCCCGGGGAGCAGTTGGGGGTTCGGTGCCTTGCTCAAGGGCACCTCAGTCGTGGTATTGAGGTGGAGAGAGTGCTGTACTTTCACTCCCCCCACCTTCAATTCCTGCCAGCCCAAGACTCAAACTCGCAACCTTTGGATTATGAGTCCGACTCTCTAACCATTAGGCCATTGTCATTCGTAACACAATATTTATGTAAAAATTCAAACATCATGGTTATTCTGACTTGTATTTAACATATATAAAAGAATAAGGAAGTGTATTAAATTTTATTATGTTTTAAATGAGTAAAAACATCTTACTGACAAATGGGTAAAACCTAGGATAGTGGTAAATTTTAAAATTGTAAAATTACAACTAATTAGTATTTGGGTTGAAAATAATTAGTCTTTTAATATATACAGTATATTATAATATAGACTAATATAGATAAAATTTAGATTTTTGTTGTAAATATACCTGACAAGGCTGTTACACTGAATGACATTTTAGTGGGTGTCTTCTGTAAATCAGGAAAAAATGTATGATATGTATTTTTTGCTCAGAAAAAAAAAAAAAAAAAAAAATTGCAATTAAATTAAACAGAACACTTTTTAAATATATTTTGTTTTGGGGGGGGGGGGGGGGGGGGGGTAAAACAACAACCCTTTTTCGTATATATATTTCGGTAACACTTTATAATAACTGCACACTATGAATCATTAGTTAATCATTAGTAAATAGTCAATTCGTTATTTATAAAGCATTGTTACAACATTAATAGTCATTAGTAAGCAGTTTATAAAAACAGCTATAAATGTTTTGTTCTTGAGCATATCTATAATGTTTAATAATTGTATTTTCATACTTGATTAATGATCAATTTATCATTTCTAAAATTATTACGTTATTTACAAACCAGTTATTTAGGAGTTGTCAGTGGTTCATAAGATAATTTAGAAAGTGTTAGTAAATGATTAATATACTATTTAAAAGTACATTTATAAATCTTATTATTTAGACACATGATAGTAGTTGCTCAGTGTGTTAATAAATGCTTTATTAACACATATTCCTGCTGTAATTCATGATTAAGTCAGGTAGCTATAAAACATTTAGTAGTTGCCAGTCATCTATTTTTGTGAGCTCATCTAAAGTGAGGACTATTCATACCTTGTAAAGCATTTACAAATGAGATTTAAAGGCTCATTTATCTTCCAAACAGACAAGTTAAACAAACACAACATCGAGGGATACAGAACCTTGAAATATTTTTTTTCAAGATGCAAAAATTAAACTGTACAACTGTACAACTAAAAGGAAAAATTAAAGTGTACAGTTGGACAGTTTCATTTTTTTTTTTTCATCTTGAAATAAATATTTTTGAATTATGTATCCTTCTGTGTTGTGTTTGTTTATTTTTTTCTGTTAGGAAGATAGCTGAGCCTTTAAATCTCCTTTGTAATAGATATGCTTATAAATCAAGAACAAGGCATTTATAGCTGTATTTACAAACTACTTACTAATGACTATTAATGTTGGGACAATGCTTTATAAAGGATGAACTAACTATTTACTAATGCTTACCTAATGATTCATAGTGTGCAGTTATAATAAAGTGTTACCTATATTTCGTATATAACACTTTATGTTTGGGTATCTTAACTGGTTGCTTATTAGCATGCATATTACTACAATATTAAACATTTATTGGTACATATAAACATGTGATGCCTTATTCTACACGACCTTATTCTACATCCCTAATCCTACCCAATACCTAAACTTAACAACTACCTTACTAACTATTAATAAGCAGCAAATTAGAAATGTATTGAGGGAAAAGCCATAGTTAATAGTGAATAAGTGTTCCCTATTCTAAAGTGTTACCACATATATATATATATATATATATATATATATACACATTTGTATATATATATATATACACATTTGAAAAAAAAAAATCAGCTTGTTAGAAAAAATATTTCTTTGCATTCAGTATTTGCTATGTAAGACTGTTGTTCTAAAGGTCAAGCTACATTTGGGAGTAACACATACAGAAATTCTCAAGGGCTCAAGGGTTTTTCCCACCTAGTTGTAAATTGCCTTCTTTTTAATTGGGGAATGTGTACATATTCCACTCACAGTATGTTTCAAGAACTTCCTTTGCACTTCTTACTCCCAAAGAGGAGGAAAAAAAATGAACTATGCAATATTTATGAAATGCCAGCTCAGCTCAGTTAACACATCCAATCAAAACTCTGATGGCATTCATATACACACACACACACACACACACCAGCTCCATGCACATTAGAATTAATACTATTAGCTCTGTCTAGTCGTATTTCCACATACTTCTCTGACACAAAATTTATATTTTGATAATACTTGCAAACAAGACATAAAGACCTTCTCACCAAATTATTAATATTTCAAAAATAATTCACATCCGTGGCACTGGGCATGCTCTCTGGGCCTAATCATTTTCATAGACGTCTGTGCAAAAGAAACAAACATGAAAGCTTGTTTCTTCAAAGCACTTGGGATGTCCTGCTGCTATGCATCTTTTATTATTTAGTCCACAAAACTTTGAAAAAGTTCATGTAGTGTTTTTTTTTTTTTCTTTTTTTTTTCCGAAAACTTGATCTTCAGAGCTCATATCTGCTGTGTTTGCCAATGCATATGTTTTTTTGTTTTGTTTTGTTTTTTCCCCTCATGCACCTCTCCAGCTAAAAACATTCCATCTGTTTGAGGTCAAACCTCCACTTATAGAATAAAAATTACAGAAATTTTCTTTGTAAAAACACAATGTTCCTTCATGCTCTGATTAATTACAGCACCTGTGTCAATATGTTGCATTTCCTAGGTGCTCTATTTTTCCCCCCCTTCCTCATTTCAAGCTAGTCAAAGTATTTCCAAAAATATTGGGCTGCGTTATTATCCCTCTCCTCTAATATAAGGGTGCGCTTTCATGTGTAAAATCTTTGCCGGAATGAGATTCTGACTAGTTAATGTATCCCATCGAAGTCTTTGATATCCCCAATTATGTAAACAAGCTTTAATAAGTAAACAGACCGGGTGCTACAATATTGAATCTGATTAGGGCCGTGTGGTCAGAAATGTCAGCACTTTCTTTCAAAGCAATCTGGGATCAAAGGCTCTAGGGCTTCCAGACTGGATTTGGCATTAACTGCTTGTGCTCAGGGAAACATGACCCTGCCGTTATCGACGACTGGTTTGTCCTAGATGATTAGCCTAATGTCAGCTGCAGAGAATCCAAAACAGATGTAACCATACTGGCTGGCTGCCTGTAATGATAGCCGTGACTTTAGCTTATCGACAAGCCACACAAACCGGTCCAGGTCCAGTGATGTACAGGTGCATCTCAATAAATGAGAATGTCGTGGAAAAGTTAATTTATTTTAGTAATTCAACTCAAATTGTGAAACTCGTCTATTAAATAAATTCAATGCACACAGATTGAAGTAGTTTAAGTCTTTGTTTTTTTTTTAATTGTGATGATTTCGACTCACATTTAACAAAAACCCACCAATTCACTATCAACAAATTAGAATATGGTGACATGCCAATCAGCTAATCAACTCAAAACACCTGCAAAGGTTTCCTGAGCCTTCAAAATGGTCTCTCAGTTTGTTCATTAGGCTACACAATCATGGGGAAGACTGCTGATCTGACAGTTGTCCAGAAGACAATCATTGACACCCTTCACAAGGAGGGTAAGCCACAAACATTCATTGCCAAAGAAGCTGGCTGTTCACAGAGTGCTGTGTCCAAGCATGTTAACAGAAAGTTGAGTGGAAGGAAAAAGTGGAAGAAAAAGATGCACAACCAACCGAGAGAACCACAGCCTTATGAGGATTGTCAAGCAAAATTGATTCAAGAATTTGGGTGAACTTCACAAGGAATGGACTGAGGCTGGAGTCAAGGCATCAAGAGCCACCACACACAGACGCGTCAAGGAATTTGGCTACAGTTGTCGTATTCCTCTTGTTAAGCCACTCCTGAACCACAGACAACATCAGTGACATTTTGCCTGGGCTAAGGAGAAGAAAAACTGGACTGTTGATCAGTGGTCCAAAGTCCTCTTTTCAGGTGAGAGCAAGTTTTGTATTTCATTTGGAAAGCAAGGTCCTAGAGTCTGGAGGAAGGGTAGAGAAGCTCATAGCCCAAGTTGTTTGAAGTCCAGTGTTAAGTTTCCACAGTCTGGGATGATTTGGGGTGCAATGTCATCTGCGGGTGTTGGCCCATTGTGTTTTTTCAAAACCAAAGTCACTGCACCAGTTTACCAAGAAATTTTGGAGCACTTCATGCTTCCTTCTGCTGACCAGCTTTTTAAAGATGCTGATTTCATTTTACAGCAGGATTTGGCACCTGCCCACACTGCCAAAAGCACCAAAAGTTGGGTAAATGACCATGGTGTTGGTGTGCTTGAGAATCTATGGGGTATTGTCAAGAGGAAAATCAGAAACAAGAGACCAAAAAATGCAGATGAGCTGAAGGCCACTGTCAAAGAAACCTGGACTTCCATACCACCTCAGCAGTACCACAAACTGATCACCTCCATGCCACGCCGAATTGAGGCAGTAATTAAAGCAAAAGGAGACCCTACCAAGTATTGAGTACACATACAGTAAATTAACATACTTTCCAGAAGGCCAACAATTCACTAAAAATGTTTTTTTTTTATTTTATTTTTTTTTATTGGTCTTATGAAGTATTCTAATTTGTTGAGATAGTGAATTGGTGGGTTCTTGTTAAATGTGAGCCAAAATCATCACAATTAAAATAACCAAAGACTTAAAATACTTCATTGTGTGCATTGAATTTATTTAATACACGAGTTTCACAATTTGAGTTGAATTACTGAAATAAATGAACTTTTCCACGACATTCTAATTCATTGAGATGCACCTGTATTTTAATGTATAAATACCCCTTTATACTGTGTGATGAAAACAAAATCTGATATTACGAACATTATGTCTGTAACTGTACGTATGTGGCTGTTATTGTGATACTATAGTGAAAAATATTTTTTTAAAGAATCTGGAAAACATGCAATACAAGTATACACAACTGTTCTAGTTTTTTTTTTTTTTTTTTTTTTTTTTACACTAACTAATAATACTTTTATTCTGCAAAGATACATGGAATTAATTAAAGCTTTGCCATCACTGGAATTAAAATGACATTTTAAGTTAACACTTTACAATAAGGTCTTATTTGTTAACATTAGTGCATTAACTAATATAAACTAACAATGAGAAATATATTTTTGCAGCATGTATTAACCTTTGTCAGTTACTGAATAAAATGTTCATGGTAGTTCAGATACAACTTTTGATCCTAAAAATGTTAGTAAATGTTGAAATTAATATTAGCTAAGATTAATAAATGCTGTAAAATTATTTTTCATTGTTAGTTCATGTTAACTAATATAGTTAAATAATGTTAGCCTCTAAACATTGGGTAATTGTTTAAAATATATTAAAACAAAAGCTATTTTATTGCAATATTTCACAATATTTCTGTGTTTTTGATCACACTGACCACTTTTGAGCAGTAGTGTGACTATGTATAACTTGTTGTAAAAATACTAATAAATATGCAAATATTATAACTATTCTAAAACAACTCATCTTAATAAACAAATGTTATTTTCCAATGGCATAAGCGAAAGATATGTATATTCATGTACATGTACTTTATGTGTGAATGTATCACTGCTAAAACATCTACCTACAAAATAACAAAATAATTACAATTTATATGTTGTTAGTAAGTAAGTAAGTAAGTATGTATAAGTAAATAAATGACAAAAAATCCAATACATGCTTCAATACATTCAATACATAATTTTGAATGGTCATTAATGCAGAAAGATGTTTTTTTGTTGTTGTTGTATTTTTTTTTTTTTTTTTTTTTTTTGGACATCTACCAGCAGGGTAGACTATCTGTCGAAACTAACAAGTCAAACCTTGACCCCCTGGTGTAATACATTTCAAAGCATGATTTGAGATCCTGGTAATAAATGAATTCAACACAAGCCACATGACTTTGCTCACAAACATGTTTAGACTGAACTTTGACGGGCTGAGTTGCTCTCTTAAACATCTCTCACTGTTAACCACAGTACGTTGACCTCTAGCCACCACTTCAGCAAAGTGAGAGGAAGTGCATTAAGGTTTTGGGGGGCTTTTTAGCTGACCATTTCACCTCCTGAAGCAACGGCAACATAATATGAGAAACCCAACCAATCGAGACACCCATCAATCCAGCGTAATTCACTCTCTGAGCCAACTCCACTTACAAATTCAATGCAAATTCAATACGTGTAGTATTGACCCTATGCTGTCTCGAAGCAAAGACCCTGCAGTGCTGATTACACCAGTTCCATTAAGAAAATGAACCATTTTTACTTCCTAAACCAACAATCTGTCATTTTTTTCTTGTTTACCATTAATTCATAGGCCTGAGATAATGCATGGAAATTGTAGAAGTGGAAATCAGACAATGCAGCACAAGCAATATTCATATAGCATTAAGAGGACACACAATGCTTAATGCATTGCGATGATTTGTAGACTAATCAGACTTCTGCGTACGCCACCGAGGAACAAAGAATATGCATGTATTGTCATTACTCCCTGCAACTCTTAACTCAGAAATTATAAATGAGAGGCTTTTTGATTTATTGATGAAACCAGCGTAGTGAAGTGCTTTTTGCCGCGGGCACGACTCAAGGCTAAACCAGTTATAACAAAGATAAAAGCAAAAAATGATGTTGAATTTCAAGCTATCCATAACAAATGAGATCTCCTCTTTTGATATTCTGCCTCTGAAAATGTACAATAATTGACTTTACGGCATTGAGATTCCTTTTCAAGTGCAGGTAAAACGCACAAATAAATCTTCAGATCCCTTCGAGGGTGAAGAAGGCCTGAGAGCGAAGGGCTAAAGGCAGACCGGATTCGTAGCTCCAGTGTTTATGCAAGCGTTCATTGGGCTGATTACATTCCGATTAAGTGTTTCCACTGACTAAAGATGTAAGGTGCGTTAGCAGAAACCTTGTGATGCATTTATTATTAATGAAATGGTCATGTTGTATTCAGGGGCTGTTGTTAGATTATTAAGCAAACTGGATTTTGGTATAACATCCATGCAAGAGACGAGGATCATGTGACACTGAAGACTGGTATAATGATACTGAAAATTTAGCTTTACATCACAGGAAAAAATTACATATTCAAATAGAAAAGTTATTTTAAACTGCAAAAACATTTTCACAACATAACTATTGTTTGCTGTATTTCTTGATATTTTAAATAAATACAGCCTTGCCATATGTGACTTCTTTCAAAAACATTTTCAAAATCTTACTGGCCCCAAACTACTGAACGATGCATATGCATGTGCATATTTAGCTAATTGTTTGGTGGTGGGCTAAAACCAGCAAACCACATTGAGCTGGTTTAAGATGTATTTCTTAAATATCCGAAAGAAAACTCAAATACCGATTGACAAACCACACTAAAGTTTCCAGGCCATTTATGATGCGGTGCCCGGGGAGCAGCTGGGGGTTCGGTGTCTTGCTCAAGGGTCTCACCTCAGTCTTGTACTGGAGAGAGCGCTGGTAATTCACTCCCCCCACCTAGAATCCCTGCCGGTACCAAGACTCAAACCCGTGACCTTTGGGTTACAAGTCAGACTCTCCAACCATTAGGCCAGGACTGCCCCCAATACTTTTCATTTCATACGACACAGGCACAAAGTAGTTTAAGACATTAAATAATGCCTCAAATACCAGTAATTTGACGAGCGCAAACGTTAGTAAATCTCGTTGCGTGATTCATTTTAATCCTCTCCTCCCATAAATTTTGCCTCTGAAAGGGAAATTCAAAAAGGTCAGGTGCAAAAATAACTATGTCCACGCCTTTTCATCACTAATACTTCACTGTGCGTCTTTAGTAAATCCCGACAGTACTATTTAAACACCAAAAGACGTTTGCAAAATCTGGCCCTAAAAGTTGTATTGTAAAGTAATGCATTTTAATTAATTCAATCAGCAAGAGTGCATTAAATTAATCAAAAGTGAAAGTAAAGAATAAATTACATGTTAAAAATATATTAACATTTTAAATTATAATATTTCAGAGTTTTAATCATGAAAAGAATCTTACCGACTCCTAACATTTATGAATGTGTAAATACACAAAGGTAGCCAACAATACCATTTCTGATCAGCTAAATAAGACCAGCAAACCACCTCAGGGATAAGACATAAAATCTGAAAGAAAATTTAACTCTATTGTTCATTCCCATACCTCAACTCCAACTGAAATCCAACCATTTACGTTGAAAATTTGAACCGCAAAATTAGCCCACTATGCCAGGTTATTAATTACCACCTGGCCGTCCTTGCTGGTTGGGAAAGGCAAAGGCTGCGGAGGTCTTTTCCACACCACGTTCTCATCCTTCCCGCACACCCCTCCCTCGCTCTCCCCGTGTCCTCCTCCTCTTCAATTCCGTAGACGGCGTCTGGAGGCTGACACCAGCAGCTCTGGCACGTAGGGTCATTACCAGAGCTGTCATTAAGAAATGAAATCAATCCCCAAAATGCATCAAGCTCAGGGGAGAGGTTGCACGATAGCGATTGGGAATGCATGCGTGTGCACGCTGATGGCGGCGAGGGAGGAACGGAGGGGGCTATCGCTTCATAAGCTGTAGATTGCTTTCCCCACCGCACTAATTATGATGTAACTGGAACAACAGCGTGAGGTGAGTGTGTGTGGTGATTAACCTCGGGCGGCTGAGAAATGAATCTAATGAGGAGAGCGGGACATTGGAACTGTTCAATCAATTTTGCCTCGCTCTCTCTCTCACTCTTTCTTTCTCTCCCTCCCTCTCGTCTCCGGAGCATTTAAATGCATTTGTGACCTTGTAATGGGTGACAGTGGCAGTCTCTTGAACCCATTTAGCATAGCACGTTCTCTTCATTTGTCTCCCTGGCCTGCTGGATTTCTCCTGGATGAAGGGTGGGACTTGCGCTCACCTGACCAGAGGAAAGACAAACTTTGGGTTTTTCCCCCTTGAACGGTCAGCAAACGATGCTATCGCGCCGCTTCGAGACCAATGTCACTACCAGGACAAGGAGAAACAAAGAGAAACAAGGCATTTTAGCAAGACGCCGACACATTAATTAAACAGGCCTTTCAAAAGCACAGTCAGCCTTAATAGGCAGAATATTATTACACAACCATGCTATTAAAATCTCAAGCCAGAGTTGAGGAACGAGGACAAACACATAAAGGACACATTTCATCACTTCTAAAGATGTCAATAAATTATTAACACTGTGTAATTTACACAAGCGCCCTGTTTAAATGCTAAAATTAGGCATATCGTTTTGAGAATATGAGTTTAAATTT
Source organism: Acrossocheilus fasciatus (assembly GCA_036784905.1). Lineage (NCBI taxonomy): Eukaryota > Metazoa > Chordata > Actinopteri > Cypriniformes > Cyprinidae > Acrossocheilus > Acrossocheilus fasciatus. The sequence continues at coordinate 4,921,411 of CM071943.1, forward strand.
GGCTTTGTACTGACCTAGCTTCAGGTTTGTGAGTTGATGAACAGCTAATTAATTGAATTGAACATAACATAAAAAAAATAAATAAAAATAATAATACATAGAGTGATATATCACCACTCAAACAATCCAGAAAACAATCAAAGATCATTGTCTTTGATTTCTGCATTTTCGCCAAAACTCCCATTATCATTAATGAAACAGTTTACATTGTGCAACGAGTCTAATTTGTATCGTGTTTTCACTGTCAGTTATGATGAAAGTTTTTTTTTTTTTTTTTTTTGCGATTGCTTTGCAATAAGGAGATCACTGAATCATGTGCTTAGACACAACTGTGTTCGGCAAATTTCACGATTAGTTAACCTTGGCAGCTGTTATGCTGTAGTAGAAACACAGTAAAAGTTCTTGAGAGTTCCACATGTAATGCTCATTTCATATGCAAAGATGTTAGCCAGTCATAGCAGTGGGCGATTACATTGGGTCTCACAGCAGACACACCCCTTCCAACAGAGCGTTCAAAATCAGAGTTTTTGAAAAAATAAATAAATAAAAATAAAACATAAATAAATAAATAAACATACAGTACTAAGATAATAAGCACACCTCAGAAACATTATAAAATAATTTTAAAAATGCATTCGGTCACACTTTATATTAGGTGGCCTTAACTACTATGTACTTACATCAAAAAATAAGTACAATGTACTTATTGTGTTCATACTGTATTGCAAAACACTTCTGCTGCTATTGAGGTGGGATACGGGTAAGGTTAGGTACAGGTTTGGTGGTCTTGGTCAGTTTAAAGGTGGGTTAAGGTGTAAGGGATGGGTCAACAGTTTAATTATAAATGTAATTACAGAAATTAATTACAGATGTAACTACATTTAGGTGTTTTTAAAAATATAAGTACAATGTAAAAACATGTATGTACACAATAAGTGCATTGTACCAAATGATTAATTCAAATGTAAGTACATATTAGTTAAGGCCACCTAATATAAAGTGGGACCATGCATTCCATCACCCTTTTAAAGAAGCATATAGTCTGTTGTGTTTCAGACTGAAGAGCATCACTATGTTTATTGCTCAGTTCGGGTTTGCAGTGCTTCTCACAAACTACATACCTATTGCGCTTGGGAACACAATGTGTGCTAGGATCACTTTTGCTACATTCACCTTCACATAACATTTTTGTGGACAGAAGTTTACAGCACTTCACCGATTTTATGCCAAAAGCTTGAGGTTTTGATTGTTTGAAAGTCAACAATATACGACATAAGTGTTTGTATTGTATCTTGTAGTGCTGAATGGTTCTTATAAAGAGTGAGCCATAGTGTGATTCCTTTAGCAGTAGAGTCCTTGTTCTTTGTGCCTGGATGTCTCAGAGTAGTAATATGACACGTTTTCATACAAAGCAATTCCTATACCTCAGTTCAAATTACAATAGCAATATATGACATAATAATCATAATATAATATAATATATAATTTTTGGGCCAAGTTGCATAGAACTCTTGCATTGAGGCAACTTAAAATTTAGAATTACTTAAAATATGTTATCATTATGAATTTTCAATTTAGTTTAAGTCATGGCCACTGAATTTGCTTGCATTTAATTATTTTAACATTTTTAATTATGAATTTAAATATTTGCATGAAAAGCGTGTTGCCAACATTTTTTTTTCCCCGTATATCCAGCATATTGAAATAGCATAGGAGAAAGCATTTTGAATAGATTAATCAAATAATTATAAATAAATAGGCTAAATTAAAAAAAAATAATAATTAATTAAAAAAATACACACTTAAGCATTAATAAACTAAAAAACTCTGCAGTACTGTGAACATCTACTGCGCTGATCCTAACAAAGTGGTTATTATATTCAAGAACATGCTACCTTATCATCTAAACGACAGTCTCTGGTGGAGAGTCTTTGTCTATTCTAAAAGCCTTCATAAGAGCAGAGCAAAACATGTGACTAGTTCACAAAACACACACAACTTTTGCTGGTGTTTTTGCAGCAGCCTCGTTCGAGATTATGGCCTTTACTTGTCTGAATACATGACTACAGGATGTATTCTCAAGGATGTGTGCTACAAAACAGTGTGTAATCCTTGAACCAAACCAACAAAACGTTTGCAATGTGAAGGCTACAAAAGGCTACAAGTTCTGAGCCTAACAACCTTTAAATCTCTTGAACAGAGCTGATTTCTCAATAGATAACCTTCATTATTACAGTACATTCTGAGGTAGCTGTGTAGATTTCCTTTCTTAAGTGTGAGATCTGTAACCGTTCACATGATCTGTGCTGTTGATACATATAATGCCACCTTCAAGAGGAACAAGTCTATTTAAATGCACAAGATTAATAATTAAATAAAAGTTCTGTCTTTTATTACTTTTTTTCCACCTCTTATAGAACATGTTGTATGCTTTTTGATAAATGTGTTGTTATACAAGTCCATGATAATGTTCTAAACTTCAACTAGCATTGCTCTAACTCTCAACTGAGCATCCTTGTATAACATAGTATCGACTTTTCGGTGGACAATAAAGGTAATATTAAAACAGTCTCTTCTTCACATTAATTCATGTTTTCCTTCACCGTTTGACATTTTTCCCCTCAAATGCAGAAACGACTGTTTATAAGTTGCAGTGTATCTAACAAAGCATGTGAATATGAGGCGTGTGATTGGCTGTTGGTTGCTAAGCATCTAGCCATAACATTTTAACTCTGCATTGTTACACAGTGTACACATTTGACATTGAAATGCAGCTGTAATGCCACAAGAGTGCTAACCCTGCTTCAATATTGCAAGTGAGGGAAAGTTGGGGTTAAAAGCTGGGTTTAGAATGGTAATAACCCATAAAGTGTGACTGGGAGCACTGGATAACTTTCATACTTTCTTTCAAATGCAAATCAAACCAGAGATAACATAAAATATACCTTGTTACACTAAGGTGGAAACTAGTGCACTACGAGCTGGGAATAAAACTTTAGACCAACCAAATGTTATACAAAACACTTTATACAACCATACTGAAAATAAAATAAAATAAAATAAAACAAAATATGAAAACATGTATTTTATATTGTTTTCCATTAAAAAATACATAAATATAAAATATCTATCATTAAAAAAAGCATAAAATAATACATTTAGAGAATATATATTAATTTATTATTATTATTATTATTATTATTATTTACTTCATCATTTCATTTCTAGATTTATCCTAACCTAAATCTAACTTTAATCTATTGAAATGTTCAACAGCTTCAAGATATATTCTTGTAAAATAGTATTCAGCTTCTGAAGTTAATGTCATTTTCCAAGAAAGTTTAGATAATAATAATAATAATAATAATAATAATAATAATAATAATAATAATAATAATAATTATTATTATTATTATTATCATTATTATTATTATTATTATTATTATTATTATTATTATTATTATTATTATTATTATTATTATTATTATTATTATTATTATTAATTTATTAGTATTAATTTTCTGGAAACCAAAATAATAATAAATAATAATAATAATAATAATAATAATAATGTTTTGCAGGGTGTTGCAAACCGATTCGGTTCCGCACCAAAAGCACTAGAATGAAAGCAGTTCTCCCGCCTTAATAATCTCATATTTAGTTTCCTCTCGCAGCGGTCCGCTTTTCTGTCTGTTACATGCCTGCTTTTCAAACCGAGAGAAGTGATGAGAATACATTATAGAGAGGTAGACTGAAAGCAGAAAGTGCTTATTGTGATCAGCGTGGCCCAGTTTCCCCAGTATTCACTCTTTGGAGAGGCCTCTAAGTAATAGAGGCCTTTGATTCCTTCATTAAGTCACAGCCTCACTCCTCCCGCTCTTTCCTGAGGCACCCGGCAGGACTCCGTCCTTGGACACTGCTGAGCAACATCCTCTGAATAATCAGTAAGTTTGAGTTATAGTTCCACAGCCCGATGCTGACATGCCCATCTAAAGAAACAGTGTGTTCTCCTTGCAGCTTCTTTTCCTGTCCTTCTCCGTTTCTCTCTCTCCCTCTCTCTCTCTCTCTCTCTCTACGCGAGAGCATGCACACGCCTTCACATTTCAACTTGTCACGCATAAATAATCACCAAAAGCCCCGTCGCACCCTGAACGTTTGGACGTAATGTAGGAATTCAGGCTGCATGGCCAAAGCACTAATGAGGTGGCAAGGATGACATTTTTAAGACATTTGCGGCGTCTTTAAGGAAAGAAGCCAGAAATTAGAGCCTGTCTGGGCTGTGTGTTAAACAGATTCTTTCATGTCTTATTAGCATGATTAGGTCTTGACCTTGTTAGCCTCCATCATTGTTTCTCCCTAAGCGCCGCCGTCTAATTCCCCGCCCCGTCATGGCACACTTAATTATTCAGGAAAGACGCAAATATGTAAAATGATTTTCTCTGTGCATATTAACTGTTTCTCTAGCAAGAGACTTGTGTTCAAGTCATCTTGAAACTGAAATGGACTTAATTTTTTATTCTTAAAACATATTTCTGGCGTTATTTTACACCATATATAAGTAATTCCAAATAAAGAATATTTGTCTTTGAAGTTCTTCATAAAAACGGCATGCTGGGCCTTTGAAAAGCCTTTCCTTCAGGCTGACGTCAACTACTGTCTTCAAGTCCTGTCTTATCAATTCCTGAAAAATATCAAATCCCTAAAAAGGTCCCGTGCAAAATGTTTTTCTCATTTAATACCCAGTTTCACAAAAAAACACATCACATTATGGAGGTAAAATGGTTATGGAACAAAAAAAAAAAAAAAACACCCTTCCTCTCCAAACACTTCTAGTATGGTATAATGTCCACTTGCACAATCTAATCAAAATCCAATGGATACAATTCATTTCTGCATTACATATAACATTGAATATCCTGTTGCACTCAGAAATGTAAAATTACAGGAGCAAAATGGCCAGTAGACACTGTTTCTTTAACACCATCTGACCGTGTGACTCCCTTCTGCAACACCAAACTGGTCTCATGGGAAAATATAGCTTTTTTATGTGTTTGCAGTTATATATGAATTTGTACAGTGTGAACTGCATGGAAAATATGATTTTAGAAAAAAAAAATAAATAAATAAACAAGTAAGCATGAAAGTCCGCATCTAAACATAAGTCACTGGGGCCTAAGCAGATCACTTGGTTGATATTGACGAACTATTACAAATTAGCCACCGATTCCTCAAAGCAAAAATTAGTTATGACTTGAGATTGTGTTGGCAAACCCCGTCTTGCAGGATCTAATGAAATTGCAATAGATTAAATAAATTCATGTCCCACATGAATGTAACATAACATCCAGTTTCACTCAAAAATACATCATATTACAACAAGTCAAATGGGATGTAAAAGGTCACATTAATAATGCCCTTTCGGGAAAAAAAAAAAACAAAACAAAGGAAAGCATTTGTAAAAGTTGTGCTATAATCTTCAAACTCTTTCATTAAAATGTAACTCTTTACACCCCGCTCTGAAAGAGCTTTCCTTTAAGTTTAATTTTAACCCATTCCTTCTAACCATCAAGCTTGACTCTGAAATATACTATAACATCCTTTTACACTATCCAGACAAGTTCTGATGTATAAAATCCATCCCCACATCCTGTTTCACTCAGACACACTCAGTAAAATGGGTTGTGAAAAGCATTTTCCCTTAATGACACCCTTTCAGAACATTTATAAAAGTTACACTAGCCAGAAAAAAAGCACCATGCAATGACAAAGATGTTTACGTCATCGTGGCCTGGTTTACGTTTAGCTGTTATTGCATATGCCCAGGAACCTACAGTACGTGTATGACTAGGGCAGACGAAGCACACAAAGCAATGCTAATCCAACCTAAGTCTCCATTAATCAAGATCTTCAAGTCAACAGGTCGCAAACAATGCAAAAAAATTTACTTAAGGCCATGTAAAGTGATTCTAACACTGAAAGCCAACTCTCATCGTTTCAATCACCGCTCAGCCTGCGTAACACGCCCGATTCAACCCGCTCGCCCGACACCTCCACCAGTGTGGACAAGACTGGAGTGATGAGGAACATATCGCCTTTGGCAACTGTTTCAAGTTGCGCGAGTGTAAAGCAGAGCTGCCTGTCACCTCCCATGATCCTCAGCAGAGGACTCAGGCACCTTGATTTTGCCGTCGCCTCATCCATCGGCATCATTTGCAAGGAGTAATTGATGGTGGCGTTGACAAATGCGGAGCCCACCTTGCATAATTAATAAATGAAAGCACGGTGCTTTGCAGCGCTTCTTGTGATGTGTGGGAGAGAAGGTGTGCCCGCACTACACACAGTTATCTGGGGACGAACCTCATTTGCATTCCTCAGACTGCGCTAAAACACACGAAACACAAATTCTGATAAACGTCGTTTGCTGCAACATGAAAGTTGCCTGCATTTGACAATTTGACGGGAAGGTGTTTGGAACTTGTTTTTACATGCATTATCTTATTCTATATGAAAATAAGATGACATTTGATCTGATAAGGAAATTCAATCACATGATGTATTTGTGTAGGTCAATTGGAAAGTTAGCATCACCCTGGTTCCCTTGACAAAAACCCAATAGGAATTTTCCATTGGTCCACTGACCAAAAAAAGTGTATCATTTTTATACATTCAGTTCATTATGTTAATCTTGAACACAGCTTTTACATTTTGAACCCCAAAAATATTCGCCAGAATTAAGAATCTAAAAGTAGGCTATAAATGAAGCACACCACGGTCGCATGGCTTCAAGGTCACCACTATTAAGCTCTTCAACTCTTTTAATTTTTATTTTTAAAACGATTCCCTGAAAGTTTGAGTTAGAATAGTTTGCACTATTATAAACAAAATGAAGCAGCTAGTGAGTAGATGAGTTCACCTGTTATGTACGATTATGTTTAATGTCCCCAGCAACCTCTGTAGTCCCATTTAGCCACTTGTTAACAACAGCCTTTTTTACAGACAAGTAATAGCTTTAAAATAAATCTCTGATATATGCAACCCAGGCTCACTGGAAATTTACCTTACTGCACATTTTGTGACATGTCCAGTCAGTGGAGCTAAAATGTGCATTTAAAACAGGACCATGGCCATGCTTTTTATTATGTTGGTACAGGAATCTATTACTGCGTAATACATTCCATTGCTTCAGGTACGTATTTCAGCATTTGAGAATTCAAAAGTCCGGAGATTGTCACTGACTATGTTTACATGGACATCAGTAATCTAATTATTTACCTTATTCTGAATAATATAATATTATGATTAAGGTGTTTATATGAGTTGCTTTTAGAATAATCCTTTCATGTTCCCATTTTACATGTTATAGTACATAGATTGATTAATGGCACACGTCATTACGTCACCACACGACGCCATCCGACGTCCCCTCCAGAATTTCAAGCATAAACATATACAGTTTTGGTTTCATTTTTAATTTTATGAAAGCTTCAAGTACAGTTAACTATTTGTACATATTTTTGGAGTATTCCTATTTTAGTCGCATTATTGAAGTGCAGCAACTATTACCGTCGTGTAGGACTTTTTGCCGCATTTTGTGAGAGGATACACACACGGCAGTATGTTTTGAAACATCCAAAACTGTATATGGCATCATCACGAAGACGAACTATATGTTTATACGTGAAATTCTGGAGGGGACGTCGGATGGAATCACGTGGAGACATAATGACGTGTGCCATTAATCGATCTATGCACTATAACATGTAAAACAGGAACATGAAAGGATTATTCTAAAAGCAAATCATGTAAACACCTTAATCATAATATTGTCTTATTCAGAATAAGGTAAATAATTAGATTACTGATGTCCATGTAAACCTAGTCACCAAAAGGTTTATGCTCTATTGTGTTGGAAATACCCCTATACCAAATCCAACCTTCACCATAGTGTTATGAACATATGAAGAGTTAATTTGCCAAAACAGATAACTTCGTTTTTAACAGTTTTCAGAAATCATGTTTTTTCATTGTGCATTCCAATTAATCTCAATCAAACTGCAGTTGGGTTATTTTGAAAAAAATGATAACATAATAAAAACATGATTTTTGAATATTTTAAAAAAGGAGTTATCTGTTTTTGCAAATTAACTCTTCATATATAAAAGTGATATAAAAATGATGCATCAATACTATTTTAACTTCCTCCTATGTGGGTTTGAGCCATTTTATCAAAACATAGTTTCACGGTATTCGTACCAGAGAACTTCACCTCACAAGTGCAACACTGTATCGGGTGAGCTTCCGAGCAAACCTACTGATTTAGAAATACCGCAGCATGATTTTGAATTGTTTGAATTGTCAATTGTTTTGAAGTTATAACAATATTGTGCAAGGAACTGTGCAAAAATTAGGCTTTCTTAATTGAAACTCTGTAAATCATACATTGTGTGAAAATAATTAGTTGGAGTTTTACTGCCTCTAGTGTTCAATTCAACTGGAAACTGCAGCGATTCACATGTACTGTATAGGTAAGTTTTTTTTTTGTTTGTTTGTTTGTTTTTTGTTTTTTTTTAGTTCTGCAGAACTGTAGGTAGAGGCATGTATTTCCATTGAGCCTGGTTAGGATGTATTTTATGTTGTAAAATAATACATGAAAATAACTTGAGCTTGTGTTCACCACAGACCTTATTTTAGGCAATTATCCAAAAACCCATTCAAAATATCCATTGACTTCAGGACGACAGAACCGGAAGAGCTAAAATGCAACTTGTGTCTGAGTTTTGTTCTTAAAAAAATCTGCCATCCCTCCACCACTAACTGGGTTTCCTGGACAGGATTTGTGTTGTTCTTCTTTGTAATGGTACACTGGACAAATAGCATTACTGTTTCATCCAATTAAAAACGTCATACCTTAATTGAATTGAAACCTTTTCAACCTTTTCCGCCAGCCCTCACACACGGCTAAATGCACATGAGGACATGTTGGAATAAAACAAACACTCAAGCATGCAGTTATCAACACACCACATGCGCTTCCTTCCCCGAGAACAAACATGAAGGCGGGATGCTTGCCTTTGTTCCTCCAGCGGTTCATTGGAAGCGTTGGACTAAAGCAGTTCCAGGCGATCTGGCGTCTTGCAGGATTGTCTCTCGGGTTCCAGGCTGCGACTCTAGACATGGAACTGGCTGCTGTTCAGAAAACAAAGAAGCAAAGGTCACGGTCCGTACACAGCGGTACAACGGCATCATGGTTACAAACCCAAGATAATCTTTGTAGTAAAAATAAAGAATCGACCCTGTGACCCAAAAGCAAGCATAAAGGCACATAGTTTCTGTGTTGAAATAAATAAGTAGCTATGGAGAGGGGGAAAAGATCCCCTTCAAGGTTGCATTTGAAGGCAGGAGGCAAAAACAGCTGGCTTGGGAGCATTTAGAAGCAGGCCGCCATGGCATTGTCTATTTTATCACCAGTAATGTGTACTATTTGTTCCACTCAATGTGCAGCGAGAAGGCGATTTAGAAAGATTGATCTTTTCGCTTTTGTTGAAGACCAAACTCTGAAGCATCAATATATGTCCTGAAACAAACCTTGATTAGTTTCCACAAACCACAAGACAATATGTGCAGTAACAGAGATGCAGCCTGCTTTTTTATTTATTGTGGTAGAGCAGCCATTTTAACAACATTTGTAAAGCACATCTGTACAGCTCAGCTTACACTGTAATGCGTTGTAATTATGAGACACATTCCTCCGAAAAAAGTTGTGCAATATAACCCACGATAAAAAAAAAAACAATGTACAATATAAACATGCCTCAGCAACAAATTTCACTCTTTTAATCTTTAGCTAAGAAACCACAGTATCTAACATTCATATTTAAATGCATAATTAAAGCTTCATTAAAAGGTTATGCTGCCAGAGTGACCTGGCCATATAATTACAATTAACTAATGACCCTCATTCATAGAAATGCTTGACAAGATTGAATATTACCATCGTTTTGGAATATTTAGTACCATATCAACATTATAAAGAATGAAATGAGCTGAGAGCCAAACTGTTTATGCAAGTCAGGGCTTCATTAAACTTCAAAAGGGCTTCAAATAAATAGTGTCAACACATCTGACTGCAATAGGTGACTGTGTGGGTTTCACACATCTTTAATTCTCAAATTACAATTCAAAAGAACAGGTGGAAGCAATGACCTACACTTAACAACAAAAGTAAAAAGGCATGTGAAAACAATAAAACCATAATATCTCCAAATCAAAAGAGGATTTTCTGGTGCTTGCCCATACAAACCCCATTGTCAAGATCCTAGGGTGTTATTGGTGGGCAATGCTTTATGATTTCATGTGTGGTTCCATATTGGCCACCAGAGCTGGGTAGATTACTTACAAATTGTAATCCGTTACTGATTCCAGATTACATGACAAAAAATTGTAGTCAGTAACGTAATCCGTTACATTACACGTTTTAGGTAATACAATCAGATTACTTTTAGTTAACTTGTTTATCTCATTGATTTAAATAGCATTATATTGTACCATAATGATGTAAAAAATGCAAAGAGTAAGAAAACTTGTTCCATCCATTGTAATTTACAACATGAAGTGCATTAAATATTATATTACATCAAGGTTTCCCAAACTAGGGTTTGTAAAGGAAAAGCAGGGGGGTTGTGAGTTTAATGAATGGTTGACAATTAATTAAATCGTAAAAATTTAAAATTAAAATAAATCATTTTAAAACAAACACCCTTCCGAAGAAAGTCTCTTCACTTGGCTGCCATATTTGCAACGCCTCCGGGCAGCTCGTACAAGACCTATCTTAATGAATGAGGGAATCCTGAAATCTCAAAAACTGCTCGCTGAACTCACAATTAAATTCCATATGTCAAATCAGCAACAAAAATCTGAAATTAATTGCCCCATGAATGTTGTTTCTTATGCACAAATAGCATTTAAAAAGCTTATTTTTCAGGCTAGACCAGCCAATGCGGAGTCATAACGTGCTTATGACTGTGCTTGTGCATTGGCTTGTCTAGTCAGATTTCTATGGGAAATTTGGCTCTTTCATTTAGAAGGTGGAACTGTTCCTCCATATTGCACATTACAATTTCTCCCATTCATAAGTATAGGAGTGAACAGTCTTTGTATTTCTATAGTCTTTGTTCTAAATAGAACATTTACTAAAAAGATGAAATATTTTTATTTACCTGCATACCATGTGATCATTAATCAACATCAAATAAACTGTGAACATGCAAATTTGATACTAATTATTTGATATTTAATTATTTTATTATTTTAAAATCTCAGGAGTACTTAAAGCAAATATATTTGGTGAATAAAGTTTAGATAGCAAAAAGTTTTGAAATACCTGCATTACATGTAACTAAGAAATAACATGAATATGTGCATTTTAATTAGTTAGCCTATAATTATTAATACATGATTAAAAAACCTACAGAGTAATAATTCAAATAAAAATGAAGGTGTTCCTCAATAGTTGATAGAATCTTGAAACCCTTCTTAAACCTGAAATGAGTTTTGTAAATCCAGTGTTCAAATGCTGTCGCCACCTGACTAATGACTGATCTTTGTGTGAATGTCCACAAAACAGGTCTATATATACATACAGTATATAATATGTATATAATCGGTAGGCTATTTTAGAAAGGAAGATTTAAAAGATGAAAGAGAAATTAGGGAGAATCAATGAATTATGAATAATTTATTGCTATTGTGTGAATAATATGTAATAATCCATTAAAAAAAAAAAAAAAAAACTGTAGTCTGATTAGGAGTATTTTAAAATGTAACTTACTCTAATTACAAGTACTTAATTTTTGGAATCTGATTACATAATCCAGATTACATGTAATCAGTTACTACCCAGCTCTGCTGGCCACAGAGTCTGCCATCACATCTCTTTATTAGTCAGGTCTCTAGACATATGGATTTGGCCCCTCTTTCAATATATGCAATCTTTTTTTTTTTTTTACTGCATGCCAGGTGAAAATTTCAAGTCTGATCACTTAAAATAATACAGAAATAGCAAAACAATTGGTCAAATCCCTAGCAATGCCTCATTCAGAACTGCAGCAATAGAGATGTTTGCCTTAGAAACACAAGGCAAGTGTTATTTTTTAATAATAATAATAATAATAATAATAATAATACATCTCATCTTTCTTAAAATATCAGCAGCTGTCGCTCTATGCCTCAAAGCAATTTTTTAAAGATTTGTATTAATTGATATTTCAAAAAAATCCTTGAAATAAGACTAATTTACTTGAGATGTTACTGTTTTCAGAGAATGTGTGCAAGTCTTTATTTTTTCCTTCACTTAAGTATAGAATTAAAAACAAGTGAAAGATCTGTCGGCACACTAATATTCAACTATAAAACAAATTAAATAAATAAATAAAATAAAATAAAATAAAATAAAATAAAATAAAATAAATAAATAAATAAATAAATAAATAAATACATAAATTTCTGTTTCTAAAGTAAATAGGTCCTGTTTTAAGGTTGTGGTTGTTGTTGGGGGGGGGGGGGTGGGGGGGGTTAACTAAAAATCAGGTAAAAAGTTGGTATGATTTAGGCATAAATCACATCTAGTTTAAAAAAATTGAGTAACACTTAGGGAACACTATTCACCATTAACAACTTTCTTATTAGCATGTATATTACTAGCACATTGCCTTTTTATTAGTACTTATAAAGCACATATAAATACATATTCTAGATTACTTAACCCTGCCCAAAACCTAAACATAACTATTACAACAACTTACTTACTATCAAAAAGCAGCAAATTAGGAGTTTATTGAGGGAAAACTCTTAATTAATCATACTTAGTTAGTTAATAGTTAATGTGTTCCCTAATCTAAAGTGTTACCAAAAGTGAAGGACAAACAGCTACAGCTAAAAGTTCAAACAGCAATAAACTAAATCTTAAAATGAAAGTTTTCTGATTTTTATCCTCAAAAAACACTCCGTTCAGTCTCTGATTGGCATAAATCGATTTTAACGTAATAGAAGCTGGGCTGAATCTGTGAAGCAAGCAAAATGGGAGCTTGTAAGATTCCAGTCAGTTGTACGAGGCTCGGAAAATCTCAGTTATGAAGCACAATAAACACAGACAGGCCTATTGTATGGCGGCCTTCTGACTGGTGTAAAGGGGAACCACAGAGTCAGCCGAGCAGCAAATAACGCTGTGCCGAGGAAACCTTTCCCTGTCTCAAGAGTGTCCTCTCTTCATATTTCCTATTGTTCTTCTGCTGTTTGTTTGGTTAAGTCTTCACCGTCATTGTTTGAGGAAGTGTTCTCCACTAGGCGAAGCGTTTCTCTCACTCTCTCTCCGATAATCTCCTTTCATGGTCTGCTTGGCACCACATTCACTTCTGCTCATCCACACAGCGAAGGAGGGAGGAAATCGACTTTTATTTATTTAGCTTGCTAGAGCTTATTTACTTATTTATTTTGTCAGCGGGAACAGATATTGTGATTCCAGTCACCGGTTTTTGTCGAAGTGTTTTGAATGAATTCAAATGTGTCTCTGTGTGCCTGCTGATTATCAGCCTTTTGATAATTTCCTTTTGATTTTCCTTTGTGGACTCTTTGTCAGTGGAATGGGATTTTTTTGGCCTGTCAGAAAACTTGAAGGGACCCGTATCTATCTCATAATTTGCATTGGTTCTCCAATCAACATTATGTTCAAAGATCTCACCAAATACTCATGAATAAGGGGACCAAATGTAAGAGTTTAGCATTTGGTTATTGAACAAACCATATTGATAGACCACACACGTTTGAGTGGGATGCATACTCTAAACGTCAATAGTGGTTACCGCCCTATACACTGATCAGGCATGACATTATGACCACTGAGAGGTGAAGTGAATAACACTGATTATCTCTTCATCACGGCACCTGTTAGCGGTTGGGATATATTAGTCAGCAAGTGAACATTTTGTCCTCAAACTTCATGTGTTAGAAGCAAGCGTAAGGATTTGAGCGAGTCTAACAAGGGCCAAATTGTGATGGCTAGATGACTGGGTCAGAGCATCTCCGAAACTGCAGCTCTTGTGGGGTGTTCCCGGTCTGCAATGATTGGTATCTATCAAAAGTGGTCCAAGGAAGGAACAGTGGTGAACCAGCGACAGGGTAATGGGCGGCCAAGGCTTACTGATTCACGTGGGGAGCAAAGGCTGGCCTGTGTTGTCCGATCCAACAGACAAGCTAATATAGCTCAAATTGCTCAAGAAGTTCATGCTGATTCTGTTGGAAAGGTGTCAGAATATCCAAATTCCCCAGATCTCAATCCAATCGAGCATTTGTGAGATGTGCTGAACAAACAAGTCCTATCCATGGAGGCCCCACCTCGCAACTTACAGGACTTAAAGGATCTTGGTGCCAGATACTACAGCATACCTTTAGGGGTCTAGTGGAGTCCATGCCTCAACGGCTCAGGGCTGTTTTGGCAGCAAAAGGGGGATCAACACAATATTAGGAAGGTAGTCATAATGCTATGCTCTGATCGGCGTATATACAGTATTCTGCGCACAAAAATACCATTCAGCATCCACTCTGCTTATAGCAATTTATGTACAAATATAGTTTTCTTGCACGTATTGCAGCCATCCTCTAAGCTTACTCACATAGCAGGTAGCAGGTTTTCAAGCTTGTTATAAGCCGGGCGATAAGATGCCATGTTCCAAAAACAGTTTGATCTCCTTAAGAGTATATGACCAGCTGGTAGCTGGTTCATCGATGTCTAGAGCAGTGGTTTTCAAACCAGTCCTACGAGCAACCCCAGCACTGCACATTTTCTGTGTCTCCTTCATCTATCACACCTGATTCAACTCATCAGCTCATTAGTAGAGACTGCAAGACCTGAAATGGGGTTAAGGCTAGAAGGGATACATATGATTCTACTGGGCATGCGCACATCAATATAGCGTAATTTTTGTCACACTGTACAACAGCAATTACTATTTTTGCATTCTTGTAAAGGTTTAGGTTTAGGGTTGGAGTAGGTGTAGACTTTAATATAACTCAATCTAATAGGTAGAAAATTAAACTTCATTGTCAGTTTCCGGTCAGAGCTGCATCCCTTCTAGCCACAACCATGAAATGGGGGTCAGTTATAGGGAGACATGCAAAATGTGAGGTGTTAGGGGTGCTTTCAGGACCTGTTTGAAAACCACTGGTCTAGAGCTAAAGTCTAGCTTGAAATAGCT
This sequence comes from Acrossocheilus fasciatus, assembly GCA_036784905.1. NCBI lineage: Eukaryota > Metazoa > Chordata > Actinopteri > Cypriniformes > Cyprinidae > Acrossocheilus > Acrossocheilus fasciatus. Next base: position 4,936,659 of record CM071943.1, read on the forward strand.
AGAAAATGGCTACCAAGCTCCAAGCCTGCTGAAGAAAAAAATTAAATAAAATGCATAAATCAGCTTGTCTTGCTAACACATTTTAGACTCAGTCTTTTCAGCTTTTGGCTGGTTTTAGAGGGGTTTAGGGCACTTCAGCTGGCCAAACTGCAGCAGTCTTATACCAAATGAAAGCAGTAAAACCCATTTCAGGCTTGTTTAAGACTGAAGGTTTTTTTAAATATCAAGATGTTAAGCATGCTGGTAAGTGAACGTCAAATTATAAAAATACATTACAAAAGAACTGTGCGAACTTGTCAATTTTAATTAGATTTAACTTCTATTTCATTAAACAGAAAAGTAACTAATGAATTTAAAAGTCACATTAACCTTTCTGAAGCAATGCATTATGAGATTACCTTTTCTGTGAAGGATACGCATGACGCTGCCTGATTTTGACCAAAAGAAGACATCTAAGAAATAAGAAGCTTCATAACCACCTTTGTGTGCTGATATCTATGGTGTCTTAAAATACTGTCTAGGTAGACAGCTGACTAGGCTTTGGAACAGAGCTGTGGAGTTTGTTTTCTCAAGCATGCTTCCCAGAAGGCTTTGCTGTCTTTGTTTGCATGCTTAAGCTTAGTGTACAGATTTATATACATATGCATAAAAACAGGAATCAGCAGACATCCTCTCAGAATCTTAAAGATATCTGAATCCATAACAATAGCGCCTTTTCCATCCCAGCACTGTTTTAATCTAATCAGAAATATGCATATTTATGGAATTAAAACTTATGGAATGGAAATTCAAATACAGCGAACACAGATGACTGGCAGATAATGTCCGTTTGCTTTTATAAACAGGGAAACTTCATAAAATCAAATTTGTATGATACTAAATATGAATTATTATGAGATTTACATGTTTTCATATCTGCTCGGAGGATGCATATATATATATATACATATATATATAACAGCAAAAAGCCTGAAATGCCCAACATTCGTGGGTGGGATATATATCTTATTGTCAGATATATAAATATATAAATAAATGAGCCTTTAAATTGTCTCCAAAGCTAGGGGGATTGAAATTTATACGTCTGGTTATCAAACCAAAGGTTCAGAACGCCTGCCAATAGCCAAAGTAATGGTGAAGAATTGGCCAGGTCATTGGACTGGAATGTGATTGAATGCAGTTCTGTGTCACAGATACTCTAGGATTTATATAGTATGTACTAAAGGAGATATCAGTGGTCAGTTGTATTTGTGTGCATATATACACAGTGACGTGCATGTAATTCTCATCATGTTCTTACTCAAAGCCCTTAAGGCCAAATATGCTAATGTTTGATGACATGTCATCACATCAAATCCATTACAAGATTGTGGGTGAAGAAATGTGTGAATCATTCCATTTTTTCCCAAGCCGCTGAGCGAAGAGTCACTTTATATGTCCTGTCGTGAAAAATAACTTGAGGCTTTGGAAAGTGTCCTCTTATTATATCAAATTAAATTTGATCACTGAGCATTGTCTCCTAATTCTCAAAATTCTTCAAAGTACGCGTCTGAACCACGTCGCTTAGTATAGGGATTTTCAATATGACATCCGTGGAGGGAGGGTGGCTAAATTTAAAAATTTAATTCCATTTGCCCGCTTTCATGCTGTCTTCCAAGAGTTTCCAAGAGTGAGCATTCAATAAATCAAAGACAGAGCTGCTCTCTGAGATTCCTGCTCACATTTTCTCCCCCATTTTGAGTACCATTACGGTCAAAGTCTTGTCTTTAGCACTCACAGATTGCTGTGGATCGTTAGACCAGGCAGAGAAATGCATAACTTTGTTTTAGTCTAATGAGATCTCTGGATTCCTGTCTCCTACTCGTAGAGTAATAACGCACAGAAGAATGGAATTGATTGCGACCGAAACAGGGTTCAAATTTGTAATGGCGAGCAGTGCAATGTGGGCTTTCAAGAACATGGGAAATCGGACAAGAAATGCATTCCAACGGCATCAGCATGCTGGACTTTTTGTAGAATGCAGGGAAATTAAATTTAGAGGGTCTGTCAAGGGCAGATAAGAAATATCGGTCTATAAAAAGGCCATCTGTATAGTTTCTGAGCAATTTACATCTAATAGAAAAAGAAAAACGATACAGATATTGCATTTATCTCGGCCCAAAAGAGACAGAGCAGAAAAAGATTTTTGATTTATTTTATAAAACTGGTTTATGTGGAAAATCATATAAAAATTGGATTTGGAAAGTTCTTAAAAAGCTCTCTTTCAAATGAAAGAAATATTGTATTGTCTAGTCTTTGCAAAATGACTACTAGAAGTTTTTTTTTTTTTTTCCTCTCTTTTTTTCCATCAGGTTTATGTTACATTTTACTGCATTTGTTTTTTGTTTTTTTTGTTTTGTTTTTTTTCAAACTGAAACATGTCCATTGAGCTGATATTGTTTTTAAAGGCATATCTGCTGCTCTTATATCTCAACATAGCACTGAAATTACTAAGGTCATGAGCTGGATACAAAGATGAGATGAGGAGAAAAAAAAAAAAAAAAAGATACATGTTTGGAACAACAAATTATGGCAACTTTACCATCGCATTATTCGTGTTAACACTTTGTCATAACCAGGATGCATGGCAAATTACAACAAGCAATTTTTCTGCCCAGGCTGAAAGCTCTAAATAAATGTGATGTTTTATATAGAAAGTTATATGGAGAGAGATATTTATTAACCAGTGAGATTTCATTCAGGGCAGGACAGCCTATAGCATGATGGCAGGCAAAATGCCCTGTTGTGGCTACTTAGGACAAATGTTTAAATTAACATGGAAGAGACAGCTTGTTGCTTTATCACGTTGTATTGGTTAGGCCACAGTGTTGTAATACATTTCAAGAAAATGAATTCTGTATTTATAGTGCATTTTTCATCAGAGATTTATTAGCAGCATTTTGTGAGCAGAACTCTAGCTCTCCCCAGACATTATTTCATTTTATTTTTTTGTTTTATGTCATTTGTTACTTAAACACAGAAAACAAAAAGTTTACAATTAGCCAAGAAATTAAAATTAAAATAAAATAGTGCTGTCAAACGATTAATTGCAATAAATTGCATCCAAAATAAAAGTTTTTGCTTACATAATATATGTGTGCATACTGTGTATATTTATTATGTATGTATATATAAATACAAACACATGCATGTATATATGTAAGAAAAATACGTTATGCTTATATTTTAAATATATTTATAATCTAAAATATAATAATATAAATATATAAATTATATACATGTAAATATTTTAAAAATATATACTGTTTGTGTGTGTATTTATATATACATAATAAATACACACTGTACACATACATATATAATGTAAACAAAAACTTTTATTTTGGATGCAATTAATCCTTTAACAGCACTAAAATAAAAATAAAAAATTGTGCAAATTGAATTTTTTATTTTTTTCTATCAACTTTTTTAATGTTTATGCTCTATTGTTTTGTTGTTGAACCTTTAAACATTTAAACTCTTACTGTAATAAATGCTTGTTTTCATGACAGATTTAATCAAAATTACATTAATAAATTAAAAATATAAGGAAAATATAAAATAATGCACACATGTACCCAAATGCTCCTGTTATTTTTTTTATTTTATTATTTTTTTCTAGCTAAATAACGAATTGAATGGCTTTTCTGGGGTAAATGTTATGTGGCATTGTTTACAATGTTTTACTGACTTTTGTATTTGGTTGAAACACTTACACATATCATGCTGTACTTTCTTTCAGTATACCTTCTGATCTACATTAAAGGAATAGTTCATCCAAAAATTCAAATTGTCACTTACTCACACTCATGTTGTTCCAAACCTATATGAATTTTTTTTTTTTTTTTTCTGTCAGATATTTTGATATTTGAAGAATGTGGGTGGAAAGTCAATGGTTACCATCAACTGTTTGGCTACCAACATTCTTCAGAATATATTTCAGAATATATAACATGAGTGTGAGTAAATGACAGAATTTAGAGTTTTGGGACAACTATCCCTTTAATGTTTATTTTGTGATATAACTAGCAGTAAAGAGGAAGAGATGATCGGATCACATGCAACTTGAACTGAGTGACTATAGTGATCTGTCGCCCCACATTAAAGACAAAACAACCTTTGTTGTTCATAATTTGTTATAACATTGACCAAATTTGGAGATTCTGGTTGAGAGCATCAACTAAGAAATCATATAGACTAAAATATCTTTGTTCAGCAAAATGAAGATTGATTAAAATCAAGACATTGATATTGTCAACTCAAACCTATAGCATCCACACAGCTATGTTAAAGGGTTAGTTCACACAAAAATAAAAATTCTGTCATTAATTACTCACCTTCATGTCGATCCAAGTCATAAGACCTTCGTTCATCCTCAGAACACAAATTACAATATTTTTTTTATAAAATTTGAGAGCTTTCTTACACTGCATAGATAGCAACGCAACTGAAATGCTCAAGCCCCAAAAAAGGCAGTAAGGAGATCGTTAAAATAGTCCATGTGACATCAGTGGTTCAACCGTAATGTAAGCTATGAGAATTGTGCGCAAAGTCTATTTTAACGATGTCCTTACTACCTTTCTGGGTCTTTGTCAGTTGCATTGCTGTCTATGCAGGGTCAGAAAGCTCTCGGATTTCATCAAAAATATCTTAATTTGTGAACGAAGATCTTACGGGTTTGGAATGACATGAGTGGGTGAGTAATTAATGACAGAATTTTAATTTTTGGGTGAACTATCCCTTTAAGCTGTCGTTGTTGTCACGACCAGGGGCCTGTACCTTGAAGCCAGTTTAGCTGGCTAGCCAGGTAAGTTTCAGTTTAGTTTGCGCCAACTCTAGGTTTTAGATACCATGAAAGTGGTTTGGCTTTTAGCAGTGTTCATCCCCATAGCAACTTAAGCTCCACAGCTAACCTGCTTCGGGGCAGATTATGTTCTGGTTTAGAGATCGCAAACCAAATTTGACCAATCAGCTTCAAGCAAAGTGACACGTCTCTGACGCAATAAAGCCACTCCTCCTATTTCTCTTACTCCAAATTAAAGGAACGCTATATAGTAAAAATATTTTAAATATAAAATCATCTGATATTTTTATAATTATTTTATATTATTTATATAATTATTATACCCTTAATTCATTACACAAGCCAGCTTAGTTTAATAGTAATTATTAAGCTTTTAAACATTTGGATAATATGCAATATAAATAAGATTTAGAATCAATAGCTTTAAGCATGACTAAATATGAGCGTAGATTTTTAAGTGTTTTTAGACCTATAAATATTATCAACTCTAAAATAACTTTTACTTGCACTTATATGGTAAGATGTTTTCATGGTAAGTTTCCCTCTTTCATGGATACATCGTTTCATGATCGTGCAGTGTAAATGCGTTTAAATTCTTCATATTGTTCAATCTTTGGTAGTGAATCACACTGACTCTCTCACGAGAAGTGAATCACAGTTTCAAGGCATGTGATTGGCTGCTCATTACTGTTTCCGTTTAGTTTATTTAGTTTACTGATGTCACACTTTCATGTGCACGCGCTTCATTAACTCAGGATAAATCCTGAGTTGACAGAGAAAGTTGATGATCAGCTTCATGGTACCAACAAAGCCAGATTGGACTGGTTTGGTTTTGTCAACTCAAACCTAATCCTGTAACCCTGAGTTTGTTCAGCCACCATCATGGTATACTGTAGGCCCCAGCTCAAAGCCGTGACAAAAGATTGGAGGACATAGTCAGGATGGTTTGATTGCAATGTAAATATTTATTAACATAAATATAAAAATAAATAAAACAAGAAATCAACACAATCAAACACAATTTCTGTCAGACACATGGTTAGTCAAGCATCAGACAGAAACAACTTTAAAGTAATAACAAAGCCCAAAATAAACAAAGACCCAAACTCAAAACAAACGCAACCAGGAGCAGGGGCCTGTACCATGGATGGTGACTGAACAAACTCAGGGTTACAGGATTAGTTTTGAGTTGACAAAACCAAACCAAACCAAACCAGTCCAATCTGGCTTTGTTGGTACCATGAAGCTGATCATCAACTTTCTCTGTCAACTCAGGCTTGATACTGAGTTAATGGAGCGTGTGCACTTGAAAGTGTGACATCAGTAATGAGCAGCCAATCCCATGCCTTAAAACTATGATTCACTACTTGTGAGAGAGTCAGTGCAAAGATTAAAATATTGAACAATATGAATAATTTAAACACATTTACACAGCACGATCATGAAACGATCTATCCATGAAAGAGGAAAACTTAAGAGGGCTGTTCACACTGCGCTTAACCCCGGGTTATCGTCATTCTAAACACCGCTTTTAACCCCGGGTAAAGACACGTTTCACACCTGTAGGAAACACGCGTTGTGTAAACTGCAGCCGGTGAGAATAAATATCAAAAGACGGAAAGAACTGGAGTGAATAGGACACTGTATTATTCTTACGGTACTGCAAGTAAATAATAATGTATCTCCACACTTAAAATAAATTCAAAGAAATATTCACACACTTTGCTCCTTGTTTTCTTTCTTTTGTACTTTTGTCTTTGTTTTCTTGCCTTTGTGCGTCATGAGGCCGTTCACATGTCGCGCCTAAAACGCGTTTAAAACGCTAAGCGCGCCGCTTTCTCCTTCTTTCCAAAGCGCTGTAGCTCGCGCTCCCATGGCATCTGCCGTTGCTAAGCAACCATGACCTGCACTCTTCATGAAGGCAAAGGATAATCGCTGTTCGTTCAATCAGAGACAGTAACACCGCAAATAAGAACGTTAACCGGGGTTTAGGAATGTACCGTGTGAACCATCTGTTAATGAATACCCAGGGTTAACAGTTAACCCCAGGCATAGTATGAGCAGTGTGAAACATGATTACAGATAACCCAGGATTCCGCTTATCCGGGGTTTAGGATGACCCAGGGTTAACAATTTCAAGTGTGAAAAGCCCTAAAGAAAACATCTTACCATATAAGTGCAAGTAAAAGTTGTAAAGTTAGTTTATAGAGTTGATAATATTTATAGGTATAAAAACATTTAATCTACGCTCAAATGTAGTCATTTTTAAAGCTATTGATTCTAAAACTTATTTATGTTGCATATTATTTATATGTTTAAATTGATTTTAAATAAAAGCTTAATAATTACTATTAAATTAAACTAGCTTGTGTAACGGATTAAGGGTTTATCCTTAAAAATGGATAATATTGTATCCTTAAAAATGTTTTACTATATAGCGTCCTTTAATTTGGAGTAAGAGAAACAGGAGGAGTGGCTTTATTGCGTCAGAGACATGTCACTTTGCCTGAAGCGGATTGGTCAAATTTCAGTTTGTGATCTCTAAACCAGAACATAATCTGCCCCCGAAGCAGGTTAGCTGTGGAGCGTAAGTTACTATGGCGATGAACACTGCGAAAAGCCAAACCACTTTCATGGTACCTAATACCCAGAGTTGGCGCAAACTAAACTGAAACTTACCTGGCTAGCCAGCTAAACCGGCTTCATGGTACAGGCCCCTGGTCTTCCATGCCAACAAAGCCCAGGCTTTATAGAGGGAACAACAGGTGTACACAGTTCACTTGATGAGTCTCCTAGCCACACCCACTGGCCGGCAATAGCGGGAAGAGTAGGAGACTCGTCACATTGCTGTGAGTACAAAATAGACACTAACAGAGTCAAAACACACCATCAAAGAAGCACTAATTGAACATCAAAATTTCAGTCAGTGGTGGTAAATCCTTTTCAGCCCTCTAAAACAGTTTCATCCGAAACTGGAAATTCATTGGTGGTCGAGTATTTTCAGCGCATCACTAATTTCTAAATGTCAAACAGCTGGATCAGGTTCTCTACATGAAAATGCCTGTGGAAAACAAGCAGAATCAAAGAATCTTTCATGACAAAACTGTAACTTTCCCTCTGCATTACACTCTCCTCTCATCTCCAGTATCTCTGGACCTGTGTAGGCATTTAGCTCTCATAGAATCGCTGCTGCCACACAGCCGGCCTCCTCCATATTGTTCCCCGGGGGCGAGCCACCTGCAGCAGCCTCTGGTTGCACGAGCAGATTGCCATCACTGGTAATTGAGACTGCGGAAGAGCTCGGAGACATTTCAGCAAACGCTGGATGGGAATAGATAGCGGAGGCAGCTCGGAAGGAGAGACGTGAGGCCAGGCGTCCACACGTGGTGAGAAAAGAAGACAAAAACGTCAATTCTGAAGAGTTTCTTCCATCCCGTGATGCCTCAAACAGGCCTGTCAGTGCTTGTGAAGAGCACATCAGGAGATGAATTCAGCCCGGGGCTCGAACACACAGATATGGCCTTGTGAACGATACATGAGGCGTAAGCCAGCAGATGAACCCGGCCGAGGAAGACTTTACAGACATTGATATTTACACACTGCACAGCAAATGTTTCGCCGAATAAGTCTTTGAGCTTTGCAGAAATGAAGAATAAAGAACGCTCCATCTTCACCTGCGCGCCCGCACTCAAAAATCTCTCGGTGTGTCATTTCCTCTCTCCGCTCGTCCTCCTCAGTGTCAGCATGCCCTCCTCCTCTCCTTTCATTAATATCCACAATATGATGGCTTTAACGACAGCGCTGCATTCATTAATATCTCCCCCTTTAAATGCCACTCTCTCGCGCTGCGCCAAAGTGAAACGCCACCAAATCAAAACATTAATTAATTACGTCGCCACCTCACCAACCTTCAGCAGGCTGACATTTTCTCTCCCTGTCGCTCTGATGAGTGAGCCGGGTTACGACTGGGTCTCCGCAGGGCCCTGTGTAGCAACGGCGCCTGCGGCTTTAATGCAGGAGAGGAGAGATGCAACAGCGGTGTTTCTGCATGACGGCATAGTGTAATATGAGTGCCCACTAGTGGACAAATGAGGAAAGAGTCAGAATGATAATGCAGGAAAAAGACTCCTCCTTCAGATCATGCTGCAATCTTACATGTCACTATTATTCACTCAGACTCGGGTTGTTCAAAAACACAGTAACCTAATTAAAAGAACAGCCCATTTAAAAATAAAATATTTGTCATCATTTACACACACCCTCAGGTTGTTTCAAACCCAAATGAATTTATTTCTGCAGTGGAACAAGAAGAGATGTTAGGCAGAATAATTATGATGTTATTTTTTTATTATTATTTTTTTTGTTTTGTTTTCCATGCAATAAATAGAGATTGGTGCTGTCAAGCTTCGTAATGACAAAAAATAGTCAATTTTACATGTATGCTATATTTTGTATGCTTATATCTTAAGTCATTAAGTAGGTTTGTGTGGAAAGAAAGAAAAAAAACATATATATAAAAGAAAGAAAAAAGAAATCCATTGAAAATTAATTTTAAAAATGGGGGGGGGGGGATTATTAAATTAATTATACACATATACAGATGGATGGATGGATTGAGTTTTTATATTGTTAGCTCGGTGACACACAAGAATCAATGATGCATCTAAAGTTGATTTGAGAGCTTTCACACAAAGCTATCATCCACAATTCCCATCATTCACACAAGGCACGCAAGTCATATTGACTTCATGGTGCTTAGTGTCAGTTTAGAGCTCTACAGCATTTGTCTCTTTTTGTTTTCACTTGTATGAAAAAAAAAGAAAGAAAAAAAAAACTAACATCATCTTTAGAGCTCCTCAGGAGAAAGAGCCTGATAGAGTTTGAGTAAATGATAGAATATTTTATTTTTAAGTAAACTAGTGCTAAAGAGGTAAAGCCACAGTTGTATATTGTACAAACACCTGCACCTAAAGCATGAATTTCTGTGTCACACTTGTTACTCTAAAGAGGACAAGTATAGGATCAGCTTAGGGTCACATCCCAAAGTATGCGATGCTGAGGTTGTTCACGGAGCACAATTCCTGACCTCACAGCTGAAGTATAGGTCAAACAGATGCTTGTTTGTTCTGGTCACCTTGACCTTTCACCAGGTCAACGCCTGACCCAATCAGCCTTTCTCAGGTCAGTTAAAGCACAGGAGCACGTCCCCGTCCCCTGCTCTTGCTCTAGATTTAACACCTGCCTCAATTCACCTTTCGCACATCCCTAATCAGTCTTTCCGACCAAAAACACACTCTCAGGGGTGATGCATTAACAAGGCCAGACTCTATCTGTCTGACATAGCCACATAAACACACACACCTGCAAACGCAACCCAGATTCATGAATCTCCTCAGTGTGACACAAATGGAGCATCTGATCCAATCAAACAAGCAATAAACCCACATAGCCTTGCTCCTACAGAGACCAAAGTTCACATTTTCCAGGAACAATAGCACTTTTATTTCGGACCAAACATTATTTCCCCCTCTTTATTTTCAAAAACCTATTCGATACTTCTGAGAAATGCATTTCTCTCATCTCTTTCAAATATCTGCTGGAAGGACTCGAAAAGAAATTCCAATAATTCTTGCAAGATGAACTGCGTTGGAGATCCGAAATCCACTATTTCACCATTTCCCTCAAGCAAAAAGGACTCAAAACTCTGAGGAGCTATTAATGTGAATTCAGTTTTTGAGCTGAGTCATGCTGGACATTTTCACTTATATACTGTGCTCAATCATCGTGTCTATTGAGATTGAAGGGGACTGAGGGGGGAAAAAAAGTGTTTGCTGCTTTTATTTGTGTCCCGTACAGTGTAAATTGCATGACACGAATCTCCACAGAGCTGAGCAGAGTAATAAATATGATAATGTCTATGTTTTGTTCACATGGAAACATATTACAGGCAAAAAGTCTTGTCTTATTCATCATAATGCTTCCTCTGGGCGCATTTTCATATTACCTGGCCATTCAAAGCAGCATAACAATGCAGGTATTATTCAGAACGCAACAGTTTGCAGTTGGGCGTCTCATATTTTCCGATAATTCACGTTATTGGAGCTCGTCGATCAGGCTGAAAACAGTCAAACGGGAGAGCGTTTTTGAGGGACCCATCAATGTAATTTACAGCGCTCTTTAATAGCTCCGTAAAAGGACAAGGTTAGTCAAGGACGAACGGTTGGCGAGACAGTCGCGCCCGCGTCGTGAAAAGTGTCCTTTTCTACGGACCTTCCCAGAATGCATCTCTCTCCTCTGGCACCGGCACGTCCTCTGTAATGGCTGAGCTGTAAAAGAGGTACGTGTACGTGCGTCGTCTGCGGACACAGATTAGAGGACACTCGCAGGATAGAGGGTGGCATACAAACAAAAGAACATGCGCTCCCCATATTTGCAGGGCGGCTCTGTGGAGAGAGAGGGAGAGAGAAAGAGAGAGAGCGTTTTGCTGTGACGGTGATGTATGGCTTGTCACTGGCTAAGCTTTGCTCAGAATACTAATGGATCTTTTGGAGCACAAGATGGAGAGGCCGAATGCGTCTCTTTATTTTTCTTTTTCTGCAAATGCGTGGTTACAGAGACGCCGTGTGCTCGCTGGGGAGCGGGGGTTTTGCGTAGATACTTTTTTCCCCTTGATAAAAGGGATAAGGTGCTGACACTCATCTGTGCAGCCTCCAGCCGCTTGTGGTGGTTAACACTGTGGCTGGGGATCTCTGGCAATAGGAGATCTTGAACTCATCCTGACCCAGACCAGCTGGAATTACCTCTCTTGAATGGAAAACCAATCCAAGGGATAACCAGATGCCAGAGGTCTAGAGGGAAGCGTTACTGCATTTGTATTGTGACGCTAGGCTCACATCGCAACCTGAACATTAAAACAAATTACTCCAAATCTAATAGGACCATTTAGACTGAAATGCAAACTAATTAATGAATAACTATTATATTAAAATGTGCATATAAACATTGTATGCAGGGCCTAAAATTAACACTCGCCATGTGCAAGTGAAAAATCAGCATTGATTATATGAAACGGTGATAATCACCAGTTGACGGGTAAAATTAGTTATATGTCTGAGAGCGCATTTTTCGGCACAATTATCAAATCACAAAGACTGCATTGCAAGTATATAAATGCACCGCGTTGTGATCTTTTCACATGAGCTGCTCATGATAACAGTTTTTAGTATCTCATAGCACTTCGCAGTAAACGCGGCTCCACACGAACTCGAGTGGAGTGTATCGAGTAAAAGTGAATGAGTTTGAGTCATGTATACAGTGCATTTGAAAATGCAAAATGGGCCAAACATCCTGCTACGTTTGTAAAAAAATATATAATTTCTAAAGCTGTTGTCAACAAAATAGAAGTATTTCAAAAGTGAAGCTTCCTTGTAGTTTTCTGACAAAATAAAAGCCCTATGGTAAAAAAAAATAATAATAATACAATAAAAAATAATAGTGCTGTCAAATGATTAATCGCGATTAATCACATCCAAAATAAAAGTTTTTGTTTACATAATATGTGTACACTGTAAAAAAAAAAAAAAAGTTGAGCGAACTTTAAAATCTGCTGAAGCTGGTGTTAAAATGCTAAAAATGTTTTTTTTTTTTTTTTGAGTTTGCTCAACTTGTTTTTCTGGGAGATTCTCAAATTTGTGTTGTATAAACTTAAAACGACAAGTTGAGAAAAGTCAAAAAAGTTTGTTGCCTTAAAATTTTAAGTTGGCTCAACTTTTTTTTTTACAGTGTAGGCTGTGTATATTTATTATGTATATATAAATACAAATACATGCATGTATATATTTAAGAAAAATGTTATGTTTATATATGAAATCTATTTATATATAATATAAAATATAATAATATAAATATATAAATGTATGCATGTACATGTAAATATTTTCTAAATATATACTGTATGTGTGTGTGTGTTTATATATACATACTAAATATACATAATACTCATACATATATTACGTACAAAAACTTTTATTTTGGATGCGATTAATCACTTGACAGCACTAAAAAATAAATAAATAAACAACAACAATACTACTACTACTACTACTACTACTACTACTAATAATAATAATAAAATATCATTATTATTATTATTATTATTATTATTATTATTAATATTATTAATATTATTATTAATTGCAATAAGATGTTCCTCCCCAATTTGTTCTGTTATTTTCAATAAAATAATGCACATTTCTCAAGTCACTGGCAATTGGCAGTAGTGGCAAAATGTTAGTATTGGCCCCGATTATATACATAAACACACTACGGTTAATCCTGTTATGCTCACCAAGGCTGCATTTATTTGATCAATACATTAAAAATGTAAACACATTGTAATAATATTTCACACTATTTAAAATAAAATATATTTAAAAAAAGTTCACATGTAATTTATGAATTTTCAGTATCATTACTCCAGTCTTCAGTGTCACATGATCCTTCAGAAATCATTCTAATATGCTGATTTGCTACTCAATAAACATTTACTATTATTATCATCACTGTTGAAAACAGTCGCGCTGCTCAATATATATATATATATATATATATATACATATACTCTTTTTTTTCCAGGATTATTTGATAAATGGAATATTCAAGAGAATTTTGATTATTTTATAGCATTTATTTGAAACAGAAATATTTTGTAGCATCATAAATGTCTTTATTGTTTGGTTAATATAATGCAGTCTTGCTGAAGAATCGCAGTTACTCAACATATCACTTGTTACTGGATGGCAACCACATGAGCACATACTTGACGTCTCTCAAAACTCTCTCACAATGAATTCTTAAGACCATGCTGTCGACAGGCTGTTGTTAGTGAGATTGATGTTGAACGCACAGTGGTGAACACTAGTTAAATAGGGTTTGTATATACTAAAAAGTATGAGCGAAATGCTGAATAAGGTGTTTTTCACAGAACAAATTCAGTGCAGTGGCTCTTATTTATGAGGTAAAAAGGGAGAAAAATATCAAGAAAAACCAGAGATGCCAGAATATGTCTCTATTGAGAGCAATGTTTTGTATGCAAATAAAAAGCTAGTTTGTGGACAGTGTATAAATTGGACACAGCTCAAGGGAGACAACCCTATAGCTTAGAAATACTTATTTAAAAAAATGCTAATGGATCTCAGTCGCACAGCAAGTTTACACCTATAGATTCAAAATGGCTAAAGTGACGAGAAACTGTCCAAAAAAATTGCCTAACAGGAAATGAAGTGGTTGAGATGTGTCATGGACACAGAATTACTCAGTCGGCCTATGTTCAAACGGAGATACAATTTGGTCCATCCGGCTTTAAGGCCCCACAAGACATTTTTACGCTTTATTATTAAACTCAATGGATTTTTTTCTGTGGATGATGGGCCACTTGAAGGAAACTGTTAACATTTAAATGGATTGCCTAGGATTGCCTGAAGCCTCACTGAACCCAATTTTGACTGTAAACATTTTTGACTGTAACAATATTCTTTATTAGGCCTGTGTAAATATGCATTCAACATTATGCATTATGCATTGTTACCATGTTGGTTGGTTGTTTTTCAGCTTTCATGCAACCTATTAAATTATGTAAAAAAAGTAAACTGTAAGTGCTGCAAATGATAAATGGCATTAGTTTCACTGCCTGAGAAAGCACTTCCACACATATAATAATAAAAACATATTCTTCCGCACCGACTCATGTCCTTTGTTTTAAAAATAGGACGCTTATCTATGAAATGCAACCACTTTCGACATTTTGCAGTACCTTTTTATGCAATTCCAACAGATTGTCATTTCCTGCCAAAAAATGTATTGTGCTCACATCTCAAAGCATTTGCGTCTAATTTCTGCACGGGGAGCCATCAATGGCACCAGCATTAGCACAGAAACACACTTGTGTGTATGAGCTAACTGCTTAATTCTCTATGTAATCTCCATTGGCTCTAATTTTTCTAAAGGGAGGGAGGTCGTATGCATGTGAAATTGTCTCTCTTAGCAAGAGGCATACCTTTATTTCCCTGTACACACAGAGCCTGATTAAATCAGGGTGCTAAGAAGGATAATTGTTTTGTGCATTAACTCGAGTTAGTCAGATTGCTTCAGGTAAGACCCAATTTAAAGTAAGCCAAGTGCTCTTTACGCAAGCGATCAATACTTGACCTGCAGCGTGTGGACTGCTCAAGTGCACACTTGATTCTGAAGATTCATAAACGCTTATGGTGACATACTTCATTGTAATAGCATACATTCCTAGACGAAGAAATACAAAATGTGAAATTTGTGCTCAGAAGTCTCTTATGCTGCCCAAAGCAAAAATAAAAAGTAAAAGCAAAGTATAAACTGTAATAATATTTCACAATATTGCTATTTAAAATAAACATTTTCTATTTGAATATATTTTAAAATGCAATTTATTGCTATGATGCAAAGCTGAATTTTCAGCAGCCATTATTCCAGTCTTGAGTGTCACATAGTTCTTCAGAAATCCTTCTAATATTCAGATTTGCTGCTCAAGAAGGACCAAGAAATGTTTGTCCAATCAAAACGCTTGGTCCGAGCGTTTTTATTGACTTTCCTACCTGCCTGTCAACATATGTATTAGCATACCTCTGCGCACCTGGTTCGCGCAGACAGGATACGTCATCAGCGCGATCATGCACACTGTGCATAGTACTAACCGTCCTATAAAGTTTTCTCACCGGTGAATGACACCTGATGTAGCCAAGCGGTTCCCAACCCCCCACCGCCCCTGCATATTTTGCATGTCTCGCTTAGTTAACACACCCGATTCAGATAACCAGCTCGTTAGAAGCGAGCTATGTGCATGAACTGTGTACCGACTGACATGCTCCCCACATAGTGTTCTTTGCTCCCTACTCCCTGAGCAGGGGAAAGCTGTTGAAGTTTACTTCACTTCGGAACATTCATTCACGGATTTGCACTGCACAGCATCTTCACACACACAGACAAAACTTACTAGAGAAGTGTGAAGTGTGACATAATATACCTCTGTAAATAAATACTATTTAAATTTACGTCTAGCACACTTTAATGCCCTTTGTATGGAACATATATGCTCGCTTCGAACTGGATTCATGGTGGAATATCCAGTGATGTCCACTTTGCAGGGCACTTATGGTCGAAAAGAACAAACGTTGTACGTGATAAGAGATACATATGAAATTGGGGAACTGGGAACCGCTGATGTAGCCTATTGTAGTAATGTTGTCTCTGGTATTCTGGTCTGTGAGTGTATGCTTGCAGGGGGCATGGCTTTCGATGGCGATAGCAGGGAGGGTAGGCCGTTCGCTTTCAGTGCTATTAGGCTAAAGTTAGCATTTTCCAAGATCTCCTACTGTACCTTTAAATGAATAGGGTGAGTAAGCGGTGTCTGAATAGTAATTTTTGGTAACGCTTTATTTCGATAGTCCACTTTAGACATTTTACTAACAGTAAGTAACTTTGCAACTACATGTCAACTAGCAGTCATTAGAGTATTAGTAGACTGTCTGCTTAATAACTTCTAACACTTTATTTTGATGGGTCCACAACATACAACATACTGACTATCAGAAACTTTGCAAGTATATGTCAACTTATTCTACTGACCCTAAACCTACCCTACTGAGAGTTAGTAGACATATAGTTGCAAATTAATGATAATTAGTTGACATGTAGTTGACACGTAGTCACAAAGTTACTTATAGTTTGTAGAATGTCTAAAGTGGACTATCGAAATAAAGTGTAACCTAATTTTTTTTTTGTATTTTTTTCTCTCTGCTCTGATGAAGCATCCTCCAAATAAGACATATGATGGCTGCTTGTAAGCTGAAGTTGGTTATTACTTGAGCATGTGGGAACAGCCAGCAAAGCAAGGGTTAGTGATGTTCCCATCTCGGTGTCTGCTTTAGGACTGAGAGAAATGCTGTAGAAGTTGTCTGATTACCACTGCTCCATATCGCCTAATTCAGGTCAGTGTGCCACCTGCTGCTCGCGTGGCCTCCAGGGTCGCTCCAAATCAATGCCATGACCCAGAGGAAATCACCCCTGTCTCTCGTAATGCTAGGCTCGCACTGCACCGCACCTTCTCCGGTATTACATCAGACAGCCAGGAAAAACAATCGAGAGAGAGAGAGAGAGAGAGAGAGAGAGAGAGAAATTTGTTTGCGAAGAGGGAAACCACATTTATTTTGTGCCATATTGTACTCTTATTTTGTGGGGAGAAATGCAAAATCTCCCAAACATCATATGCAGAACTATTAAGCACAAGCAGGCAAACACATTTGTCTTTGCTTTTACACAAAGATGAAAATGGGAAAATATCAAAACAAGGTCGTTTTGGTTTCCCTCCGAGCTCTACAGTGACATCTGGGTAAAGCACAGCATGTTGTTGTGGCAAGACACTCGAATTAGAGCATGAAACACACAACAGAGATTACAACATTCAAAACAACAACAAAAAAAAAAGGGTGGGTGAACATTCTAAAAATATGGTGGGTGACTCTACAAAACAAGTGACTTCAAAATAATGACTTTAAAAACAAACAGCTAATGCTGAATTTTGGTAATTGAACTCGTTATGACGTGCAGGGTGTTCACAGGTAATACATTAGGAATTCTATTTTTATGTATGCATGTATGTATGTAGGCTATCTATCTATCTATCTATCTATCTATCTATCTATCTATCTATCTATCTATCTATCTATCTATCTATCTATCTATCTATCTATCTATCTATCTATCTATCTGTCTATCTGTCTGTCTGTCTGTCTATCTATCTATCTACATGTATCTATCTTTCGGATAGAATGGAATGGTTTGCTGAACCAAAAACAGTATTTTCAAACAGTGAAAAAAATGTTTTGTTTTTTTTTAAGTTTCAAATGTTTCACATTTGTTTATTTATTTATTTATTTATTTATTTATTTTTTTTTTCATTTTTAATTGTAGAACTAATTACACTGTCATCCTTCTGATGACTTATTTGTTCCCTTTCAGTCAGTCATGTTTGACGTTACGTCATAGTGACTGTAGTAAATGGGATCTCACCCGAGAGCCCAATCACCTTTGAGTGTTAACAAAACAAGCCAATGACAGTTGGTATAAAAGGAGAGAATGTGCAGACACACATCAGCTTTTCGCTTCGGAGCCGAGCCTTTCAGCGCAAATCTCCGAGAGTGTCTACAGACAGCAATTCTCAGTGTTGGTGTTACAGGGCTTCAGCGGGGGTTGCCGATCCAGTGCTGCTGCTTCTCTCACGGTGCGCTGCAGCTCATCAAACTGCGGTCGCACTGCGACCTCCCCCTTTCTAAAAGAGTATTTCTAAAAGAGCAATATCTAAAAGAGCTCCAAGAGCAATGGGTGTCTTTTTAAAGATGGCTTCCTGCTCGTGCATTTCTGGATGTGGTCGCTTCCTGGCTTCGTCTGACAGTCATGATCTGACAGTCTTGGAAGGCACCTTTTTCTGCCCGAAACAGACCAAGCGCTTCCTCCGTCCTCAAGGGTATCCTTGGGTATCCAAAGAGATCCCCCCAGTCGAGTGCGCTATTGCGATGCAGCTCTGCCCGCAAGGCACCACCGCCTGGCAGGGTAATCAACGCCTTCTGTCCAGGGCCTGTAAGTTCTCGTCCACACTAACAGCCAGGGCTTACAGTGCTGCTGGACAGGCCACATCCGCCCTGTACGCCATGGCCCTCCTGCAGGTCCACCAGGCCAAGGTGTGTTGCAGGAACTGTGCACAGCGACGGACCTCGCCCTAGGGGCGACGAAAGTCACAGAGCGGGCCCTGGGTCAAACGATGTCCACGTTAGTGGTCCAGGAGCGCCACCTATGGTTGACCCTGACTGATAACAAGCATCGCTTTTTGGACTCCCCGATCTCCCAGGCCAGCTTACTCTCCGCCGCACAGAAGCAGACAGAGGCGTTTCATCACATCCTGCCTGGGCGGTCCGCTGCTGTTGCCACCCTACCGCCGGCCAGAGTCCCTCTGCCTGCTCGTCACCGAGGGTGCCCTCCTGCTGCCTCCACCTCCACTCCAGCTCGGCTTCTCAGTTCAGTTCTCCTTGGCGAACCCCATTGAAGTTCCTCCTGCACCCTCGGCAGTCAGGCGTGGCGGAGCGTCAGACGCCACGTCCAGCACACGTTTGTTTGCCCTAGGTCAACCCTTGTGCTGGATATTCTGTTTCCGTGTGGTGTGGCTGACACAGATCAGCATATGCTGTTTGCGTCCAGCAGATACTCTCCAAAATGGCGCTACAGAGATGCGGAGGAGACAAATCATTGAATAAAGTCGTTATTTTTTGTTTTCTTTGCATACAAAAACTATTCTCATCACTTCGTAACATTCAGATTGAACCACTGATGGCAGATGGACAATTTTGATGATGTCTTTCATACTTTTCTGAGCCTTGACAGTGTTATTTACTTGGCAGTTAATGGGACAGTCACAAGCCTCCCGGTTTTCATCCAAAATATCTTAAATTGTGTATAAGATGAACAAAGCTTTTATGGGTTTGAAACGGCATGTGGGTAAGTGATTAAAGTGCCCCTATTATTGGGTAATGAAAGGTTCATATTTTGGTTTTAGGAGTTGACATGCATGCAAGGTCAAAAAACACTTTCATTATCTTATAATATGCATTTATTTTTATCTTATTTGCTCATCGACTCCCAAACGATTCGTCAAACGATTTTTCCAAACCCCTCCTTTGCGTGATGCTAATTCAG
Source organism: Acrossocheilus fasciatus (assembly GCA_036784905.1). Lineage (NCBI taxonomy): Eukaryota > Metazoa > Chordata > Actinopteri > Cypriniformes > Cyprinidae > Acrossocheilus > Acrossocheilus fasciatus. Next base: position 4,956,277 of record CM071943.1, read on the forward strand.
ATTTTCATTCAGACCAACGTGAAAAGACCAACGAGTGGGCAGGCAGTATGCTAATGTTTCATGTTGACTTCAACATGAAACAGTTTGGGATTAGTTTTAAAAAATGATACGTTTCAATGATTCAGAGTTTACAGATTCAGAGACAATAACTTCATACATGGTGCACTTTCAGATTTAAAACTTTACAAGATGCTTTCATTCACTTAGAGCTGTGTTACTGCATGAAAGGTAATTTTCAAAAATCCAAAATGGGGCACTTTAATGACGACATTTTCATTTTGGGTTGGAGTAACCCTTTAAAGGGATAGTTAACCAAAAAATGAAAATTACCCCATGATTTACTCACCCTGAGGGTTACTCAACATTCTAGGTGTATATGACTTTCTTCTTTCAGATGAATACAATCGGAGTTATATAAAAAAAATATATACTGGCTCTTCAAAGCTTTATAATATCAGTGAATGGTGGTTGAGATTTTGAAGCATAAAAATGTGCATCCATCCATCATAAAAAGTGCTCCACACGACTCCAGGGGGTTAATAAAGACCTTCTGAAACAAAGCGATGAGTTTGTATAATATCCATATCTAAAAAAAACTGTCTTTCGCGTGTTCACAAGAGAGTTGCTTTACAGTAGATTACGTACATCATAGGCGTAGCGTAAGAAAGTGATGAATGCAGAAGCACAGAGGAGAGAGCAAAACAAAACAAAAAAAAAACAAAAAAAAAAACACAGGGCATGAATTGAAAGTACAAAATGAGGATGTGTAAAGAAAATTGTCAAATGATTTTGATATAAGCCAAGACGAGACTGGTTTGTAAACAAAACTTGGTTCTCACGAGACTAGCATATTCTCACCTGAGCTTATGCTACGCCTACATCCTACATCATCCGCTGGAACGCCACTCTCTCGTGAACGTGAGTACAAACAGTTAGCAGAAGCTAAATATTATAGTTTATAAACTTTTAGATATGGATATTCTTCTTACACAAACACATTGATTCACTTCAGAAGGCCTGTAGCACTTTTGATGGATAGACACACTTTTTGGTGCTTCAAAATCTCGACCCCCATTCACTGCCATTATATAGCTTGGAAAAGCCAGGACATGTTTAACTCATCTGAAAGAAGAAAGTCATATACACCTATGAAGGTTTGAGGGTGAGTAAATCATGGGGTAATTTTCATTTTTGGGTGAACTATCCCTTTAAATCACATTAAACCAAATTAAAAATCAAGTTGAGGTAATGTAAAAACATAAGCTGCCATGATAAACTGATCATACCTTTTTTATTTATTTATATATATAATTTTTACATGTTCCACAGTAGGATCCTGCTGATCTTCTTGCAAAACCATTCACCAAATAACACAAAGACAGCTGAAATATATTTATTCTGCATGAATGAATGCTAAAAGACAACATTAGAATGTAATTTCTTACGCTGTTTACAGACCTGGAAGTTGAGTCATCATCTGATGAGCGCAATAAGATGCAACTGCTCACACTGACACACACAAGCACACACCCGAGCTCTCTACCAGATTTAGAGCATCACTTGGGGACTGTCTTCTGATTGGCAACCCGGGTGTTTTGTTTGTCTCAAGAGGCCCAGAAATTCCCTCTCCCTCCCTCAGCCCTTTTCTGTTCTTTCAATTCACTTTCGGCAGAGGCAATCTTTGTCTCTCTTGTTCCCTTGTGATCTCTCACTCCTCAGCAGGATGAGCTCGGAGGCTGCGCGTCTCCACCTGACAGTGTATGGAATCTGCCTATCAGAGGGTTAGAGGCCTCAAACTGTCAGTCTCGTGTGAATTACTTGCTTACCGATGAATTAACCTGTTTGACCAATCCCTTCCCGAGAAGCCTCAGTCGTTTGGCTGAAGGATCATAAGGAGACACGCATACAAAAACACGTACACACACACATTCTCTCTCTCACACACACATTCTCTCTCTCTCTCACACACACACACACACACACACACACACACACACCTCATCTATTGCTAAGCTCTTCCTGTAGTAATTTATTCAAAGTCCCCTTGGATTTGTGCTTAGAGGACGTTTTATAGGGGAAGTGACCTGGATCATGTTATTTTGGGTCTTTCTGTCACTCTGCTGTCATGCATGGCTGTATAGTTAATGTTCCTGCCTCTCAGTCATGCAGGCCTTTCAATTATTTTACAATTATATTGTATCATTATCTATTGTTTGTCTTTCTCTACGCTTGAGCATCTATCATCCATCATGCATCCATCCATCCATTTTTTCATTCATTCATGTGTCACTATAAAGCATTTAGGGATATAGTTATTTATTTTTTTTACTTTAGATTTTCCCACAAGGCTCCTCGTATGCATGTTGTGTATAATATTGATTCAAATTCAGCTATCTTATACCTAATGTTGTGGTGGTTGCGCTGTAATTAAAGAAGCGGATTGCTGAACATTGAAGGTTCAGTACCATTGTGGGACCTTTGTAACCTTGCATGACCTTAATTTAATCCCAGATGGTTCCACGTGAACTATGCTTAAAATCAATTTACAGTACATGAAAATTAAAAGAGAAAAATGTGTTAATAACTGATGGCATAAAAAATGAAGTAGAAAATAATCAAATGCATATCTTTAAAGGACTATTGATGCCTTTCTAATGTGAAAAACTGTTCACAATAATGACTGAACCTAGAATTTGAAGTTATATCATGTAATATTGTACATTAACATGTGCATAAACATTAAAAAGTTGGAGATTCGACGCATTGCGATTCTCTCTGTAGCGATTCTGAAAATTCCAGTTGTGTCTGTGTGTTACACTATGTAAGTGGTTAAATGGACCTGCATCTCACAATGCTTTTATGATGCAAAATTATTGTAAACGCAGATAGTTATGTCTTGAGGACAGAACAAAATATCTGATATTATGATATGTTAAAACAGATCTGTGCATTAGTGTGAATGCAGCCTATTAGACATGCCACTGTTCAAGATGTCATCAATAACAATCAAACAGCAACAATGCTGAAAAAAAGACAAAAATCCTGCGTTTTATGTTTACCTTTATTACTTTATTTTTTTATATATATTTTCATGCTATATTTATACTATACATTTTTTATTTATTTATCATTAGTTCATAATTATTTTAAAAAGTGCAAATGCACAAATAAATTTGAGATAACATTGATGATTTTAAATTTGTAATCATTACAAATACTTTGCTTTGAAAGTACCAAGTGTTCCCACAGATGCATCGATAATCAAGATGCACCAATAATCGTTTTATCATTGAATCGCAGCCCTTTGAATGTAGTTAAATCGAATCATGAGGTGCACAGAGATTCTTATGCCAAGTTCACACTGCATGATTTTCAAAGTCATCGGATCACCGTTGTTTTCACACTGCACGACTATCTGGGGTAGCAGTCAGTTGCTGCTGTGGTCACATTGCATGATGGATCGGCGACAGGAGGTTACACACTGCATGACTTTACAATAGGAAGAATCGCCAACAACTCTGTCTGATCCACAAACTACAGCCAAACGCACATGAGAAGTGATAAGGAAATGACAGAAGATCACGCTGATATTATAGTCTATAAGTCCTCCACGAACACACAATAATTAACAAAGATGACTTCCTTTTTAACAACATATTTCTGCTGAGAAAACTTTATATATACAAATCTAAGTACTTGAAAGTGAAACAAACGTTTTGTGCATTTTATAATAACTTTATTTCTAGCCTACAAAAGCACTCAAAGGGATAAAAAAATAAAAATGCAATAAATCTTTACTCCTTTATAGAATAATATTATTTACAGGAAAAACCCTAAACACACACACACAAATATATATATATATATATATATATATATATATATATATATATATATATTTGTTTATTTGTGTGTGTATATATAGGTCTATTATATTAGGCATACAGTAGGCTCTATAGGCATATATATATATATATATATAGATATATATATATATATATATATATATATATATATATATATATATATATATATATATATATATCTTATTGTACCTGTTCTGTATATTCTAATGCAAAAAAAATGTAATGATATTGCCAAGTTGTTTGTACATAAGTAATTGCTTAATAAAAAAGAAAGAAGAAAAAAAGTCCTCCCTGAACTTCCTGCTGCCCTGTATCTTGCTCTCTCATTAGCTGTAGGTCATTGCCCATGTATGTTTCAGTCAGAACTCATTTCACACAGCAAGATTGTGAATCGCCAACAGGTCCAGATATTTAGTATGCCAAATATTTCACGGGCATCGGCAACATATTGGCGATTCTCTCAGATCGCGTCTTTGATCATTCACAATGATTGTCACTCGCGTGAACGAGCACCGATTTGCCTCCGATTCAGGAATTTGTCTGCGATTTTGCAAAACCTGTCTGCGAGCGAAAAATCCGGCTAAAATCGTGAAGTATGAACTTGGCATTAGCCCTAGCTGCAACTATATCAGTCTGAAAATATTTTCCTTACATAATAACTTTGAAAAACTGAAGAAAAAATTATAGCATAATCAGATCATGCAAAAATAAATAAATAAAAATTCTTCCCTAATTCAATGGACTCCAAAAGACCACTTGTGAAAATGGAACCATTTATCAGTTTTTGTATTTACAAAAAATAAAATAAAAAATCTTTCTTTTTAATATATATTATCGCCATAATTTGAGTTAACTGGAATGGTTAACTAAGAAATTCAAGAATGTCAGATTTGGTTAATATTTGGCATCCCCAACTGTTGCTTTAACAACAGCACTTGAGCTGAAAACAAAACCTTAAACAAAAACAGGTGATCAAGTTCTCCAGCATGATTTACAAACATTGCAAAGAGCATGTTATGATTAAAAATTTGACCAACTGTACAAAGACTCACATGATTAATGTCTCAAAATTACATTATTTACTTTAGTGACCTAGAAAGAGAATTGAATTTAAAAACATTTATTTTATCTTTGTGCGTGTGTGTATGTGTGTCACTTTTTTTCTGTATCCCTAAACTTCCTATTTATTTAAAGGCAAATAAATAAATAACTATTTTCACATGGTCTCTGATTTTACAACCCAACCGTACATTACCTACTGTAGCTTAATATGAATATAAGTTCAGTTAAATGCAATCCCCGATAAAGTGCTTCTTTGTAAGGTGTACTACATTTGCACATTATACTGCAGGCCTGAAAAATGTGTAGCGTTCTCGAACCACTGGAGTGAAAGCATTTCTCAGCTCAGCTGTCTGTCCTCTTGTTACCTGTCCCCAAGCGGCACAATGAAACAGAGACATTACAAATACAAATAAGCCTTTTTTTCTTGATTTGCAAAACATTGTAATAATTTTACATCCAGCACTTTAGCAACTCTCTACGCTCAAGCCTGCATCCTTAAAAGCTCCATGGACCCTTTGAAAGTTGATGATTTTGCTGCTGTGTCTGCAGTCGCAGTATTTTTTTCATGAGAGCTTAAAAATTTAAAGAGACAACACATTGACTTTCCTTGTTTCCATTTGCTCTATTATTGCGAGACATTGTCCCTCTCTAACTGTTGTTGATGGAGAATGTAACAGTTCACGATCGGAGCCATCCTGCCCAAGTCACGGTGATCACGGTGATGAGTACATGCATCGGCCATTACAAAACATGTCTGCTCGCTTTCTTTGCATTGTCTAACAAATGGAAGTGGCCAAAATGTGTAAGGACACCCTGCCTTCAGACGGCAATTCCATTAGAGGACATGAACGTTGGGTGAAGTGTATAAAATGGATTTGGAAGATGGTACACTAAGTGCATCGAAAACCTTCTCGGCTGCCTTGTCTCATTTTGTAAGTCCTCACACACAATGAGTGGGTTGTCAAAGCATATCAAATTTGCTGGGGGGGGTTCCTGCATGTGGAGAGTTCAAACTCGCGCTGTGCCTAGTGCTTAAAAAGATCGAACAGGTATTGTTTTATCTTTGAATGAGCTGCCTGGCAGTGTCAACTTTTGGCAGAGATGTCCACCTGCACTTTGAAGGTAGAGGTCAGACAAAGTACACAGTTGCAGAAGCGCAAAAGTCAGCACTTTCATATGCAAAAAACACCTGATTCCCTTTGAATCAAACTCAGATTCCTTTGGGTTAATGTCAAAGCAAAGAGGACATTTTTGGTTATTGATAAAGTCAGAATCTATGGGGCTCCTAAAGGGACATTTGCAAAAATAAAAAAGACAGACTTTTGGCCCTATTTTTCACACTTATGCATCTCCTTACTTACTTCTTATTGTAGCACTCAATCTCTATATGATTTTAACACTCAAGACTTGAATGTCTGAGCACTGAATATGGTGTCATAGAACTAAAAACAATGTTTTTGTTGTTGTTGTTGTTGTTGTTTGTTTTTTATTCTTGCATGTTTGGAATATGTCCTGATTTATATTGATTTGGAATGTTCATTTGTTTATTTTCAGAGTTAAAATCATAAAAACGCACTTGTATTGATTTTGTCAACTGGTTAACGGTGGACATTAAAATGTAATTATTTTATATTAATGTTTATTTAACTTTCTGAAGTAAATTATGAATAAATAAATAAATAAAATTTGTTCATTATTAATGCCATTAATAATTATAAGTAAATTTTAAAACAACAGCTAGTAGCCTTCAAATATTGTTTAATTATGTAAACAAATTGTAACGCATAAGTAAATGCATTAAAAATATCAAATGAAAGTAATAAAATAAAGAAGCACATTACCGGTGACAGAGCAAGTGGTCTATTGCACTTACACTGAAATTGCAACGTTTGCCATTGTGAGAACGGGAGAAAACTAGATCTGTGCAATTCATTTTTCAAAGTCAGTGCCGCATTTAAATATTTTTGTCACTCAAGAAACATTGCAGTTTGTAAGGCAACAAACAAACAAACAAACAAACAAATAAATAAATATCTACTCTGAATAAAATCGGTCTATACTGCACAATGAATCTCTTATTTACATTGTGTTCATACATTGTTGGTTATAACAAAATTATTTGCAAGCACGCAGAGCACAAGATGAACAAACTCCAGCATATTAAGGAGATTCTGACTGAAACACCTCTGACTGGCCATTTCGATCACACGTCAACAAACATCTCTGTGATTGGCTACAATTCTCAATGCTGCCAAAAACTGTAAATAGAAACCTTTGGCTTTCTTCACAGAGCACTCACACAAACTGGGAAGTGTTTGACAGCAGCTGGTAGAGAGGCTATTGTTACGTTTGAAAAATGTATGTATTGACTTGGTACCGACGTACCAGTATTTTTTTTTTTTACAACACTACTCCCCAGATTTCTCCAAAGCATCGATGCTTCTCAGTTCTTTGTCCTCAGTTAAAGATAGAACGCTCTAATCAATTAGCTGGTTAGGCCACTTGATGCATTTCACCTTGGGCAGCCAATGTGCCGCTAGAGACTGGATTGGATTTGCCCTTTCTCTGTATTTTGTCACCTCCCTTACCCTTCCTTTCCCTACAAATTTCATTTTCCTACCTATTCTCCCTTCACTTTAAACTTTGATTTCCTTTTGTCAGCCTGTTTGCCCCTAGAAGCAAAAGTCTTCTCTGTCAGATATGATTTGTATCCTTGGTAACAATTATGTTTTTAAAAGCAACCAGTGAGACACAAGTTATACTGTGAATCAATAAATTCTTGCCCACTCTACCATCTCTTCATAAAAGCGTGGAGGAAAAAAACTATACTTCTCATGTTAAATGCAACATGAAGGACATATACGGCCTTGTAGATCGAATTTGAGCAACATGTGGACAGTGATCATAACTTCTTTCGATGAGGCTCCCGCTGAGGGAAACAAGCTTTTCTAACGCATCTCCACTTCTAAAACAAATTTAGCTTACAACACCACATGGGAAGCCATTGACTCCTATTCCATGCAAATACAGAGGTGAACACCTCTAAATATTTCAACGTTGACATCGGATTATCTCCTCTCCGTGTTAAAAAATGGATTCATGCAGGGAGTTTTGAAGTGAGGAGAGGATAGAATAACAAGACCTCTGAGGATGATGTTTTTCTCGTGTTCTTCAGCTTTAATAAAACGTCCTATCACATCTGCACCTTTTAGAGCAGTAACACTTGCTTACCAGAGCCTATCTCCCCCTCCTTCACAAGCAGAAATTCAAACTAGCATCGCTAAAAGATTTACAGGATCATGCAATTTTTACGACGGTGAGTGCTATAATGGGTTTTAGCGGCAAAACTCTGCATCACTGTGCATGTCAAGATGGAAAGAAAGGTACAGCAGCAAGAAGTCTGGTCTCTATAAAAGCTGATGGTATAGATTAATATGACACCGTTCAATATAATTTCACTTCTTGAAAGGTTGATTGCCATGTAAATAGTCTCATTATGAAGATCAAAAGTGATCGTTCCATATGAGTAAAGCTATTCAAATATGATACATTTAACAGTAGCACATTAGACAGGATTGTAAGTGGTCCAGAAAAGGTCTGAACGATTTAAAAAAAAAATAAAAAAAATCTTTCAGCTTGCATTATGTAGTGTGACTATAAAAAGTACTCTAATTTCGAATCCAGGAAAAAACTAACTGTGAACTTTCAGTTTGGCAATTATAATACCTGCTCAAAATAAGAAATAATACATCCTAAAGAGTCTTTCAAAGACTGTTGATTAGTCCAGAATAGAATCACAAATATTGAGTTCCATTCAGATGGAATTGTATAGCACTTTTCACAGTACAAATACAGGCTATATACTGGTGCTTTACAAAGTGAGCCAAAGGGACTATACTAATAAATACAAACTACTATAGCTTTCATTTTAGCTGCTACTTGCTGTTATTGTATATGTGAGCCTGGGCAGGTGGACAAACAAAAATAGATAACTCTAAACCATGATGTTGTGATATGTATTCAGTGTGCAGTTTCTGCAGATACATTATGCCGATTTTTATTTTATTTTTTTGGTCACACTTTATAATAGGTGGCCTTAACTACTATGTACTTACATCAAAAAAATAAGTACAATGTACTTATTGTGTTCATATTGTATTGTAAAACACTATTGCTGCTATTGAGGTGTGATTCGGGTAAGGATAGGGACAGGTTTGGTGGTTTGAGTAGGTTTAAGCGTGGGTTAAGGTGTAAGGGATCGGTCAACAGTGTAATTATAAATGTAATTACAGAAATTAATTACAGATGTAATTACATAGAGGTATTTTTAAAAATATAAGTACAATGTAAAAACATGTATGTACACAATAAGTGCATTGTACCAAATGATTAATTTAAATGTAAGTACAGAGTAGTTAAGGCCACCTAATATAAAGTGGGACCATTTTTTTTATTTTTTATTATTGATTAGGATTAATATTATTACACTATATTAAATATAGTGATGTAACGGTGAGGAAATTTTCCCACTGGTTAGTAAACAACATCAACAGTGTTTCTAATTACATTATTACAATTACATTATTAAAATAAAACTTTTATTAACAAAAAATATGACGGGTGACATAAGCGCCACTGAGAACAAAAATATATTAACTGTGGCCACAAATTAAGAATTTGGGTCACACTTTATATTAGGTGGCCTTAACTACTATGTACTTACATCAAAAAATAAGTACAATGTACTTATTGTGTTCATATTGTATTGCAAAACACTTCTGCTACTATTGAGGTGGGATATGGGTAAGGTTAGGGACAGGTTTGGTGATATGGGTGGGTAAGGGGTGTAAGGGGTGTGTCAACAGTGTAATTATAAATGTAATTACAGAAATTAATTACAGATGTAATTACATATAGGTATTTTTAAAAATATAAGTACAATGTACAAACATGTATGTACACAATAAGTGCATTGTATCAAATTATTAATTTAAATGTAAGTACATAGTAGTTAAGGCCACCTAATATAAAGTGGGACCAGAATTTGTTTATACCCCTTAATTCATTCTTTCATATTACTAAATTGTGGCTGTGTTATACTATTGCTACATTATGATTATATTCAGTTATGATTCCCATCTATGATTTGCAGCCCTTTTGGAACCAATTTTTCATTCGATAGCGAAGTATGAAGCCTGTAGACAAGATCATAGGTAGCCTGATTGTCTTGGCTGATTTCTATAGACAACTTGAGATGCTTCTGAACAAGCACTGCTCTTCACTCAGCACCTGTCACACACACACACACACACACACACACACACACACACACACACACACACACACACAACCTCCTCTAGCAAGTTCTTAAGTTCTCAATCAAGCGTCAAACCATCTGCCAGTTCCACCCCTCCAGTCTTTCCCAACTACTTCTGTTATATTTTGTAACCGTAAACGACACTGTTTCTAACTTTACAACAGTATAATCTAATGTTATTATGTAAATAATAAGTCTACACTTCTTAATGCCATGGTTAGGCAAATCTGATTCATTTTAACACCCATGCTTCGGTTCCATTCATGAGTGTAAATTATAATTGAATTGAATCCTACTGGATTAGAATTTGAACTGAAATGGCAGGAAGAGGAATTCATAGAAATTCAAAGCAGCAAATTAGCATATTAGAATGATTTCTGAAGGATCATGTGACACTGAAGATTAGAGTAATCATATTGAAAATTCAGCTGCGCATCACAGGAATAAATTAAATTTTAAAATATATTCAAATAGAAAACAGTTATTTTAAACTGATATACTATTTCGGAATATTACTGTTTTTACTGTATTTTTGACCAAATAAATGCAGCTTTGGTGAGCATAAGAGACTTATTAAAACAATTATAAATAATAATAATTTATTATGGAAATACATTTAGTTTGAATCTAATGATTGTATAAATTGGATGAAATACAGAATTCTGTGAAATAATGTTAGTGAATCATTACATTATTCCAAAACACCTGCGTTTTATTTCAATGAAAAAAGAAAGTAATACAGGTCTGGAGCGACATGTGTGTGAGTAAAAGACAATTTTAATTTTGAGTGAACTATTCCCGTAATCCTTTAACCAAACAAAGAGGAGCATATAATTAAACTTGCCAAACACAATAGGTCTAGTTCTGATTCTGAAGAAGGCCCAAACACCCGGTGCACGACACAAAATCAATTTCTGACTCCTTCGCCTAAAAATATCCTGGACTAACCTTCTTGTGAGAGTAAAAACTGGTCCGAGATCAGTTTGCAGAGTCATTTTTCTGAGCCACTTCAGCGGCACCTCAGAGGGAGCCAATAAATCACCTGACACCCGTGTGTCATGCAGCCACATATTCCTGCACTGATTAGCAGGAGAGACGGTGGCAGCGCGCCGGACAGTGGGATATCAAACCTAGCTGGGAGAGTCTGTGTGTTTGTTTTTCGGATTCTCTCAACCATTTTCCGTGTGTATGTGTGTCCGTTTCCGCCTCTTTGTCCCATTATCCAGACTTCCTGAGTTCTGTGTGACAAAGCGGGCATGTCAGCCAGAAAGATGGCAGTGAACACAAATGTTTCAGTCAATTAATAATGCAACAAATTGCACTAGAGAAAGCCAAGTAGAGCAAAATAAAAATATCGGCCAGTGAAAAAATATCAGTTCAATCTGACAGCACCTTCATGTACATTTTATGGTTGTGATAAATGAGAAAGTCATGTTTTAATTCCAAACGGGTGTCCGTTGCGGATATCTGGTGTCAGCTTTCCTGGCAGACTGGGAAGTTTGTTTTTTTGACAGATACTAGTGAAGCACTTAAAATGTCAACATAGATGATGTGTACATCCGCCCATTTATCAAAACGTTGTCTTCTTTTGAAACGGATGGTGCAGATTGTGTCGGATTAGTGGGTGGACACAAGTCATAAGTCCAGCAAGCCCTCTGAAGTCATATTTGTGACTTTGAGCTCAGAAAAGAAACCACTGGGATGAGAAAGAATCAGGTCGCGACCTTATGTAGGCAGAAAACGGCACATGACTGTTCCAGAGAAGCGATCAGTCACCCACTACTAATTTAAGTGATTTCCCTCTCTGTTGTCTTACACACCCTCAGGACGTTTACACAATAGAGAAAGCTCTACCATAGCTTTTTTGATAGATCGGACTGCTTAAGACAGGCTAGTTCGAGGTTGTGGAACCAGCTTGAAATCAAGCGGGAATACAGCAAATTGGATTTTTCGAAATGCACAAATAGACCAGCTTCTCTCAAATTCTGAGTAAGCACCACCAGCACTGAAATCAATGGATTCACATCGTTCTCAGACCCAGTGGCGCCTGCAGGTGTATGGCTGTACGGCTACGCACTGTGCGTACCATGAGCACTCAGACTGACCTGAGATTTGCCCCGCAAACATTTCAGCAGTAAATTATAGTTTATAGTTTGCCCGTGTGTCCCGTATTTCTGTTGACTGAACCAGCCATGCCATTAATTATGAATTTATCGGTCTTTTGCATGCCAAAGTCAATTTTTGCGTATAAACATTACACCAAATAGAAACAGAAAATCGTGCTATACACACTTTCATGAGATCGAGTTAGATTACAACAATTAATTTGTAGCCTATTTTACAAATGGGAATACAACGAATTCATGACAATGTTTCAACTACCCGTAAAATTTATATTGAAAGTTCTTTCAAATCATCTGGAATGCAGTAAAGTAATTTTTAAAGCTGTTTTTAAACCATTTGCTGCATGGATTAATAAATAAATAAATAAATAAATCAAGCTAATAAATAGTTCACATATCAGACAAAATTGTGTTGCAGCAAATCCTTTAAATTTTAAGGCATTCAGAGCAAAGCTATGGAATAATTTTCTGGACTATTTTCAAAAGCAATTGCAAATTGTATTTTCAATTGCAAACTGTATTTTCAATTGCGTTTTCCACATGTGGGCACATAAAGTGACATAATCCAAATGCAATTGCAAATCTTGCATTACCGTTTGCATTTTTGCTTTCGCGAATGTACAGTGACTGTCCCATTTCAAATGAAAAGCAAAGTCCATCTGCAATTGTATTTCCCATGTCTTAAGAGTTATGAGCCTGTCATATTTAAATAGCAATATTAATTACCACATTTGCTTTTTCACTTCTCTGCATCGCACATGTAACCTGCCAAAACTCAAATTAAATCGCAATTCCTTTTTCATTTGAATTTCCGATGTCTACACGGAAAGCTGTCAATCATTGTGAGGGGGCGGGACTATACTAGGGGGCGTGTTTGCATTGGGAGGTGACGTCACTCACAAACGACCGTGCTGAACGCTTTGATTAATGGAGATAATCGGTGAAGGTTTTATTAAAGGCAGCTGCCAATCAGTGCGTGCCTGTGTGAACGAACAGACAACCTTCTTGGCACAATACATAATTCTGTCTTTTTTACCCCAAATGCAGCGATTATCCCCTGCTAACAGCGAGAGCCACAACGGTACGCACAATAGGTCAATATTCACTATTAACGAAACGCTTTTCACCTGTCTCAACATCTCCCACTGCTTCTCACTCCGTTTGACACAAATGAGTAAACAGACCTACAATTCTACACTTATTACAGTACATTTTATTCCTTTCTACACCTGCCTCAATGTTTTGAAGAAAAAAAAAAAAAGTGCCAATCTATATTTATTTACCCATTTTCAACCTTATATATATATATATATATATATATATATATACACATACACAGAGCTGGGTAGTAACAATTAAGTACTCAGAGTAAGTTTCATTTTAAAATACTCGTAATCAGACTACAGTTTATGGATTACATGATTACATATTATTCACACAATAGCAATACATTATTTATAAATCATTGATTCTTCCTAATTTCTCTTTTTCATCAAATTTTCCTTTCTAAAATAGCCTACCGATTATATATATATATATATATATATATATATAATATGTATATATAGTCCAGTTTTGTGGACATTCACACAAAGATCAGTCATTAGTCAGGTTGTAACGGCACATCAGACGGAGTGGGATCCATAAGCAGCTTTATTGAGAAACCAGACAGACAGAGTAAAAATACCGGCAAACAGTCCTGGAGTAGGCTAGGCAGAGACAACGTCACAGAGCAAGCAAGGGTCAGGGCAGGCGGCAGAGATCAGAGTCCAGTATGCAATATCCAAGTCGAGGCAGGCGGAGAACGATCACAAGGTCAGTGGGCAACAGAGTCAAAACCAGGAAAACAAACACGGGTAGATAACGCTTGGAATGATAGCTGGGCCAGTCAATACTTCGCGTGGATCAGAGTGTGAGTGCTGCTTATATGTGAGAGATAATGAGGAACAGGTGGTGGAGTGATTAGTCCAGGTATGTGGGATCATGGGAAGTTGAGTTCGGGCAGAATGATCAGAATTCGGGTGACAGTTCCCTCTGGTGGCGAGAAGGAGGTAACACCGGAGTTCCGTTTGTAACAGAGCCCTCCCCCTGCGAGCGGCTCCTGACGCGAGGAGGTAAGCGGCGCCGGGGTCTTCCTCGAGGTCGGGGAGCTGGTCTTTCCGGGTGGTTCCTATGGAATTCCTCAGTGAGTGTGGGGTCCAGGATATCTCCTGCGTTGACCCAGGAACGTTCCTCTGGACCAAACCCCTCCCAGTCGACCAGATATTGCAGAGTCCTGCCCCGACGCCGAGAGTCTAGCAGCTCGTGCACCTCATAGGCCTCCTCGCCGTCAATCAGGAGAGGAGGGGGAATCTGTGGCTCGGGTTCCTCCTCCGGCGTCCCTCTCGGTCCACCAGCGGGTTTCAGTAAGGAGACATGGAAGGTAGGAGAAATACGGTAGTTAGCAGGCAGTTCTAGACGAAATGATACTGGGGTGATTTGTCTGATGATTTGGAATGGGCCCACATACCTGGGGTTGAGTTTCTTGCTGGGAAGTCGTAGACGCAGATCTCTTGTGGATAGCCAGACCCACTGACCTGGTGCGTACGTGGGACCGGCGCGACGATGACGGTTAGCCTGTAGTTCCTGGCGCCTGACAGCTCGTAACAGGTGCGTGTGTGCACGATCCCAGACCGCCTCGCTGTTCTGCAACCATTCCGTGACTGACGGTAGATTGGTGGGTTCACCGGACCATGGGAACATAGGTGGTTGGAAGCCCAGAACACATTGAAATGGGGTCAGTCCAGTGGCGGGTTTTACTAGGGAATTTTGGGCATATTCCGCCCACATCAGGTATCTACTCCACTCGGTCTGGCACTGTTGGCAGTAGGATCTCAAGAACCGGATTACTTCCTGATTTAGGCGTTCTGACTGCCCATTTGACTGGGGATGGTAGCCTGAGGTGAGACTGATATTGACGTTAAGGTGCCTGAAGAAAGCAGACCAGACCCGTGAGGTGAACTGGGGACCCCGGTCTGACACTATGTCCTCTGGGAGACCATACAATCGGAATACCTGATTGCACAACAGTTCGGCGGTCTCGAAAGCAGTAGGCAGTTTGGGTAGTGGTAGTAGCCGGCAGGCCTTAGAGAATCGATCTATGATCGTCAGGATGGTGGTGTTGCCTTGTGAGTTGGGCAGATCTGTGATGAAGTCAATCGCGATGTGGGACCAGGGTCGTTGTGGTGTGGGTAGTGGTTTGAGTAGGCCTGCCGGGAGTTGTCTGGGGCTCTTTGAAGAGATGCAGGTATTGCATTGTTTGATGAATTGGGTGGTGTCAGTCGATAGTGTGGGCCACCAGAAGCGGTTTCTGAGCAGGTGTTCAGTGGCGGTTATGCCAGGGTGACCGGAGCTGGGTGTGGCATGCACCTGTGTGAGCACTCTTTGTCGGAGGGGTTCAGGAACAAAAGTGAGATTAACTGGGCACTCAGCGGGGACCTGAATCTGTTGGTTCATCTGCTCAATTTCGGTCATTAAGTCCCATTGCACGGGAGCCACCAGTAACTTGGTGGGTAGAATGTTATCACAGGTGCTAGTTTGAATGCTGTGGTCTGTCTGACGTGAGAGAGCGTCGGCCTTTGTGTTCTTGGTGCCCGGCCTGTAAGTAACTGTGAATCGGAATCTTGTGAAGAACAATGCCCACCTAGCCTGCCGCGGGTTGAGTCGCTTGGCGGAACGTAGGTACTCTAAGTTCTTGTGGTCCGTTAGCACCACAAATGGGTGAGTAGCGCCCTCCAGCCAGTGGCGCCATTCCTCCAGAGCGAGTTTCATGGCCAAGAGCTCACGATTGCCCACATCATAGTTTCTTTCAGCCACAGACAATTTTCGGGAAAAGAAAGCACAGGGGAACATTTTGGAAGGTTCACCATGTCGTTGCGAGAGAATTGCCCCAACCCCAGAGTTAGAGGCGTCTACTTCGACGATGAATTGGCGGTCGGGGTCTGGATGCTTAAGGATGGGAGCAGACGTGAAGCGGGTCTTAAGTTCCTGAAAGGCACGGAGAGCTTCTTGAGACCATTGGAGCTTGGAAGTGTCACGCTTGGTCATGGTAGTTAGTGGGGCTGCGATGGTACTGAAACTCCGAATGAAACGGCGGTAAAAGTTGGCGAATCCCAAGAAGCGTTGCATTTCCTTTACTGTCTTAGGTTGTGGCCAATCCAGCACTGCTTTTACCTTTCCTTCATCCATTGCCACCCCATGTTGGCTAATTATGTAACCCAGGAATGATGTGCTCGTCTGGTGAAATTCACATTTCTCTAGCTTGGCGCAGAGTTGGTGTTGTATCAGACGTTTAAGAACTGCTCGAACGTGTTGGGTGTGTTCCTTGATCGTGCTGGAATAGATCAGGATGTCGTCGATGTAGATGATTACCCCTTTGTCGAGCATGTCTCGAAAGATGTCATTCATAAATGATTGGAAGATGGAAGGACTGTTTGCAAGGCCGAACGGCATAACCCGATATTCATAGTGCCCACTAGTGGTGGAAAATGCCGTCTTCCATTCATCTCCCCTTCTGATACGGATGAGATTATAAGCGTTGCGGAGGTCTAACTTGGTGTAGAACTTGGCTTGGCGTAGTTGTTCGAGGGCAGCAGGAACTAGTGGCAAGGGATAACGGAACTTGATGGTGTTGTCATTAAGGCCCCGGTAATCGATGCACGGCCGCAATCCTCCATCTTTCTTTTTCACGAAGAAGAAGCCCGCCGACGCAGGAGATGTCGACGGTCTAATAAATCCTTTGGCCAACTCCTCTTCAATATACTGCTTCATGGCGGCAGTCTCTGGCTGAGAGAGCGGAAAAATCCTGCCTTTGGGAGGAGTAGTGCCTGGGATGAGGTCAATGGCGCAATCTACCGGTCTGTGACTGGGGAGTTGTGTGGCTCTCCTCTTGTTGAAAGCCTCCGCGAGATCTGTGTATTCGGGTGGTAAGTCTGGGATCTTTGTTCTCAGTTCCGGTGATGAGGAAGGTTTAACTATTTTCAGCAGACAGCGCTCCTGGCATGTTGACCCCCATTCCGTGATTTGCCCTTCTCTCCAGGAGATTTGTGGATTGTGAGTACGCAGCCAGGGGAGGCCAAGGATAAGTGGGTGGTTGGGTGACTGGATGACATAAAACTGAATGGTCTCCATGTGTAGGTTTCCAAGTTGCATCTTGATTTCTTCGGTGAGGCGGCAAATCCTCCCCTCACCGAGCGGGCGTCCGTCTAGCGCTTCCACTGCCAAGGAGGAGTTACAATGGGTTAGTTTCAAATGGTGCTGTCGAACAAATTCAGCAGAGACGAAATTCCCTGCAGCCCCTGAGTCTATAAGTGCCGTTGTCTGAATTACTTTGGCCTGGGTGGTTAAAGTGACTGGTAATTTGAGACTTGAGGTTAAGGAACTGGTGATGACATTCGTACTCACCGATCTTGGGCTGGTAGCCGGACGAACTGGGCATGTAACCTTAACATGGCCGGCCTGTCCACAGTAAAGGCATAACTGGTTCTGCATGCGGCGCTCTCTTTCTTGAGGAGTCAGGTGAGTAAATCCCAGCTGCATGGGTTCGTCGGTTGGGCTTGGTTCGGGAATGGCACGGGATGTGGAGCGGCCTGGGCGGCGTGATCGGATGAGGTTATCCACGTGAATGGTTAGATCCATGAATTCTCTCAAATTTCTCCCCTCATCGCGGCATGCCAGCTCGGATTGTAATTCAGCATTCAACCCCTTCCTGAAAAGGAGTTTGAGAGTATCCTCTACCCACGTTGTTTGGGCTGCTAACGTTCTGAATGATAGGGCGTACTCTGCAGCTGATCTCCTTCCTTGACTGAGAGTTAATAGTTGCTCACCCGCACTCTTGCCCTCAGCGGAGTGTTCGAAAACCTCTCTGAAGTCCCGGAGGAAGGAGTTGAAGGTGGGGAAAGCTGATCCATCATCCCTCCAGAGAGCCGTAGCCCAGTCCAACGCCTTTCCAGAGAGCAGTGAGCAAACGAATGCAACGCGACTAGAATCAGTGGGGTAAAGAGTGGGTTGCTGTTCAACGAACAGAGCGCATTGCATCAGAAATCCCTTACATCTGGCTGGCTCGCCGTTAAACTTCTCAGGGAGAGCAAGGCGGGGATTTAGGGACGGAGCCGGTAGGGATGGTGGGCTCGTGGGGACCGCTGGTGGCGGTTGAGCAGCTGCCTCGGGTTGTGGGAGACGGAGTCCCTGTACCGCTCTAACAAGTTCCTCAGTTAGCGTGGTGAGTCGGCTGAGTTGATGCTGGTGCATGGCGAGTTGAGAGGCCTGAGTAGAGAGCTCGGTAGACAGTTGCATAATTGCTGCTGGATCGTAAGTTGGCGAAGTATTCTGTAACGGCACATCAGACGGAGTGGGATCCATAAGCAGCTTTATTGAGAAACCAGACAGACAGAGTAAAAATACCGGCAAACAGTCCTGGAGTAGGCTAGGCAGAGACAACGTCACAGAGCAAGCAAGGGTCAGGGCAGGCGGCAGAGATCAGAGTCCAGTATGCAATATCCAAGTCGAGGCAGGCGGAGAACGATCACAAGGTCAGTGGGCAACAGAGTCAAAACCAGGAAAACAAACACGGGTAGATAACGCTTGGAATGATAGCTGGGCCAGTCAATACTTCGCGTGGATCAGAGTGTGAGTGCTGCTTATATGTGAGAGATAATGAGGAACAGGTGGTGGAGTGATTAGTCCAGGTATGTGGGATCATGGGAAGTTGAGTTCGGGCAGAATGATCAGAATTCGGGTGACAGTTCCCTCTGGTGGCGAGAAGGAGGTAACACCGGAGTTCCGTTTGTAACACAGGTGGCACTGGATTTACAAAAATCATTTTAGGTTTAAGAAGGGTTTCAACTAGGCCACTTACACATTCATTTTTATTTGAATTATTACTCTGTAGGTTTTTTAACCATGTATTATTAATTATAACTAATTAAAATGCACGTTCACGTTATTTCTTATTTACATGTAATGCAGACATTCCAAAACTTTGTCATCTAAACCTTATTCACCAAATATATTTGCTTTAAGTACCCCTTAGATTTTAAAATAAATATTTCAATAATGAAGTTACACATTTGCATGCTCACGGTTTCTTTGATGTTGATTAATGATCACATGGCATGCAGGTAAATAAAAATATTTCATATTTTCTTTTTTTAGTAAGTGTTTTATTTAAAACAAAGACTATAAATGCAAAGATGGTTCTCTCCTATACTTATGAATGGGAGAAACTGCAACGCACAATATGGAGGAATAGTCCCAACTTCTAAATGACAGAGCCAAATTTCCCATAGAAACCTGACTAGACCAGCCAATTACTAGCCTGAAAAATAAGATTTTTAAACGCTATTTGAGCATAAGAAAAAAACATTCATGGGGCAGTTCATTTCAGATTTGTGTTGCTGATTTGAAATTTTGAAGTTCAGCGAGCAGTTTTCGAGATTTCAGGATTCCCCCATTCATTAAGATTTTCTAGATTAAGGTCTTCTACGAGCTGCCTGGAGGCGTTGCAAATTAAATATGGCCGCCAAGTGAAGAGACTCTCCTCAAAAGGGAGTTCAAATAAAAAATAACAATTTAAAATAAAAATAAAAGAAAAGGAGTTTAAAAGGAGTTCACTCTCCACCAGAGGTCACTCACTCACCACAGTGACTCTTGCACTACACTAAAGGTTTCACGTCACCTCCGGACTACAGTTCCCATCATCCATTGCACTGACGACACACACACAGCTGATTGCACTGATTACACAGCTGATCCCATCAGACACGCTTTATAAGCCTTGGACTTCCTCTCTGTCATCGCCGAGTATTGTTTAGCGTTTATCACAGTCATTGCTGATAGCTACTTTATAGAGCCTTTCCTAGTTTCTTAGTCTTGCCTAACCTGTTTACCCATGTTTGGATTATTGCTCTTGTGTTTTTGGATTACCCCTTCGTTTTGCCTTTCAGACTCTGTTTGCCCCTGTTTGGATTATTGCTCGTGTACTCGGATTACCCCTATTGCCAAGCCCTTTGGACATTGTTTGCCGATCGTCGACCCACGCTTGCTGTCAGAATACTCTAGTGTCTTGTCCCTGCCATTCCTGTTTGCCATTGTTTGACCCTGCCTGTGATTTGACTATGTTTATTAATAAAAGTTTGCATTTGGATCCGCTCGCCTCTCATCTCATCGGCTCCGTTACAGAATACTCGGCCTATGTCACGAATCCGGTCTATGAACTTCCATTCACTCACCACCAGAGGTCACTCTCACCACAGTGACTCTTGCACTACACTAACTGTTGCACGTCACCTCCGGACTACAGTTCCCATCATCCATTGCACTGATGACACACACACAGCTGATTGCACTGATTACACAGCTAATCCCATCAGACACGCTTTATAAACCTTGGACTTCCTCTCTGTCATCGCCGAGTATTGTTTAGTGTTTATCATAGTCATTGCTGATAGCTACCTTACAGAGCCTTTCCTAGTCTTGCCTAGCCTGTTTACCTGTGTTTGCATTATTGCTCTTGTGTTTTTGGATTACCCCTTTGTTTTGCCTTTCGGACTCTGTTTGCCCCTGTTTGGATTATTGCTCTTGTACTCGGATTACCCCTATTGCCAAACGCGCAGTTTAGAGGATCTCAGTTTGTTTGCAGTCTGAAGGTAATTTGTAACACAGTTCGTAGGTCGGGAAGAAGGAGGCGGGAACCGGCGAACATTCAACAAGGTTTAATAAAATAAACAAACATAAAAGTAAAGCGGCAGCCCCTCACGGACGACTGCCGCACACAAAACACAAATAAAAGTCCAGGCCTGGTCCTCTCTCGTCTTCCACTGTCGTCACTCCTCCTTTTATCCTTCCGGAGCTCCTCCATGGGACTCGAGACCGGTGAGTGCCACAGGTGTCGCTCATTATCATTAACTCCACCGGCCTCGCTCCGTTCCCACGGCTCTCGGCCCCGCCCCACTCGCTACATAATTAAAGAACTGTTGATTGAATAAGTACAGCATTTTCTTTATTCGAGAAACACTATATTTATAAAGGCTAATGTTTTTTTGTTGTTGTTTTTAAGGAGCAGAGAATAGTGTCTTAGCCTATCATTTGTTGTCGAGTTACAGCCAGATAGCTTAAGCGCGAAGCGCTGAATCTTTTATAATATGATGTTTTGGCCAAATAATAGAAAAAACTGAGCGCCCACATAGTGACAGAAAACTGTATGACCTGCAATGTACTGCCTCTGATGTGGCGGTAATGATGGGGAAAAAACATTCGCTGGTCAAAAACTTTGTATTTGAACTTGATTTTGGTGAAATGTTAATAATATAGTTACACATGCAACGATGCAAATAAACGTAGCCTATCTGTAGGCCTATACATTTATATGGTAACACTATACTGTAGCGTCAGAACGAGTCAGACGAAACTAAGATTCGATCAGAACATCGAAACATGAGGAGCCAACATTCCAGAAGAGACCCCAAGAAAACAGGACAACGTCGTAAAGATTCTTATCTCCAAAGAGATGGCCATCACATGTGTTCCACGAGAGAAATCACAAGCTTCTTTGGATTGACTTTTCCCCCACACATAGAAGACAAAGAACCAGACTGAAATTCCTCTGGCCAAAGAACATTTCTTTTTGGTCTCCACAGAACTGCACAGAGACTTTCTTTTTCATATGCACATTAAACCATCCTAAAGGACATTGCTAGGCATAACACTATATTATGTATGTAACCACATATTAGACTATCATGTTTTAAGCACATATTATGTATGTCTTTATAATAACTATTGAGTGACTTTAAGGTTAGTCGTGTTTGGTATGAGTTTGACATTTCTAGCTTGAAACGTTTCTTTCAATTAATTCTGTGTCAAATGTATCATATTCTGGTTATAGAAATCATGTCCAAAAGTATACTTTGCAAGAGTGTGTAAAATTCAGACCATGTGACTGATAACATGCTGATTTATGATGGAAGGAACAACCCTAGCTAAAATAATAGCCTATCTAATTGGTCAAGACACCAAATGGGATGTGTCCCAAAAGCCGAGTTTAAGAACTCAGGACACCATCAAATCTCTCTCTTTCCTCTCTCGTCCTTCTCTCTTCTTCTTGCCACCGCGTTTTGATGCTGTTTTAGCGCTCTTTGAGTGTGCTCTGGCCTACAGGCCAGTTGCTACTTAACACCACGATGAGAAGAAAAACCACCTAGTCTCGTTACTCATTTTATTCTTTTACTTTAGTTTCTTTTCTTTCCGTTGAGTCTCGTTTTCAAAAGTTAAGTTTGCCGCAAAGTCCAGCTCCGACTGCACCCGCTTCAAACTTCAACCAGCAACTGAGTCCAAGACCATCCTCAGCCAACTCCCAACCATTGGCTCCCCAAGACTTCACTTCAAAGACTACTGAACTTCCAGCCAATCACCAACTCGGGAAAACCCCTTTCCTGCAACGACGACGACAGAAAGGAATCCCTGTAACACAAAGGCAACGCAAGTACAAACTCCAGATTCTGGCTGAACTGGTGCATTTAATATAAATTTTAGCCTCATTGAGAAACTCAATGCGAGGGTTAATTAAGTGATTGATGGTTGTTCAGGTCTATGCAATAGCACATATTGCTATAAACTTGGGATTTCACATTCTCATTCTCTAAATTCCTCCTTTCTCTCTTTCTGCAACGTATGAATGTGTGACTGCTTGTGTTCATGTGTTAGATTAGTTTATGTCTTAGGTTTATATAAATAAAGTCGTATTTATATTTAAAAGAGAAGTATCTTGTGTTTTGTGCTTACAAGTTAATGTCTTAATCTGCCGATCTTGTTACTGTGCTTATTAATAGTGTTTTCACTATATTTTGGATTTTAATATCCAGTGCAGAAGTAATGTTATACGGCTCGTTCAGTGAATCGCTGCCGCAAAACAGTGATTCTGTTCATTCCCTGTAAAATCATAAATGATTCCCTTTGAGCTAAATTAAATTATATTTATATATCAAACCCTACAATACAGTAAGATTTCAATAATGTATGAACTAATATGAGCGAACAATGAACAATACATTTATTACAGTATTTATTCATCTTTGTTAATGTTAGTTAATGAAAATACAGTCGTTCATTGGTAGTTCACGTTAGTTCACAGTGCATTAACTAATGTTAACAAACACAACTTTTGATTTTAATAATGCATTAGTAAATGTTGAAATTAAGATTAATAAATGCTGCAGAAGTATTGTTCATTCTTAGTTCATGTTAACTACACTAGTTAACTAATGTTGACTAATGAACCTTATTGTTAAGTGTTACCTTTTGTATAAATGTATCTGTAATATACAATAAAGCCACAACTACCAATAAAACCAACTACCAATAGGAGGTTTCCGGCCAACAGCAAAAATATATTTTGCCTATTTCACAATATGAGGTAAATCTGGCCCTGTACATGATACTGATTTTTATTTTATAGTTTTTGCCAAATTGGTTTGTAATAGTTGTTGAATAAACAATTAACCTGAATTATTATGCCTGTCTGTCTGCTTGACTGACAGTTTTATTGATCACTGAGAGAGCATTGACTTGGTATGATGTCTGTTCAATATAATTTTATTTTTTATTTTTTTTTAAATAGCTTAGATGTAGTAAACTAATTTTGCCATGTTGCTGTAGCTTAGCTTGCTACATTTCCCAAGGCTGTAGCTTTAGTGTAGTGAAGCTTAATTTAATTAAGAGTAACTGTTAGCTTAGCTCACTACATTTTCCAAGTAGCTTGACCAAAACTGTCTAAAAGTAATCTGATTATATTACCTAAAATGTGTAGGGGTGTCCCTGACTAAAAATTTCCATAGTCTAATCGGAATTTTCGAATCTTGCTGATAGTCCAATCATATGTTTGGGGGTCAAAATACATTACTAAGAGCCAAGTCAGACATTGGACAGTCATAAATACTGACGTTAACACACAGGGAAAATGTGTAATGGATGCCTCGCAGATACAAACGGAGTGAATAATGTTTTATGTTTTGATTAAAAGAAAGTTAACATTAAACCTCAGCGAAACCCTAATAATTCACAACGTTTTTTTACAATAGTGCTCTCATTATAATTTTATGTATATGACTGTTATTAATGTTCTGCATTTCTGTTTTGAGCTGTGCGCGCTGGATGACCAGTAGAATGAAGCATTTGATAGCAGGTTTTTAATCAATGGGATTTAACTAATTTATCTCATATAGAATATGCTTCATTATTTATACAACATAACATTAATATAACAAAGGCTATCTGCACAAAACACCCCGATGCATGAAAGTGTCGATTTGATTGCACATACTATTTAAACTAAACTGAGCTAGACAATGACATCTCTGAATTCAATAATGAAATAATGCCTTTAACTGAAAATTGAGTGTTTAATCTTGTACATTATTGACACTCTGTCCTCCAATTTGATACTGTTAAGTGCTTTGACACAATCTGTATTGTTAAAAGCGATATATAAATAAAGGTGACTTGACTTGACGTGTCTTTTGTGAACGCGTTCTTCACGCCACAACGTGCAGAAACAGGGGAATTAAACTCTAAAAATTCACAGCGTTTTATTATAATAGTGTTCTCATTATAATGTTATGTGTATATGACAGTCCCAGTCATAGTCATTAATATTCTGCATAGTTGTTTGTCCTGAAGAGATCATCACCGTACAATGAAGCACTTTACTGCAGCGACTCAACCAAATGCATCTTATACGAGATAAATAATATATACACAATATATATAAACGGGCTGAAATGTTTTGAAATCACTTGTATCCTACCTGATCGAAAAAAAATCTAGTCTTTCACTCTGCGTCAGGTTGAGTCTTGTTAAAGTTTTAAATCCTTGCCGCCAAAATGCTCTCTACGTAGGTCACGGATTATGGAAAGTGAAACTTAAATCTATAATAGGGGTGGTTGGATTTATTCAGGCATGTTAAAATATTTATTTAAAGCTTTTTTTTTTCTTTTCAGATTCTTATTTACAGCATTATCATAATAGGCTGTATATTAACTTATTGGGAGAAAACTGGTAGTTCTATGTGAAATCAGACATTGAGCACCCCCGTATAGCCAAAATGGCATGCTCATAACACCCCAATCTTCGACTGTGAGATTGGGAGTCGAATCAGGCTCCTCGAATCGAAGCATCAAATCGTCGACTATTCGGGGTCACCCCTAAAAATGTGTAATGTAAAGGATTACTTTACTGACTACAATTTTTGTCATGTAATCTGGAATCAGTAACGGATTACAATTTGTAAGTAATCTACCCAGCTCTGTAAAAAATAAATTATATATATATATATATTATTATTATTATTATTATTATTTATTTATTTTTTTCATATTTTAACAGTTTTAATCCATTATGGAGCACATGTCCCATGGCACCAAAGTGTCGCCCAAGTCTCAAGATCTCTCACTGTGTACAGCCACCCGACACTGTGATTGATGCACATGATTTTTAATATTAAATCACTTTGGCTGTGACATGTTCTGTGATCGTTGGTATGAAGACTCATCTAGGGTAGGCAGAGCAGGAGTAGCAGCATTTTCTGTTTTGTAATGTACATACTTTTTGCAAAGTGTAAACAGACTGAGAGATCTTGAGGCAAGTGCTCTATTATAAGATAGGAATAAGATAAGATTGCTCAGTGGTCCAAAGTCCTCTTTTCAGATGAAAGTAAATTTTGCATTTCATTTGGAAATCAAGGTCCCAGAGTCTGGAGGAAGAGTGGAGAGGCACATAATCCATGTTGCTTGAAGTCCAGTGTGAAGTTTCCACAGTCAGTGATGATTTGGGCTGCCATGTCATCTGCTGGTGTTGGTCCAATGTGTTTTCTGAAGTCCACAGTCAACACAGCCATCTACCAGGAAGTGTTAGAGCACTTCATGCTTCCTGCTGCTGACCAACTTTATGGAGATGCAGATTTCATTTTCCAACAGGACTTGGCACCTGCACACAGTGCCAAAGCAACCAGTATCTGGTTTAAGGACCATGGTATCCCTGTTCTTAATTGGCCAGCAAACTCGCCTGACCTTAACCCCATAGAAAATCTATGGGGTATTGTGAAGAGGAAGATGAGAGACACCAGACCCAACAATGCAGAAGAGCTGAAGGCCACTATCAGAGCAACCTGGGCTCTCACAACACCTGAGCAGTGCCACAGACTGATCGACTCCATGCCACGCCGCATTGCTGCAGTAATTCAGGCAAAAGGAGCCGCAACTAAGTATTGAGTGCTGTACATGCTCATACTTTTCATGTTCATACTTTTCAGTTGGCCAAGATTTCTAAAAATCCTTTCTTTGTATTGGTCTTAAGTAACATTCTAATTTTCTGAGATACTGAATTTGGGATTTTCGTTAGTTGTCAGTTATAATCATCAAAATTAAAAGAAATAAACATTTGAAATATATCAGTCTGTGTGTAATGAATGAATATAATATACAAGTTTCACTTTTTGAATGGAATTAGTGAAATAAATCAACTTTTTGATGATATTCTAATTATATGACCAGCACCTGTATAGGTGGCAAATAGGTAAATACGTGCAGATTTGCACAGTCTATTTGTTTATGTGCCTCAATCGGAGTGCAAACAGTAAAAGCTCTTTAGGTGATGTGCCCTCTGTTACTACGGAAGTTCTAAGCGGCCATCCATTTTTTTCCCCTTCTTGTTTTCTTGTGATCTCGACATAACAAATGTTGTTCTCTAAGTTACAGTATAGAACTACTGATGGGGAGCTGATACTGTATCAACTAAATCTTACTGTACGAGTTTGGGAAAGAGGACCTTCGTGATCGCTATAAGTTATGCAGTTCATTACTGACATTTAATTAAAGTTATAAATGTTAAATTCTTGAATAAATATGATCATTTTGCTTGAAATTTTATATGTTTTTGTTACATTATTACTGCTGCACGACTCATCACAGTTTCTCATTTGGGACCCTGGACCACAAAACCAGTCATAAGGGTCATTTTTTGTTAAATTGAGATTTATACATCATTGATGTATGGTTTGTTAGGATAGGACAATATTTGGCAGAGATACAAAGTGTTAATGTATTTACAGTAGGAAATTTACAAAATATCTTCATGGAACATGACCTCTACTTAATGTCCTAACGATTTTTGGCATAAAATATAAATCGATAATTTTGACTCATACAATGTATTTTTGGCTATTGCTATAAATATACCCCAGCGACTTAAGACTGGTTTTGTGATCCAGGGTCACATTTACAATGACATATTTATAATGTGCATCTTTCTTATTTTTAATCTTTATTTTTAATAAATATATATTAATAAGAAATGTGATTTGCATATGGGTATAATTTAGTTCAGTGATGTTGTAGCCTAATCCTTTGTATTTTCTACATTTGTAGGAAACCATAAGTGTATAATTGCACTGTCTGTTTACTCATTTGTGTCAAACGGAGTGAGAGAAGCAGTGAGAGATGTTGAGACAGGTGAAAAGCATTTCGTTAATAGTGAATATTGACCTATTGTGCGTACCGTTGTGGCTCCCGCTGTTAGCAGGGGATAATCGCTGCATTTGGGGTAAAAAAAAGACAGAATTACCTATTGTGCCAAGAAGATTGTCTGTTGGTTCACACGAACTGATTGGCAGCTGCCTTTAGCGGAGCCTTTGCCACCTGCATTAATGAAAGCGTTCAGCACGGTCGTCTGTGAGTGACGTCACCTCCCAATACAAACACGCCCCCTAGTATAGTCCCGCCCCTCACAATAATTGACAGCTTTCCGTGTAGACATCGGATATTCAAATGCAAAAGGAATTGCATTTCATTTGAGTTTTTGCAGGTTACATGTGCGACGCAGAGAAAGTGAAAAAGAAAATGTGGTAATTAATATTGCTATTTAATTATGGCAGGCTCATAACTCTTAAGACATGGGAAATACAATTGCAAATGGACTTTGCTTTTTCATTTGAAACGTGGCAGTCACTGTGCGTTCGCAAAGCGGAAATGCAAACGTAATGCAAGATTTGCAATTGCATTTGGATTATGTCACAATTTAATGCGCAATTTAATACAATTTGCAATTGCTTTTGAAAATAGTCCTTCCATACAAAGCAACATAAAAATCAGAAAAAAATAAAGAAATAATCAGGTCTATTTTAGGCATTTCCTTGATTTTATAAATTAGGCAGTGATGAAAAAAATGACTCGCCATCTCCTCACTGGAAGTGCCTTTAGAGAGGAATGCATCTATACGGATTACATAATGACAGTTTTTAATTTTCATTTTGAATTATTTTGTTTTAAAGTAGTAATTTAAAGCTTTCTATATATATATATATATATATATATATATATATATATATATATATATATATATATATATATATATATATATATATATATATATATAATATCTGTGACTCAATTCGTTGAGTTTCGATTCATCATTGTGAAGCGCTCCTGTTCAAGACGAGACGGCAAGCGCATCCTCTGTTTTCCTATTTATTTTATATAAGCACAATGTCTTGTTGATATTGTGAATGCACACAAATAAAAGTAGACCCTTTACAGTTCCGAATGATGTATTACTCTTACCTTCATTAACAGAAATTACGGAGTATTTTAGGTTGCTTCCACTATCAAGAAAAAAAAATGAAAGTGAACGCTCTGGCGCCTCCATGTCCTGCAAAGGGCGCTTCAGCTTCCACTCTTCACACAAACGATTAGAAATGCACCTAATAGAATCAGAATCATAATGAGCTTTCATTGTCAGGTATGTTTACACATACGAGGAATTTGTTTTTTTGACGGAAGCTTTCACAATGCAACAGAATGACAGTGTCAGAACAAAAAAACACAAATAATAAAAAGAAGAATTAAAAAAATAGAACAAGTAAATAAGGAATAAAAATATTCTCATGAATATTTTTCTCATGAAGTCCACGATCATCTCCACTGTTTTGAGCGTGTTGAGCTCCAGGTTGCTAAGACTGCACCAGACAGCCAGCTCCTTAACCTAGCGCACATTTATATAGTTTAAACATTTAAACTTAAATTGTGATATGCTTGAACTGTTTTATATCTATAGATTTTATTTTAGGCAAGTCGTGATGATTTGAGAAGGCTAAATTGATCAAACATTGGCTATGATCAGCTAACTGTCTGCCGTTGGCTGCTCAGTTGTTACTTAAAAAAAATAAATAAATAAATAACTTTTAACAAACAAAAAGTGCCCCAAACATTTTTCTAAATTAACTTTATAAAAGACAAACCTGTATGCCTTTCTTTCCACTGTGGAACATCAAAGAAGATACTTTGAGAAATGTCCGTTTGTTTGTCCATACAATGGCAGTCAACTGGCCCCCAAAGCTGTTTAGTTGCCAGCATTTTTCAAAATATATTTTGAGCTACATTTTTTTGCAGCCATTACTCATGATCCTTCAGAAATCACATAATCCTTCAGAAATCACTTCAAGATGTTAATTAGGTGGTCAAAAAATATTATGTAAAAATGTTGAATAATGTTAAAAACATGCTGAATATGCTTAATATTATTATGGAAACTGTGACACATTGTTTTCGGATTTTTTATTTTATTTTTTATTTATTTTTATTAATAGAAAGATCAAAAGAAAAGCATTAAGTTCATTAAGTTTTTACTGTAACTTTTTAGCAATTGAATGCATCCATGCAAAAAAATTATTCATTATTTTTTTTAATTAAAAAAAAAAAAAAAATGTTTTACTCCAAACTTTTGAAAGGTAGTCTAGATTTGGAATGACATGAAATTTAGGTTAAATATCTTGTTAAGAAAGAGATGGGTAATCAGAAAGATAGTCTAATTTTTTCGACATGTATGATCATGTATTTAAACATACCGAATGTTTAAATTAATATGGGCCCTTTTTTTATTTTGTGACTGAAGTTGACCTGTACTGTGTGACAATATTATCAGCCAATGTTTTTTTGTTTTTTGTTTTTTCTACAGACAAATCTCAGTAGCAATTAGATGAACAAAGAGGTAAAGCACAATAAAAGTAACGTTACAGATCATAATTTATTTTCAATACAAAGGACAAGCAGAACCCATGGTGGCCGAAATCCTGTAAATGAAGCATTATAAATATTAATATGGTGATCTACTACGCCAAAATCTGTCACTGTTAAAGTAAATAGTTCATCATGTAATTTACTGATTAAAAAAAAAAAAAAAAAGAAAACAAATCATACACTGTGGCTATTAAAGTAAAATAAACATGAAAGATTTAAATATTAATAAATGTAATTTAAAAATATACATTTTGGCTGAGAGGATTCAGAATGGGCCCCCTGCAATGCCGACCCTGTCTATGCAGCATCATAAACTCTCATGGGTAGAAGCCCTAAAGCTGTAGCTATTAAATTTGATTAATATGCGTTGCTTTTTTAGTGACAGCACTATATGCAAGAATGCATCAATGTCTTTATGACAGATGTGTGCTGTAAGACGCTTGTAAAAGAACATTATTCCTTTTTTCAAATGTCTCGATTTGATTTGAATGTTCACACTTTCAAAAGAAAAAAAAATGCATTAAAATGAGAGAACAATAAAAAATAAAAAAATTGTATGGCCACTGCTTCTAAATACTTTAAGATGGTTGCTTCACAAAATGAACGGCATTTAAAAAAAAAAAAAAATTATATAAATATATATATATATATATATATATATATATATATATATATATATATATATATATATATATATATATATATATATATATATATATATATAAATAGACTATATTTAGTATATGATCCAAAATAACTGGTAACTAACTACTTGAGTACTACATGTTTTAAACTTTTTTACTCTTACACAAGTAAAATTTTACTTGAATAAATATTTCTTCAAGTACTTTTACTTTTACTTTTACTTGAAGTTAGTTTTTGGGTACTCTATCCACCTCTGCATACAATGTTAAAATGTAAAGTTGATAAACAATCCCACTTTAATCTACTGAGACTTTGTTGTTGTTCTGTTTGAAAGCAGTCACTTTCTGCAGTTCTGTGTTGTGCTGGTAGTGATGAAGAAATAACGTACTTCTATTTTGTATAAACATCAGATTTTTTTTTTCATACAGTTTCTCTATTATTTTTGACTCAAACTTGTGTCCCAACATGAGCATACAGTGCCAAAAGATCAAGATTTTAAAGCAATCTGTAAACATTTTACAGTAACCTAATTTAAATCAGTACTTCTCAGCTAGTTTTAATTCATGTCTCAGATATGGAATGCGTTCTCCATGTATGTTTAGTTGTATTACCAGGCCAATTCAGAACGTTTCAGAACCACTGATGTAAATGACGTGTAAGGAAAAAAAAAAAAAAAAATCTTTGTAAAAATCAGTCTAAATTATTTGCTTTTCTTTACAAGAAATCAGTTGACCTGGCAAGAGCTTCTCCTACTTACACACACACACATATTATATATATATATATATATATATATATATATATATATATATATAGACTATACACAAACGTCTGGTTTGCTATCCTCGTGGGGACTCTCCATAGGCGTAATGCTTTTTCTACTGTACAGACCGTACTGTACTGTATTCTGTTGCCCTACACCAACCCTACACCTAAACCTACCCCTTACAGGAAACTTTCTGCATTTTAAAATTTTCAAAAAACTTAATTCTGTGTGATTTATTAGCTTGTTTACCTGTGGGGACCTTAATTTAGGTCCCCACCATGACCCCATGAGTCTGTGTGTATTCAGGTTTAAGTCCCCACCTGAATAGAATGGATGTCCAGCTCCACCTCTGTGTGAACTAATGGGTGGAGTTATGTTTAGCCATAGGGTAAGGGGTAGGGTTAGGGTGTGGTTAGGTGTCTATATCCACCCATTACCTCCAGCGAGGGGGAGCTAGAGCTCGAACTCCTCCCATATGGCTCTGCAGCGAGCACCCTCTCTTCAATTCCGCCCCGACTGCAAACGGCTACTCTCGCCGATAGGTCTGTGCGTCGCTGCATGAAGTCGAACACACCTATAGTTTTCAGTCACGTGACTGGCCCGAAGCCTTAGATGGCAAAACATTCATAGAACTGCAGAGCAAGCGTGTCAATTTTCCATGTAGATATTTTATTTAAATATTTAGATCACCTCTCAAAAGAATAAAACAAAGGTATTTCTGAACAAAATGCAAGTTTTGGCCATTTGCAATCAATATTAAGCATCCGCGGCAATATTTCAATCATAAACAGTGTGACAAAACGTTGTAGAAACAATTAAAGTGTCTTAATATATTTAAAACAGTAATATTAAAAGATCAAATTCAGTAATCACTACATTAATGATGCATAGTTTACGCAGGCAAGCAGATGAGGCCGGAATATGAACGCAGTCTGCTTAACGGTTCAGTGTTTTCCTTCTAATTGTTTTCTATGGGAAGCCATTTAATGTGAAACTTTGCACATTGCGTTTATATTCTGGCTTCATCTGCTTGCCTGTACAAAAATATACATCATCAATAAGATGTACACTGAATCTTGCCTTTTAATTAAAATATTAATATCTGCACTTTACTACATTATTACTTGATGCAAACTGCGTAAAATTAGCAGGCGGTCAGTGGAGCAAAGCTTCGTTTGGCCCACCAGGTGGGCGTTCCTATAAGGGTGTGACATCGTCACATGAAAACTATCAATAGGCTTGTTTTAGATGTGCCTCGCCTTGCCTGAATGGTAGGCCAGAGTAGGCTGCTGCAGTGAGGGGAGGAGTGAAATAAGCGCAGTCAAGACGGACAGTTCTGAGCTCTCGAAGTGGAACAGATACCTCCGAGATCAAAGGCAGATATCACGTTATTTCACCCCCAGGAAGCCCTCACTAGGCCCACAAAGGGCCCGCACTATTAATCTACAACAGGGGTGCCCAACCCTGGTCCTGGAGATCTACCTTCCTGGGGTGTATTCCAGAAAGCAGGTTATGTGACATACCTGGGTATGTTTGAGGATAAGGGAGAGGATAACCTCAGCTTTTGGTTCCAAAATCGAAGGTTACTTTCAGGGTATGTAAGTAACCATAGCAACTTGCTCTCTGAACATAACCTGCTCCGGAGCAGGTTATGTTCCAGGGTTAGTTCACTTCAGCGCTATCAGAGCATGTATGGTCTACTGACGAGCCTTCAGTGGGCGTGACAGATAGCGCACAATATTATATATTATTGCAATACAGTTATGTATACGTATATATATATATATATATATATATATATATATATATATATATATATATATATATTACATTTTATATTATCATCTCACACATGGATCGGCATTTTCTATAATGTATTTCTATAATAAAAATACATATCTGATATGACTTAATATATAATTAGCATCAAACAAACAATATAATTCTTATTCTCAAGGATTAAAAATAAAACGGAAAAAAAATAAAAATGATTTCAAAACCATCAATTAGGTGGCAATATGCACTAAGCATAAGGCCTACATGACCTTTGAACAGAAGGAGAAGAAAGAAGCAGTATGGTGCGCTTATTCTTAGTGTCCGTTTCCATAGTGACTCATCGATTTGTCGCTCTGTTGAGAATGTCTTGAGTCTTAACCAGGAACATACTCTGAGTTGAATGAACTTACTCCCGGATGCGTTTTTGGAACCACATACCTTGAGTAAGCAAGGTTTGGGGTTAATCAACCGAAAGTTCAGGGTTTATCTGACGGTAAGTTAACCATGCTTTCTGGAATACACCCCAGGTGAGCCATGCTGGCTACTGCGGTTTGTTATTGCTAACTCCCTCAACCACATGGCTTTACTTAAGGAAACCTAAAACACCCTAGCACCCCTAGTGGTAAGGAAACTGCCCACAAAATTATTATTAACGGGCTCATGTCTGTTGCACCTCAAATATGACTCATGAGACCCACTTTACTGCAGAGTTTAGTTCCGAATTTTATCAAACTCACCCAACTGTGATTTTGCCTAATGATCCTAAAGACATTGATTAGCATGCTCAGGTGTGTTTGATTAAGGTTAGAACTAAACTCTGCAGGAAATTGGATCTTGTGAGCCAGATTTGTGGATCCCTGGCCTCTTTGAAACAACAGGTTCTGAAAAGATGTCTTTTGGTTTGAACCATTCCAGTTCAATTGAGTGGCTAAAGAATGGCCAGTCAATGTTGTTTGTACTCTCCCCTGCAAACGTGCCCCTGCGGGGCCCATGCTGGCTTTTTACGGGCACAGTGGACTAGGGCCAGCTAGTGGTGGGCAAAGCGAGGTTTCGTGAAACACTGAAGCAGTCGAACCAAATGTGTCGAGGCTTCGAAACATTTCGACACCCGTCTCTACGGTGACACCTAGTGGTCACTTTCAAGTATTGCTCTGAAACAGCGTCGACAAAGAAATAGTTAAGCGAATTGACGATTTATAACCTATGTTGTGTTAATTGATCCACTAAGTGATTTGGGGCAGTGGTTAGTGTGCTTGACTGGAATGCTGTCACCTTGGGGTCGAATCCTGCCATCCCTAATTTCCTCTCTGAGCTCCAAGCATTTAATAATCTCTCCACTCCTTGCTCACTGATATCAGAAACACCGCTTCGCAGTCATCTTGACAAAATTATAAAAAAGAATTAAAATGTTTGTTTTTATTGTTCTGTTCTTGTAATGTGTTGAAACATCAGTCTAACCTCTGAATGAACTCTTTGTGAATAAGTAAGTGTTATTTTGGTAATGAAAAATATACAATAAAGTACATCAAGCCACTTTTTTTTACATATAAAGATTTTTATTTTAAAATATTAATTGTTCTGCTGTTGATGGACTTAGCCTACTTCTTTTTTTACATATAATTTCTCCAGCCTTTGAAAAAATCCTCTCACAAAAACCCACAAAGTAAAGATGCGTTAACTCCACTTTTCTACTTTGTGGGAGTTAGGTTGAGACAGATTGTGTGATTTGTTACCGACCCTGTCAATCAAATGCAGATTCGGCGGGTATGCCAAGTCTCGAAACACTTGTGACAAGCCCTGATGCTTCGATCGCCTTAGTCACGTGACATGGGTGTTTCGAATCACCTTAGTCACATGACATGGGTGTTTCGAATCGCCTTAGTCACGTGACATGGGTGTTTCGAATCACGCTTCGGAGCAGTGTTTAGAAACATCTGTGCTTTGGGATCTCGACACCGTGTCGAAACGTCAGTTTCGCGTCAGCCATCCCTAGGGCCAGCCCATACCAAACATAAACAGGGCCAGTGCGGGCTTGCCCAGGTGAGGACCACAGCTTTGGGCTCACCACAGGCTCTCTGTGAGCAGCCCACACTATGGGACTGCCCACATTAATCCAATGATGGCCCAGTGTGGGCCAGCCCATTCGAGCCCAGAGCAACTTTTGTTTGGAGAATGTTAACATTGACTACGTTTACATGGACATCAATACTCTGATTTTAATACGATTAAGACAATACTCTAATTAAGAATCTACCATGTAAACAGAGATTTTTGATTACCTTAATCCGGCTAAAGTCATAATCGAAGTAAACACAAATCAAATTAAGACGTGGAGTATTCCTATTTTAGTCGCATTATTAAAGTGCAGTACAGACATGTAAACACCTTAATCAAACCATTACCGTCGTGTAGGACTTTTCGCCGTAGCTAAACTCTGCAGGAAAGTGGGTCTCACAAGTCATATTTGAGGTGTAACAGAAATTAACCTGTTAACAAGAATTTTGTGGGCAGTTTTCTTCCTTACCACTCGGGGTGCTAGGGTGTTTTAGGTTTCCTTAAGTAAAGCCATGTGGGTAGAGTGAGTTAGCAATAACAAGCAGCAGTAGCCAGCATGGATCACCTGCTAAGCATATTGCGCTGTGTCCTGGGGCTCGTTTCAGAAAGGAAGTTATGTGAAAACTCTGAGTATGTTAACCCTGAAATGAGGGAAACTCTGGGTTTTCAGTTTCAAAATGGGAGGTTTGTCAAACCTGGGAAAGCAGGGTAAGCCAAGCCCGTTTCTGAAAGAGAGGTAACTTATACTCAGAATCTACCATGGTAACTTACTGTGTGAACCTAACCTGTTCTGGAGCAGGGGTGTATTCCAGAAAGCACGAGGTGTATTCCAGAAAGCACAGTTAACTTACCCAAATAGTGTGTAAATCTGTGGGACTGGTATAAATAAATTAAACTGTAAAACAGTTTCCCTGCAATTTATGTTACAATGTTAGAATTAAAGAACAATAAACATAATACATATTACCATTGCACTTATCTGTACATAGTACATATTTAAGTTGTTGTTGACATCCTATCTAAAACGCGATTTTGCCAAAAAAAACAACAACAATAATGTTATCACTTTAATATGTCTTGCAATATCCTTGCATGCAAAGGTTCTGCACAATCCTCTTGTTCAATATTCTCAGGATCTGAATTGATATGGCAATATTGACACATCCTGTTTTGGCAAGGGGCAGGGGCAGTACTGAAACAGTCTAAGCTG
Organism: Acrossocheilus fasciatus; assembly: GCA_036784905.1. Classification (NCBI taxonomy): domain Eukaryota; kingdom Metazoa; phylum Chordata; class Actinopteri; order Cypriniformes; family Cyprinidae; genus Acrossocheilus; species Acrossocheilus fasciatus. The sequence goes on from CM071943.1 coordinate 4,993,198, forward strand.
TTCTCCAATCACAATGCACTGGGACAGCTAACCAATCACAACACATTTTGTTTTTCGGAAGGCATGCCTTCATCAAACCCGGAACTAATCGAGCCATTTGTGCCAGGCTGGGAGAAAGGTATTGTAATAATAAAAAAGGATGTGGAAAATAATGCATTTTTCGAACCACCAAGCAAGAGAGCATGTTCTAGTACACCCCCAAAACAAAATCAAGACTTTTTAAAAGAGTATAATAGGACACCTTTAAAATAATTTGAACACATAGAATAACGCTGTGTGTTTCAAAGCATTTCAGGGGACCTTTAAATGCTTCATTTTATTTATTCAATCATTTAATCATTTCATTCATGTTAACAAATGTTAACAATAGAACATTTTGTAAATGGAAGTTGTCAATTGTGTAGTATTACAATTACAACTACAATTGTAAGTATAATAGTAGGGTAAACTGAGTACATTTGAGACGTGTACAGTTGAAACACCTTAAATAACTTGCGTACACAAGAAACCCGAGCCGTGATTTTTTTCTCCACATATGTGTTCTCTTTGATCGTGGGAAATTTGAAATGTGTGCGTCTTTCCACTCTGAAAATATTTGCAAAAGTTTTTTTTTTTTTTTTTTTTTTTTCCAAGGTGAGATTTTCATTTCACCATGTCCCTTCCACAATGAATAGCTTCTTATTCTTTTATGATTGTTAAACTTAACATATATCATTGCAAACGCTACTCTGTGCTCTTAAAAATAGACATATTTTATGACATTGTACCATGCAAAGTCTTTTCATAATCTAGAGAAACGTGCAAGCATGTCAGTGGGGTACGTTTAAGACACAGTGTATCAGCTGTACTCGGATTGGTCTCCTATTGCTTCACATGCTGTTTAGTTGTACAGTGTTATGATAATAGGATAAAAGTCATATTTACACATATGCTATGCAAATTCTGTTAAAAAAAAAATATTTGTGATATTTAAACTGTCTATTATTAATGGACACATTTTCTGACATGAATGTTAAAAGGATTACATAGTATTTTAAGAAATCTACAAGGTGGTAAAGTGGGTAAAGTTGAGACACCCTTTATAGGTTGCTATGTACTGTATACAGTAACAGTCCAATCATAGAAAATAAAATGCATACAGAGGCGGTGTTTTTTTTTGTGTACTGGTATTACCTACATTATGGGGAACAAATGTCGCCACAAGTATAGTAATACCAGTAAATTCACCTTATGGGAATATTTTTTTTTAGGTCCCCACGATGAAACAAGCTTATAAATCATACAGAATGATTGAAAATGTAAAAATGCAGAAAGATTCGAGTGATGCGTAGGTTTAGGGGTAGGGTTAAATAATATATGGGTATGTATATTATTATTTTTACTGTTATGTTTACATTTGTACTGTTTGCCATATATTTTTGTAGTGTTAAATATTTGTTCCTGTTTTGTGAATCTGAATTAAATAAAGAAAATACATTTAATTTTAAACTGTAATTATTTAAAACTGTAATTTTGTAATTTATTACATTTTCTATAAATGGTTAGCCAACTTTAGAGCATTAAGAATGGGTGTCTCGACTGTACCATGCTACTGTTTCAACTGTACACCATATGGGTACAGTTGAGACAAAAATGCACCTCATGTTTATGAGCTAATTGTGGAAAATATGAACTACTTATGGCTATTATCAATTAATGATATTTTAGTACACAAGCAAAATAAATATCACGTGAAAAATCACTTCATTTCATCATCTAGTTTTTGTGTAGTGATGAAAAAAGCAGAAAGTGTCTCTACTGTACTCAGTCTACCGCATTGGACTGCCCCATACTTCCCTTGTCAAACTCAGCACTATTTACTGTGCCACAAACTTTCATGTATCACATCACTGTTTGTGGAAGGGGCCCCGTCTCATGGTTCCTGCACAGGGACCTACAGAAATATGCCACTGTTCCTAGCATAAGTCAATGTGGAAGTGCTGAAGGGAAAATTAATCTGAGTTAATCTAACGGGAAAGACATTTCATTCTCTGCTTAAATAGTGTATAAAAACAGATAATTAATACATGCACATGATAGTCTCTCAGAGCTCTCGCTCTCTCCCTCACTCCCTTGTTGGAAATATCTGTCTCCCAGATGGTAGAAAGTTACTAAGCAACAAGCGGCTGAGCAAAGGATGGTTAATTTCTTTTAAGTGATTATCTTCACAAAGCCCTTCTCCTCCTAGGGAGGACGCAAAGGACATGGCATGAGATTGAATCATTCAACCTTCTGTTTGCGGTTGTTACACAGTGCATTCATATTGATTCTGTGGGTAGTAGAGGATCAGTCTTTCTCTAAAGACAAAAAGGTGATATAGCAGTTTAACTTAGCTAGCTTAAGTGAGATTTGGCCAAAAATGAACTAATAATAACTCAAATTTGAAAAACTGCCAATGGCATAAGTTAATTCTGGCTTTGCTCCAGATCTTCATATTAAGAAATATTCAATGATAAGTGCATAATGTTAAAAATTGTTAATGTCAAAACCACAATTCATAGGCTCGGCAACCTTTACAACCTCTATCATGGTCGGAAATGTTAGATCCCTTGCCAACAAGATGGATGAGCTAATGATGCTAATGAGGAAACAGTGGGAGTACTGCGAGTGCCAACACAGGCACATTGTAATAACATGCCTCTATCTACACATTTTGAAAAGCTCGAGGAAAAAAAAAAAAAAAAAAAAAAAAAACCTATATACATACAATTTGCCACAGTTTCCAGCTAGAATGAACACTACCGGCAGTAAAACACCAACCACGTTCAGTCCATTTCACACAGATTATGATTATATGGGCAGGTTATTGAAAAATGAAGACTTATTTTTAGACTTTTCCTTGTAGAACACTATGTATAACCTCAAAACACATTTGCCATTGTGTTTCATTTGTAAACTAATACAATTAATTTTATTAGTTTGCATCACATGACTAGCTCCTTATGTATGGCTTTTCAGATGTTGTAAACTTGCTTGGTAGCTCACCTTGTAAAGCATGGAAATTGAGATGAAGAGTAACTAAGTTTGAGTCCCGTGGAAAAAACAAACAAACAAAAAACAAACAAACAAAAAAAAAGATTTACTAAAATGCCAAAAAAGAGCTAAAATGTCATGGTTGCTTCAGAAAATGAGTTTTTATCTCTTGTTTGTTTTTGTTAACACTAGTGCTGCCAAACTTTTAATTACGACGGCGTTTTAGTGCCTTGTAAAAAAAAAAAAAATCTAAGATTACGAGATTAAAGTCGTAATATTTCGAGAATAAAGTCGAAACTACGAGAATAAAGTCGAAACACTACGAGAATAAAGTTCGAAACACTACGAGAATAAAGTCGAAATGTTTTGAGAATAAAGATTATATAGTTATAATATTTTGGGATAGGCTATTCTAGCCTTTTGCTCATGCAAATGGCCCGGATTGGGAGCACCGGGAGATATTCCAAATCTCAGTTTTCAAAATCTGCCAGGTTTATAGCGAAATACAAACAATATGTAGGCTATATTGCAATAATGTGTTTGTTAAGCGGCATGTGAGTCAATCATCTTTCTGATTACAATAACGAACGACGAGACATTTTCATTATAAATTAGGCTAAACTTTTTTTTTTTTTATGCCTTATGATGTTCCTTCAATTTATATCTTGCTATAAACTTGAAATAAAGAGCAAAAACACATTTATAATTTGTATTTCGTTATAAAACTGGCAGAATTTGAAAGCTCAGCTGTGTGTAAAAGCAACAAAGCAAAAAATAGTTGTGATTACTGGTTGGCTGGCGCGCTACAAATAATGAATTGAAGACGTTAAATATTATGTCCTCATTTACAGTATACCATGAATAAAACAGTTAGTGAATAGTCACTTAACGTTTACAGCAAAAAAAAACAAAAAAAAAAAAAACACAACAATATAACGTATGTTAACAAATTTGAGTCCACTTCAACCTTTGGAACGTTTTATTGCTGTTTAATTAAACGGGCTGTGTGAGGAATGAAAGTTTGGGACGTTTTTGCGGAGCAGGTGATGGAATTTTCACAATAATTTAATGAATTTATTCTCATAAATACAGCGATCTGTCACGCCACATTCTTGAAAATCACATTATTGTAAGACACATAATTTGTGTTTCGTTATAAAACTGATTTTGAAAGCTGAGACTTTGTTTTATATTAAAAGCACTAAAAGCACAAAGCTTAAGCTATTGTGTGGCTGGCGCACTACAAATAATGAATGCAATGGAATACATTAAATATTATTTCCAAGCATACTGTCCCCGCGAGTATCATACGCATGGTATGATTTCTGCTAATAATCCCACATAGCTATATTTGCAGTGTATTAAAAAAGGGTTAAATAAGAGGGCTACAGCGCCCCCCAAAGGAATGTCGATTGAGTGTGTGAGTTTATGTTAAAATAAACAGTTGTTCCTGTTCAGTCTGTTAATAAATATCATATTCTTGATATTAAGCTGTTCCTGCGAGTCCTTAAAATTGACATCCCAGTAAGATGATGCGGTCGCTCGGGCGCAACAATATTCAAATCAATTCCGGTGGTCCGACAACTTTTCCCGGTGCTCTCAACGCAGGCAATTTGCATGCGCAATATAGGCTATATACTCTCAAAATATTATAACTTTAATTTCTACGATTTAAATGATCAAAACATTTCGACTTTGTTTTCGTAATATTTTGACTTTATTCTCGTAGTATTTCGACTTTATTCTCGTAGTATTTCGACTTTATTCTCATAATATTTTGACTTTATTCTCGTAGTATTTCGACTTTATTCTCAAAATATTATGACTTTAATCTCGTAATCTTAGATTTTTTTTTATTTTTAACGAGGCACTAAAACGCATCCAAAATAAAAGTTTTTGTTTACATAATATGTGTGTATATTTATTTCATATATAATACACACACACAAACACACACACAAACACTTGCATGTATATATTTAAGATGTTTTTTTATATATATTAAATATATGTATACATATATAAAATATAAGAATATTAATTTCTAAATGTATAAACGTGTAAATATTTTCAAAAATATATACTGTATGTGTATGTATTTATTTATTCATAATAAATATACACAGTACACATACATATATAAATGTAAACAAAAACTTTTATTTTGGACGTGGTTAATCATGATTAATTGTTTGACAGCACTAGTTAACACTAATGGATAGTTTTAGGGTAGGGTTTAGCATAGGTGGTGCGTTAAAACAATCTTTTTGAACCATTCACCAAACTTTTAATTTCTGAACGATATACTGTGTAATTAATATAGAAATTATTTTCATTTAAAAATTGCTAATCAATTTCACAAACAATTCTAAAAAAAACAGCAAGTAACACAATCTTGTGTATTGTGGTTTTATTTAAAAAATAAATAAATAAATAAAATGCAGTGTACAAAAACCAATGCAAAAAACAAAAACATTGCCACATTCATGTTCATCTGTTTCATCTGAATGTGTTTTAACTAGAATTGGTCAATGAAATTATCTTATTTTTTTCTTAAAATTATTTTTAAAATTTTGATACAATGCTTATGCACTATGGAAATTATAAACTGAAATTTTAGCAGCCAAATTGTTGGCCAGTTTCAGAGGGCCCAAGTTATTGACTGATGTTTAAAGGTGCAATAGGTGATTGTCTTCAGAAACGTTTTTTTGTTATGCTGGTTGAAAGTCTCTTCACACCCCGATAGCAATCTTTAAGTTAAGTGGTCTAAATGTATTTATATATTCTGTGGAAGTCGTAGGACCAAGAAATGTTTGTCCAATCAAAACACTCGGTCCGAACGTTTTTATTTATTTTCCAACAACCCGCGGAGATGAAATCGAAGAAATTGTTCACGATAATGATTGCTGTTTGCATAGCTTCTCAGTGAACTACGGCTCTGTGTAGTAAATTCGGCTCTATCTGAAAGCATGTGAAAATACCATATTTAATAACATGTTTTTACTCCAAACTCACTTCATAACAACAGTTGAGTGTTTGAAATAAATCCTTCCTTGAGATGATGTGGCTTCTTATACAGAATACTATGAAATATGTTGTGTGCCTTATTCTAAGCAGTGATAAAGGCATTACATTATAAATATACTTTATTATAATGAAAATTATAATAAGAACTCAGATAAACCATATATTGTCATAGTCTTGTTTATTAGTCACGTTGAATCAATGAAAGCAGTTAAATCTTCTGTTTATTCAGCTAACCTTATAGGCATTTCCTGGGTTTCTTCTTTGGGGTGTATTTGGAGTTTCTGTGCGAGAGCGCCCTCTGGCCTTCGTATGCTTCACTGAAAGATGAAAGATGATCAGGCTTCTGCCTGATCGCGATTTCGATTTCACATCGATTTATCGTGCAGCCCTACCCTATTGTAGTAATGTTGTCTCTGGTATTCTGGTCTGTGAGTGTATGTGCATGCAGGGGGTGTGGCTTTAGACGGCGATTGCAGGGAAGGTGGGACGTTCGCTTTCAGTGCTATCAGGCTAAAGTTAGCATTTTCCAAGATCTCCTACTGCACCTTTAACTAGTGTTTCTCATGTTTCAACACTGTCTGTGTCTATTTTGTGCACACAATGTGGATCAGCTACAACAAGTAAACATGTTAGCTGTGCGGATGCTAGTGCTGGATTAACAATATCGATTTCTCGTTTTTAACAAATACTGATATGGATTTCGAAATTTAACATTTTCATTTTACAACGCAATATTTAACATAAATGTTGCCACAGGCACGTTTTTGGAATGAGTCTTGTCTGGCGCATGCACAACATTTTACTGAGACTGATTCCCATTTATACCACTATAATTGAAGGTTTTCTGATCAGAAAAGCAGGAAAAGAGAAGTAAAAACTGCCAAAGAATAACTACTCATGCCAAACACTGAGCTGCCATTGAGCCTAGCCTGCGGCAATATTACGTACGCCGAAGTTTTCGAATGTTACTCTAACAGTTGTAAATGTCACTCCCTCTGCTGATACACTCTCAGCGTGTTATGTCACTCACAACAGGTTGCACATACAAACTCTATTTTAACCACTGTCTGCTCATTATGGCCTTCCTGGTGCAATAACGATGTGGATTTGCTATATACTGGTTGCAGATCGTGCTATATGCAAGTCAAGGATGTGTTCACCTCCAAAAACCTCATTCACCTTCGTGCAAGCAGCCACTGACCACAGAGAGCAGTGAAGGGATGATCAGCTGAGGTTTAAATGCCTGGGGCAACCTGCGACCTGGAAGCACTTCTGAATGAGAGGAAGAGGTGCCTTAAGGGCAGACGGTAACGAGGAACTAAGACGGAGCTGAAGGTGATGGGGGTAAGGTTGCCTGCGTGGAGGACAGGCAGTGTGTAGACCGTGAAATGTGAAAACCACATTGCCAAGACATCTCAAGTTTCTACATCATATCTGACCCTGTTCTCCATCATGCCCTGGACCTTCTGTAGGGTTCATCCATGAGTCAAACATTATCTACTGCTGGATACTGCACTTGGAGAAGAGGTGGACACTGTACAAGCCCTTTAATACAACCCAAGACAAGCTAAGGACAGCGCAGGTGGACACTTCTGACAGGTGGACACCATCTAACCTGGAGGCCACGATTTGTACTGCTGCAGAACTGTGTCTGAGCTGCTTGTAAGTGGTACGGTTGCTCCTGTGTACAATCTCCACACCTGATCTTGTACTTGAAGTACAAGTCTCAGGAATAGCATCTGCAAGAGCATTCGGATGACTCTGCAATCACTCTCAGGGGAAGGAGCAGGTATAAAGGGGGTTGGTTTTCAATTTGTGTTGAGTGGTGTCAGCTCAACCAACTCAAGAAAGCCTACAGACATGGGGGTGGATGCTATATCCAAGAAGGCCAGAACTAACTCTATTTTCCAGGTCCCTTTAGCTATATACTGTAGGAGTGACCTTCTGTACTTCATGGGCCAATAAGACGGGGGACGCCAATAAATTCAGTTTCATCAGACAGACTGGTTCACTTATTGGGATGAGGCACACAAGATTCGACCCATGGTCCCATAGAAATGATGGCTGAAAGAAGAATGTCGGCCAAGCAAGATCTTAAATAACATCTTTCATTCTCCACATATGAACACTATTGCACAGTAAATAACCCATCTCAATATGTACATGTATTGCTCTGCTTAGCCTTTTCACCTGCTTATCTCTGTCAGTGGGTTTCAAACTGGAGTCCACAAGGGGTTTGCCAATAGATTTGATAAAAATAATAATAATAAAAAATAAAATTAAAATTAAAATTTAATTTAATTCAATATGCACAGTTTTTCTTTTCTTTCTTTCTTTGTTTTGTAATAAGTCTAAATGGCAGTAATGTTTGTTTTACTTCTTTGTGAAGTACATACATTCAAAAGTTTGTGGTCAGTATTTTCTGTATTTATTTTTTAGTGAATAAATGAATTAATGGATGCATGAATGAATGAATGAATGAATGAATGAATTTATTTAATGCATGTATGCATGTATGCATGCATTTATTTATGCATTTACATATTGATTTACTAAAATAACTTAATATTTTTACTCAGCTAAATTTAAAGTAAAGACATTTGTTACAACAAAATTTAGTATTTAAAATATATGCCTTTCTTTTGAACTTTCTATTCATCAAGTAATTCTGAATTTATAAGGTTTCCACAAAAATATTGAGCAGCACGACTGTTTTTGCTTTTGTGAGAATAAGAGACTTCTTTCAAAAACATTAGTAAAAATCTTACCGACCCTGATCTTTGAACATTTTAACAATAGTTTTAACCTTAAGCTTGCTCACTAGCTGTATGCCGCTATTTTCTGTAAAGGTGATTTTAATATTTGGAATATTCAGGCAATCTTTTTTAACATATTCAGGTGTCCCTGGCATTAATGAACGCTCCCGATGTTTGTTACAGATTATTTCCACTGCATTAATGTATGTACATTTAACGGAACCCCCTCCCCACACACACACACACACACACACACACACACAAAATGGCTCCCATTGCATCATCATGGTCACATAAACATCTTACCATGTGTGGAGTAAATTACAAAGCAGGACATGAGATTTCTGCTTCTTTGCCAGCTCTGCTTTCAGCTGAATCAGTCAGAAGTTTGGCAGAGCTCACAATCAGCTGAGTCCCCACACAAATCTACCCATAAATCAGAGAGGAACATAGATATTTTCAGTGAAATTACTGGTTGTATAGTTACCTATTACTGTTTATATAGTAAAATGATGATAGATGATAGAATACATATTTTCATATTTGTGCACCAAAGCAGAAATTTACCTCTGAAGAGATTCTTTCAAATTTACCATCTGAAATAGTGCCGACGGATGCTAGAAAGAAGTAAAGAGAATGGATACATGTAGGTGGGAAATAAATGTTAACTATGTAATATCTGAGCTCTTGAAATGATGGAGAGCTGTTGGGCATCAGAGTAGCCTTCGGCGACATGTTACTCTTTGTGGCTATCTTAGTAGTCAAAGCAAGTTGATATTTGCACCAGAGGGAAAACAATATTTTGACTGCTGACTTGTCTGTGCACATGTAATTTCAATAATAAAATCACATATGCGTCCAATCGTAAACTAATAAATCTGACAGTGATTAGTACTGACAGATTAAACGGCATACGATCACAGTCTGTCTAATCACTGTCTGTTTACAGAGCTGCGTGTCAACTAGCAGCCGCAGGCTAGTGATTTGTATAGGATTATTATTATTTTTTTCTCCAGAAAAGCTGACTGATATCACTAGATAAGATTTATAATAGTAGAAATGTGTTTTGAAGCTACTACTATGACTTTCGCATGTGTTTGCTACATGCAAGGTGTAAATAAAGGGGTTGTTGTTCTTTCAAGAACACACAGAGCTCCATTAACCCCGTTTAAACTTCTAATAATGTTTTAAATTCACTCATGGCAAAATTCATTATTTTTCTTCAATCACATCACAAAACGTCTCCAGGTTAGGCCAGTCGCGTAGCTAAGGGTGGGCCTGGGTGGGCCCGGGCCCACCCACTTTCATCTTTGGCCCACCCAATAAGAAGTTTGTAATTTTCCAAATGGATGTAATTTATTAACAATACTAATAAACGTCTTATTTCACTGTAACTTTATTTATTAACAATATTAAACGCTTGTTTTCATGGTCAATTACAGGTCGTTTTCCCTCTTCCTATAGGTGCATCATATGCTTGTCAAAATGATGATTCGCCCGTTCCTGTTAGTCCCACCCACAATGTTATGTTTACGACCTATGTTTACGACTTATGGATATAATAGTAAAATGTGGGCTCCTGAAGAGGAGCCTAATCCAAGAGCCGTCTCTTAAAAGTCATGCAAATGCATTTACAAACAAAAAAGTCCTCTATCATGCTATGGGTGTTTAAGTCGGCATGAAATAAGTTGCAACAGACTTGAATGCTTTAGTAAGGCTACAGTGAAACAGCTTATGTAATTCCTATTTTTCTGATAAAAATTGTGATTTAAAATAACTTCCAGGTTAAATATCAATATGGCTATAATATAGTAGTCAACATTTGAAATGGATCAAAAAAGTTAATCACAGTTGACCTAAGAAATGAACACATGTTGGTTTTAGGTCTTAGGACAACTTTGATGAAAGGTTTTGATCCACTTCAAATGTTGACTACTTTAATAGTGTAAAATAATATAAATTATTAAATAATATATTACTTTGTATAACAACAACAACAGAAATAATAAGAACAATAATTATTGTTGTTGTTGTTGTTGTTAATGCTAAACAAAATACAAAAATTACTAAAAACAAAAGAAATATTACTATCGTAATATTTTACTGCAACATAAAAACAGACCATTTAAGAAAATAAATAAATCATCGTAATTGTCATTATTTTATTTTTACAGTACAGCTGTAAAATTATAATAGTCATATTTATGGCGTCCTTAATTTCTTCTTTTTCAAATCAAAATCATCAAATTTTCATATTAGCGGAAAAACCCCAGGGAGCCCTTGAAGCTTTCACACTGTCATGTTGCAATTTTGGTTTTATTTTGATTAATCATGGAGTTCTACTTAAAAAAAAAAAAAAAAAAAAGGATTAGGGTTAAGAGTTCCAGTCACAGCCACTGAGCCAGAGAACTTTACTTTTTCCACTACAAATGCAATGTGGACACATACTGTACATTCCTGACTACCTCCAAAAGCATTTTTAGTAATTAGACCCGAAAACATTTTGGACCCCGTTTATATGTTTTTAAGCACTGACCACTTGTGATCAAGACAGATGTTAATACTAGGTGTAAACAGGGTCATTATGCACTAAAAAGCTTGAGCATGACTTCTAGAGATACCTCTGATTGATTTACATGCAACACAGATTTGCAGTTTGCAATTTGCTTCAGCAATTTGCAGGCAAAAGCCTGTTTTTGTTTATTCCTGCTGTCATTTGTACATCACCACCCAGTTGAAGTGAGACAGTGATAGCTGAACTCTGCACTTTAAATGAAACATTTCTCATCCCTCAATTTCATCTCCCAAACCGGCGATGTGTATTACACTTTGCGTGTGGACCCATTAACAACTCATTTCAAAGCAATTTTCGAAAATAGCACGTCAAAGGCTCAATGACATTATAGAGGTTTTGTTGTCTTTGTCATAGACGGTCACTGCCAACCAGTGTGGCTGACCGAGACTGGCAACACACTGGCAGCACGACTGAAACGAATCTGTGCTTGAATGCCAGCGGTTTGAAGCTGCTAGACTGACAAAATTTTAAAAGCCGGAACAAAAAAAAAAAAAAAAAATCCCTCATTATACAATTTTTCATCTGTGGCTAATTTAATAAGTGAATCTGAAGCAGACTGGCTCAAAGCAGAGTGCATCAAAAGCATCATTGTTCCTACGCGAGAGCCAAAAATCATCAGACGTAATGCTTCCTGATGGTTTAAAAGTTGGAAATGCTCTGCCAAAATCAGCACAGTAACAAGCCCGTCCTACTTTATTAAGTATTAACCCAGTGGCAGCCACTGTGAATAGCTCAATGTAATGTTCAATAGAACTTTCAATGCTATTCCTCAGATTTGTAAAGCCTTTCTTAATTATGATGAATTAGACTATTTCGAGTAACAGCTTGCCCAGACTCACTGTTCCTTGATGTGAATAGGCTATTGACCTATAGGTAAAACAATAAATCTTGCCTTTCGTAGCGAGAGGCCACTCTCTGTGCCGCATCGAATATAATTAATATACCTCTTTCTGCTATATCATTGCAATATTTTTATTGTTATGGACCAAGGGCTTCACAAACAATCTGTCAATACACAAGCCCGCCTGAAAAATTCCCATCTTCACCATTTCTGTCAGACAGGTTTGAAACAACAGCAGCTCCACAACGTTTCAGATGTCACACAAAACATTACAATGCTGTATATCAAGAAAATACTACCTCTCTCTGGATATGATGTGATGCTTGTCATAGCTCTTGTGTTGTAGCGCTGAAAAATACTAGTGGTGAGAAATGAGTTTCTGTTGTAACAAAAAAAAGGATGTAAACATATTCATTATCCACCTGCTGAGGCAATCACAAGAACACAATGCATGTTCTTTTTTACAAGTTGCTTTGCTATGACAGAAATTAAATGAAATAAATGGTTCTTGGCCAGTCACTCTATCAGTAAAGTTTCAACGTTTTGAACTCTCTTCACTCCAGCAGAAAGAGAATAGTAGGCTACTGTCACTGCAATGTTTGATTGACCAATTTGAATCCACTTTTTAAAGCGGTGTATTTTTGTTTAATGTGCACTCAGTCAGTTAAAAAAAGATACGTTCTGAAAAGTGGTGCAAGCGGTATTTAAAAATACTGTGTGTTTCATATGTGCACTCCGTCACCATATATACAAATAATTAAAAGCCACTTTGTGAAACACTGACATACTGAAATAAGATTAAATCAATATCACAAAAGCAAGTATTGAATGAATTCGATCGGCCCGAGTGCATGTATGTAGAAACAAAAGTTCAACGGGAACGTAAACAATGAGGGGGAAAAACAAAAGAAGTCTCAAGAACGTTTTGTGTGCTTTCTTGCCCTCCAGATTCATGATCTGTTAGGTGTGTCAAAGCCTCAGTTAATTTCAAAAGTGTCACGTTAAAACTATGACTTTGCCTGTTTCTGAGAAATCGAGTAAAAATAATGCAGCACGATTGCGAGATATTGCCTCTGCAGTTCACTAAACAAAAGGTTAATAAAGCAATAAGCCCCAAGAAGCCGTGGTTTACAGTGAATTTCTAAGCTGTTATAAATTCACTGTTAACCACGGCTTCACAGGGCTTTTTTTTTTTTTTTTTTTTTTTTTTTTTTAAACGGTCATACCATATATGTTATAAGGTTTCACAAAATAAAACAGAGCAATAATGATATTGATAAAAACATTATTCTTCCACCAAACAATGTAGTTCCTCTGAAATGGTTGTGGTTCCAACAAACTGGTTGCCGAGCAACACACAAATGTAAACAAAGGTGTATGTTTATATTGTAATTTACAACAGCTTCGAACTTGGCTCAACCAATCAGAATCAAGGTCCAGAACTATCAGTTGTATAATACTGAATAACTTACATTTAGGCCCCGTTTACAATAGTGCGATTTTGTTTTAAAATGGCGTTTTAGAATGAAAACGATCAGCGTTTACACTGGCGTTTCCGCTGCGTTTCATAAACAATCTCCATTTACACTAATCATGCATAGAACATTCATGCAACAATAGATATGTATAGGTAGCTCCCTATTATTTAGTGTCTGCGTGCTTGGATCAGTCGAATGGGGATCTACCCATGCATATATATGGGTACAATACTACAGAGCTTTATGTTATTGTTTACACGGTCGTCAAGGATACGCAGAGAGAACGTGGGCAGCCACACCATCGTTTTCAAAAGCCTCCGTTTTGGTCTGTTTACACTGAAACGCTACCCCAGAGTTTTCAAACTAAAATGGGGTCTGCAGCGTTTTCAAACGCCGGAGTAGTGTAAACAATAGGCCTATCTGTAGCAAAAGTTATGCGTTTTAAAACGAAAACGTACTAGTGTAAACGGGGCTTTAGACAAATAAAACAGTTCCGAAATATTCCAAATGGAAAAGCCTTGCAACAGCTGTTTTCGTTCCTCCATGCTTTTGAACAAAACTTTCATGATTGAAGAATCACTTCCTCAGTGCCTCTGTGTTTTTGAATCAACTGAGATCAAACTCAGCTATATCTATAAATGACTTTTAATGACATTCTTGCATTAATCAGAGGTTTTGAACGAATCCGTTCACTAAGTCATTTTCTCACAAGAGAGTCTTTGCCACCACCTAATCTGTAAACGATGTAACCTCAGAAAGAGTCTATTTATTTGACATGTAAATGCCTTTTACTATTGATTTACAATATGCTATAAGTAAATGTTAACATGTTTGTGTTCCCCCCTGCTATGTCAGGAGATTTTTTGTTCGCCTTTACTCACATTAGCATGCCCATGCATAAGCAAATACCTTCCTGTTTACTTTGAAAGCTTGAAAAATGCCACCCTAGCAAAATCATTAGCAACCAATGTGTGTGAGCGTGAGAGTGCATTTATGTGTGTTTGCTTAATTAATACTACAGAGATCCCAGCGCTGGTCAGAGATGCTCAAGCCTTTTTAGCATTTTTGTAAAGTTGTGCACCGCATCACATTATTATTGTTTGCATGCTGCTGAATTCTCAATATTTTAACTCTCTGGAATACTGCAATAAGCAAGCTGTTTCTGCGTTTATTTATTTGGAGTTTTTCTTGTCTGTTTGATGCTATCAAACACCAAAGCTACAAGCAGAAGATAGAGAAGAGAGAGAAAATGACTTTAATTTGCTTTTAGGACCTCCAGGTCAAAGCAGCTAACAAAGTGTGTGATATGCTAAATGAATTTGGACTGGTGCCAATGTGTTAGCACCTAAATAAATAAATAAATAAACTTAAAAATGTAAATGAAACTAGATTATGTTTTCACCATGCAGCAACAAATCTTGATTACACTAAGTGCAAATAATGAAAGATGCTAATCACAAGAAGTACAGTATGAGTGATACTTAATGTAAACAGAAACAGCTTTTGCCGTCTTCTACCTATGGTAGCCTATATGGTGTCAGTAAATATCAAAAACCATTGTAACAAAACATCTGTTATCCCTAACTTGGCAAAATGTCCTCAAGGATGTCGTTGTGCTAAGGGTCTGAAGCCAGTAACAGCGTACAGTTCACACACTCTGAGAAGAAGATGCAGGTCACAACTATTTTGCAGTCTGGTAAAACACATGCCAAGACTGCATTTCAACTAGACAGATGGAGAGTTTGAGAACTTAGCATTACACTTGATACACTTGTGTGGAACTTTAATCATGGAAATTATTTGATGTTGAGTGATGCTTTGAGTGAGTTTTTGCTGAGACAGATTTTCTACAGTTATGTCTGACACCAGAAGGATGTAAAATGACATAAGTCATCTTAATTTCAAATGGAATTTGGTGAGGTGAATGCTTAAAACAAGAATAAACTATCTGCCAGTGGGGCAAGAAAAATAATCTTAGCTTCTTCTTGTTTTGAAGAATTAAAATAAGACTTAATATAGTATGGCATTTTCTTTCTCAAGTAAATTTATCTTGTTTTAATGATTTTCTTTTTCTTTTTTTCTTTCGTTTGAAAAACTGGGAAACACAAAAATACTCAGTAAGAAAATTATTCTATGCGGTGAATAGGATATTTTGGTAAAAGTTGACTTGAATCCTTTATCCATAGTGCATTGTAAAGGGTTATTAAAGGGTATAATGCATTATAATTATAATAATGTGTTATATGATTACTATAACGTACTAATGTAATACATTATATCTTGTTGTAAATAATTAGAACAGAATTGAAAATGCATAGTGTAACAATGAATTGATAAGTGTTAGAATGTACTGGTAACAATTATTCATGAGATTGTACAGTGCATTACAAGGCATAATTAATGCATAAAACTAGGAACATGTTACTATTGTATACTGGAATGTCAATGGTTGTGCGAAATCTAATTAAGAGATATTGTCTAATCTCAAAAGACAACAAAAAAATCAACAAAAAATGAAGCCCTGAGTTGACTAGGAAATGTTTTTTTATAGCTCATTGATGAGTCAATAATAATAGGGTTATTTTAATTAACATTTTTTAAGTAACAAAAAAATAAATAAATAAATAAAAAATGAAGATAGGGTAATTTTGGAGGCATTAATTAATGCACTCAATCAGGTGAATCCAGACATTTTATATGCCATGTAGTTTGTGCACTGTTTCCTGAGGCCTTTCATTGTCAACCACCCACCCATCCATTCATTTACATTATTCAGATCGTTATTCCATTTTTTTTTTTTTTTTTTTTTTTACATTAAGAACTGCAAAACATCAAACTAATCTGGCAACCATGCTTATGATTCTCCACTTATCCCACTCAAAAATAATAACAACAATAATACATAAAATGTCATTAATCTCAATTTAATGATTCATCATTAAATCCATCTCCAATGTTCTCCAAGACCATCTTGCAGTTCCACAAATCTGATCTCCCTCCTAAATCTAACAATTCTTTTCCCATTTATCTGGCCCTTATGACCTAATCAGAGTGTAATTATGAATTTGAAAATAGAGGAATGGGAATAAAGTTGGTAATAAGCCTGATTAACATTTTGACAGTG
Organism: Acrossocheilus fasciatus; assembly: GCA_036784905.1. Lineage (NCBI taxonomy): Eukaryota > Metazoa > Chordata > Actinopteri > Cypriniformes > Cyprinidae > Acrossocheilus > Acrossocheilus fasciatus. Next base: position 5,010,011 of record CM071943.1, read on the forward strand.
GCCTATGATAGCAATGTTGGAGCATCCCCATTCGTCATGGATAACTCAATCATCTTCTTTATGTCTTCAGAAAATGGAGTCATTTGCATATATACCAGCTTCAATTTACTCAAATAGATCATTTCCAGTTGCTCTTCTGTTTGTCTCTTTGAGCTCATGTCCCTCGGTGTCTGTTTGAGGTTAGCAGCTAATATACATTTATTGTGGAGAACATCTAGTATCATTAACAACAGTCTGCATCCTTTTTATACTGTAGGCCTATGTAAATTCACAATCTTTGTCTCATTTCAGCTGGACATGACCTTAAAGCCAGCTGAATTATATCTGAAGATGAACTAAGACTAAATGCTCTCTAAACATGTGGTTAAAATGGAGTAAGACACGATACAGACCATCCAAATATTACAATGTATACTGTGCAGTATGCAGTAAGCTAGTATTCCATGTTGAACACAGTCCATGTTCACAGCAAATCAGTAACCATAGATAGTATGTTTAAAAATCTCTACATTTGGGTTGTGAGCGTCCAAAATATGTCCTCCATGGCTCTACAGTGAAGGTTAAGCATGGAATTGCCTGCTCGGTGCTGCTCAAGTGTGAAAAATATGTATTTAGATATACTGGAAATGTGAAGTGGGTCAGTGCTCTTCATGCCTGGCCCAGGTCTGGCGATTAGTTAGGACTGCCTTTCTCTGGGGTCCTTGGATGGTAATGAATGTTTCTTCATGCTTGCCACTCCACGTGTCGACATTCGTGTCATTTGATCGCTCTTCTGATGTTCCTCAGTGTTGGTGTGCTCAAGCAGAAAACTTGGGCACATTTTAGCTCTTTCATTAGGACATGTGATGTCAGCTAGAAAACAAAACACAGGAAGGTTATGGGCAATGTTCTTTTCTGCCTGTTTTTTTATTATGAAACTGAATCTGTGAGTGAGAATTCTTGAGTGCAAATATTTAAATATACCACACTGATTCATTATTGAGGGGTGGGGAGGAAAATCAACACACATTCAAAATGTATATTATTATTATTATTATTATTATTATTATTATTATTATTATTATTATTATTATTATTATTATTATTATTATCATCATTATTATAAATATATTGTCTATAGTTTGTCTAAGTTTGGGGGGTGTTAAGATTTTTGAATGTTTTTGTAAAAAAAAAAAAAAGACTCTTATGCTGACCAATATTGTGAAATATTATTATATTTGAAAATATCTGTTTTCTATAAGAATATATTTTAAATTGTAATTTATTCCTGTGATGCAAAGCTGAATTTTCAGCATCATTTGTCCAGTCTTCAGTGTCACATGACCCTTCAGAAATCATTTTAATATGCTGATTTGCTGCTCAAGAAACATAATAATAATAATAATAATAATACTTATTATTATTATTATTATTATTAACAATATCCTTTTTTCTCCAAGATGAATAGAAAGTTAAAAACCACTGCATTTATTTGATCTTCAAACTGAAACTTTTTGAACAGTAGTGCACATATATTACTTATGTTTTTACTTTCTGATCAAAATAAGAGGGAAAATTGATACATAGCAGAATGCAAATGTGATGCTCTTTTGCAGTATAGTTATACAATAATGTTTCATTTGTGAAGGCATGTGCAAAGAATGCTTATGCTATATCTACGCTGTGTATCACTGATTGCGTTGTTGTCTCTCACTCAATTTTTCTTCTCAACTGCTGGAGTGAATAACACTAACAGTAATTACAGTATAGGGGGCGCTGATTACATCTTTGCTTGTGATTTCTAAGTCAGACACGATCCAGACCATTGAGTTTTGCAGAGCTAATGATGCTGCTAATTAATTCATTAAGCCAAACAGCATTGTGCAAAATCTAGCACAAACAGATGCCTTGGGGAATTGCATTATTAAATGTGAGAAACCGTCCTATCCGGGTTCGAGCAGAGGTGAGGCCCGTGAGCTGGAACCGGAGTCAAAACAAGGTTTAAGATCAAAGGTCTGAGCTGATGGAGCCGTGAGGGATTGTTGGGGAAGGGAGAAGACCTCTGATGTAGAATGCCACATTGGACGAGTTTATTGTATAACCGGAGGTGGAGGGAGAGAAGAAGTAGAGGTCGCGTGACCCTGAGACCAGCTTTCTCGGCCTGCTGTGTCCTGATCGGGTCAAAGTCACAGAGGCATTCAGGAAAGCGCACAGTCAGCAGATGAGAGCCTGGGTTCATCAGTACGGTGTCGGCCGTTCCTGAAGACCACGTGAAAGAGGTGAGCAGTCTGCTGAGAGAGGAGAGGAGAGGAGAGCAAAGGAAATAAGAATGAAATGTGACATGTTCTTCCGATGCTCTTCTGGGTTATTTATTGAATGTGACCCATGCTGGTAAAATGAGTCGGAATGAGTCGCACAGGCTAATTTTGAGCTACAGACCACAAACGTGAAAAATCTCAATTTTAGTTGATTTTCAGGTTTTCACAGTCTTGCTCCAAATAGTAGTTAAACATTATGGTGCTTCCGCCAGCACGTGATTCCGATGAATATACACACAGACTGTACAGTAGTTAAGTAGGCTAGACACACAAACATAATCTGTTATGTCTTAAGTGAACGTTTGAGGTAAAGTAGAGGAAAAAAATCTGATGTTTAACATTATATTAGATCCGTGCAGTACAGTAGGTCTTAATACATAGGCAGTCTGTCTCATTAATGTTAATCTAACGATGAAATAAAAGATTTCTGCTCTTGATTGAACTGCTTTTGTAGTTTTATTAATCAATTTATTTGTAATGAACACACTAAAGTGATTTTTACATTTGATTATTAGTTCTTACTTGAATGCTTTTGTTTAGATGTAAATTGAAAAAGTATCAAAGATAAATAAAAAAAAATGGCTATATTGAGATTATCAATATAGTAATTATTATTAAGAAAAGAACTGGAGAAAAAGATGCAATGTTGCTAGGTGATTTTGCTTAAGAAAACTTTAACTCGATTTTTATCAGAATTTACTTGCTGACTTCATTAACTTCAAATGGGTGTAGCTCAGTCATTTTTCATCCAATTCCAACAAATCATATATCATTTTTGTGAAAATAAAATAAAATAAGAATGTGAAAATTAAAATAACTAATTTTTGAAAATTTGCTCATTGTGACTCATTTTGCCAGCACACGTCACAAATATCACTCTTGGTACATTTTAATATTTTAGCAAATGAAAGTGTAAAATATCACAAAATTCTCTTGGTTTCCACATGAATATAGTCTTTGAAGTTGTAAGAAAAAGTGATGAGGACATTGAAGATCTCGATGAAGATGTTTATTGCAGCATAGCAGTGACAAAGCACATGTAGCACCTTGGGTTCAGCGGAGTCGGAATGAACCCAGAACAGCCTATGTTTAAACCTTTTATACATTTTCAGTTTACTACCCTTCATGTAAATGGAGTTGCTCCTGTTGTAACAGCTGTAGTCTGTATGTTAATAAAGTTCTGACACCCCTTTGTCTGAGGTGGTTCTCAGTCTCCCACACCTGCACCCATTCTACAATTGGTCACCATTTGCTCAGGATGTGATCATCTCAAATGGTCTACAAACAACATAACTGTTGACTTTCTTCTTCTCTATAATAATTAAGCCATTTTGGGAAATGAGCTTGATCAAACATATTGTGGAGTGGAAGCTGGGTCGAGGCAGACTAGATTCTTACAAAGTCAATGAATGCATCTCGCTACAGCAAAGGTTCATTTTCATTGAACAAGCTTTAAATTTCATTGGGAAGCTTTATGAGATTCAGCTGGTTCTGATTCAGATTTGTTCACTGCTACTCTAAATATTTCTGTAGTAAACTGCACATTTTATGTATACATGCTATACTGTATAATCTTCAACACATCAAAATACACCATATAGAGTACAGAATACTCATACTGTATAATTTCTGCAGTGATAAATTAATTTTAAATGAAGTGAAACAGCCACATTGTCCAATTGTTCATTTTTTATTGTATTGTATTTTATTTTATTTTTTTAATTAGGAAAGATGAAAGGATCTGACGTGTGGTCAAGTATGGTGTCCCATATTTGGAATTTGTGCTCTGCATTTAATCCATCCAAGTGTGCACACACACCAGTGAGAAGTGAACAAGCACACAGCCGGAGCAGTGGGCAGCCAATGCTGCGGCGCCCGGGGAGAAGTTGGGGGTCTCACTTCAGTTGTGGTATTGAGGGTGGAGAGAGCGCTCCCCACCTACAATCCCTGCCAGACCTGAGATTCGAACCTGCAACCTTCGGGTTACAAGTCTGACTCTCTAACCACAACTGCCAATTAGACTGATAAATGTTCGAAAATTATATTATTTTACACAAATCTGAATTTAAAAAAAGGATACTTTTAAACACCATACACCATTATTTTATATAGGTTTGACTGTTAGCAAGTTACTTTCAGCAAGCCACTAATTGCAACAATAATACTTTAAGTCATAGTCAAAGGTATCAAAAATAAAACATCAAACATAGGTCTGAAAAAAAAAAAGTTTATATCTAACTATATTATGTTGAAGTTAGCACTAAAAATCTAATTTAGGTATATTTTGTACATTTCAATAAACAAACAAACAAACAAACAAACAAACAAACAAACAGGTCAAATCAAAGGTCGTCATAGGCCTGGTGGTTTGGGCATCACTTGTCTAAGAAAATCAATAATGAGCTTAGTATTTAAAGGGATAGTTCAAAAAAAAAAAAACTTCTGCCATAATTTACTCACCCTCATATTGTCCCAAACCTGTATGACTTTCTTCCTTCTGTGGAACACAAAAGCAGATATTTTGAAGTACACTGGTAACCAAACGCTTTCAGATCCCCCTTGGCTTCCATAGTTTGAGCAAAAAAATACTATGGAAGCCAATGCGTATCTACATAAGCAGCGCAGTTTAATGTGCACCATATACATTTCCAAAAGGCTGCTTGTAACTAATTTAATTTTAATTGTGTGTGTGGTCATCAGTCCTTTTTACACAATCATAAATCGAAGGTAATGCTCTGCAGACACATAAAACTTGTCTTATTGTTACACTCCATTCATTGCATCTGTTTGCACCACTTTTGGACAAATGAACAAATGACATGCTCCCTTCAATTCATTGTCAATCTGTGGGTCTTTGTTTGTAAATTCACACTCAAACACAAACATTCAACTTGTCCAGTCAACGTATCATATGACTATGTGCTTCTCATAAAGTCAGTCCAGAAGACACAGGAAAACCACAAGGGAGTCAAGAGCACATTGACAAATTTGTTGACTTGAAAATGAGTTCTTCAATTTCTGTTCACAAATGAAATGACACTTTTGTTTGAATGTGGCAGGAATTCTTAACGATTGTTTATGTTTGTTTATTTGATTATTTAGTCAGTGAATTAACACAGCCGTTTGTACTGACATCTTTCTTTAGGCAAGCTTCCCTCTTTCTAGGTCAATGTTTGAGAATTGCCTAAATTTCATGTCAATTGTATTGTCCAGCAAACATCATATCATGTTTTCCAGTTTATAAACTGATTTTAGGCCATGGATGATGGCTCCAAACAGAAAGCCAGTAAAATGAAGCTCTAATGAAGCGTAGATAGTGGTTGCATGCTTCAGCGCACACATTCACAGAGTGCTGAGATTACATTGACAAAAACAGCCACATCCATACAAACTCCTCCTTATTGTTTTATATAGGCATAAATATGTTTATTTCATCATTCTCACTTACCTGCTTGCTTGCAACTGTACTGCTTAACCCTCTCAGGACACCTCAAGGATACAGCAGTATGACCAAAATATGTATATAGGCTATATACCAAACGAACCAAATGAATAAGCCACATGATTATTCTCATATTTTTCACATTACTGTATTTCTCTATCTATCTCTTACTCATCCTCTATCTCTCACTTTCTCCCCCTTTGAGGCCCTAAAATGAAGTAGTACTGGCATTCCTGTAACTCGCTTGCCAGTGTCTCTTCCTCATATCTTTCTAAAATGACATTTCCTGCAGCTCGGTACACCTGGGACGTCTCCTCCATCCATTCACTCTCTGTCTGTTTGATTAGCACTGTGTTCTCCAGGATTCCAGCGAGGGAGAAGCCGCTCAACTCAGGTCTTCAGGTCTTCCTCTCTCGCACTTCTAAACTATTCTGCTAGCCTTTATCCTCAATCTGTCATTTTTTTTTATTGCTTGCTTCCTTCCTGTCATCCCTCTGAATGACCCCCTCTTCTGGCTGGATGTTTCCTGTGTTCCCAACTCCAAAACATTTTGTGATCCGATCACTCAAACCACATTCAAGTAGTCAGAACCGCATTGACTGCATTGCATTTGTACTGTCATTGATGCTCATGCATCCTGAATGGGATGAGAAGGACCATCTACTCATCAATCAACCGCTGTGCTAACACAAGAGTTAAATATGTAGTGACCTAGGCAGGGTTGCCAGGTTTTCACAACAAAACCTGCCCAATTGCTTCTCAAAACTAGCCCAATCGCATTTAATGTGGGGGCGGGGTTCCCCTGGTAAAATTTGCATTTTAGGGCCTAAATATCATATTATTTGGGTCGCTTAAACCCACGGACATGAATAACAATCCGCAGCAACAGTGTTAAAGTAGCCCAATTCTGCTGTAAAACTGTGGACTTGGCAACGCTGGACCTTGGGGTTATTTGGCAAATCACATATGGTCTTATTTTCAGAGAGAATTTTGAATGAAATATTTTTTTGCACTAGCAAATTTTAATACTAAATCTAGCATGTCTATGCTTAAATAAGATAGATTAGTGAGGTTTGTGCTAAATGAATGAGTAAATAAATAAAAAATACTAGATAATGAACAAATTAAATAATGGATATTTTGCTATTCTATATATTCATTAGGGATTTTTTTATTCTTTTTTTTTTTTAATCTGAATGGATCAGAAGATAATATTCCAGATTGCTGACTGCAATAAAATGAATAATAATAATAATAATAAATAAATAAATGAATAAATAAAATGTTTTTCTTGTATATATTCACTCATTTATCCAAATGGCCGAACAGAAACTAAATTGTCAAATCCTGACTATAATTAAATAAATTAAGTATAAATTAAATATAAATTAAATTAATTAATTAATGAAGATAATTTATGAAAACAATTTATAGTGTAAGTTATACTTTTGCTTTAAATTTAACATGTTTTAATGATGTTCAGATAGTTTTAATTAAAAAAAAATGATTTGCAGAAAATATAATTTTATTTTATTTTATTTATTTTTTTGCCGTATGTTCCTGCAGATCCACAGCAGGTTAAAATAATCACTCCATCACACGTCAAGCTGTAAACAGTCACACAGCTAGGGTTATGTTGTAGTATCATGCGGCTGAACACAAAGTGAGGATAAGGTTTTGCGTTCCTGCACACACTGGCATAGGTGATACTCCTCCTCACCTTTTTAAAAACACATCAGCTACCTGACGTTGCATTAAACATAAATTCTTCTCAAGGATGCAGCTGCGGTATCGCCCGCTCAGCTGCCGCTGCAAAGTTGAGGAGATCTGTAGTCCTGTGAGTCATTATGCAGTCAAAATCCGGTTATGAAAGGAACAAGGTGTACGTCTGGTTTGAAACAGCATTGACTCTATCGATTCACCAGCCATTTGGGAGCCAATTTCTTTCTTCAAAAGCAACCGAGAAGATTTAATGCATGAACGATACTAAAGAAGCAGCAATAGAACTAAAGAAAATCTACCAATATAAGCTGCTTCAAGGTTTCACATGACTGTTTTTTTTTTTTGTTTGTTTTAAATATAAATACGTTATGGCAGGAAACACGCTGCTGATGTCATATATGACGTCTCCCTTAACAAATCCATCAGTCCTCCCACCCTCAGAGTATAGACATTGTGCTGATGTACCCCCAGCGATGCAGAAGTTATGCAAATGCAGAAGCATGTTGTTTTGCACTTGGCACGGCTCTTTTGGGATTTGGACTGATGTTTGGGAACTCCAGGTGTTGTGCTGGAATAGGCCCTGCTGTATTTGCTTTGTATAAAATAACAATAGTGACTTCCAGCTGAACCACGTCGGAGGAAAACATCTGCTCTAACTATCACTTACAAAAGACTATAAATCCCCCCTTCACACAAATGTGTGATGCACAGGGCCATTTGATGCTCTACAGTCAGCATTTCACGCATGAATTATATGCAGCTTTGTTATATTAAGAAGTCATGACTCTACTAACTTGGAAAAAAAAAAAGTCAGTTAATGTACTATATGTAAATGTGATTTCATGAAACATTTTTTTTTATTTTATTCCGCAATATTGGCGAAATAGTTAAGAGTAATAAATGCATTATCTTTTTTTTCAGCAATAATCAAAAAATAATTAGCAATAAACAAACAGCAATAAACACTCTTCAACTGTCCTTTCACCTATATGTAGCTCTATGTAAAATAAAACAGCTTTTATCAGGCTACTGATACAAGCCCTTCAACTAAAGTGCACAGTTAAATCACTTCGGTACAGGTGTAGTGTCAATAATTACTTTTATGAAAGGATAGGTATAGTTGAACTACTTTAAATGATGAGCAGTGTGCAGTTTGAGAAGCTACCCAACACTGATTATATATAACCCCTCAATATTATGCCTTCTTAGATCAATTTCTAAGAGAGGAAGGTCCAGTATTAATTGCTATTCAGGCTTGGATCGTTTCCTAGTGTCACATCAAGCCGTGGAAGCACCTTGATTGCTCTGTTCAGATTTGGCCTACAGAGGACAAAGCAACTGGAGCAGCTATTTAAGTCATTTAACATGACCATATTGGCTTAGTTCAAACAGATAAAGCTTGTGATAAATGCACTAAGGACAAATAGTTTGCATACAATTCATCATTGTCTTCTTACAATTGTAAATGCATTGTAATGCATGAGGATGGACGCGACTCTCTATGGAACTGGACACAATATGGATCTTAGAGATGCTCTCTCTCTCACTTCTCACCTAGTACACTCACATACACAAGGGAACAAGGCCAAGGGGTTTTAATTTTAGAGTTTGGTTTACAAGATCATGATGTGGACTACAAATTAATTTTTCTTCCATTGTTTCGTATTTGCTTTCTCTTCCTTCTTTTCTTTAGGACAAAGTTGAAGGCTTTGAAGACAACTGTGCATTTACAACAGACACAATTGTGTATGACGTAAAAACTGGGCAAACAGATTCAGTGTTCAAACAGATTCAGTAAGAACATTTTTGAAGCACACAATTATTTATTTTTTCTCAATAAAAGCTTTAACAAGGAGCATTGCATCATCTTACCCTCGTTGTGTAAAAGGTGAGTGAGCAAAGTAAAAATGTTGAACTTTAGGAAAAACAGCCTTTTATATTTCATAGAAGGAAATGCCCCTGTTAGCAAGAAGTGCCCTATTCAAATAGCACTCATGAATATTAATGTAATGTATTCCTCACTTATGCTGTGAGTTCTGCCAACATCAGCTTTCGTTGGAGACTTTGATGTTCTGAATGTAAGAGATTTGGCTCTCTCTTTGATAACATGAAACTTTCTAGCATGTTCGGGTGTTAAATGTACAGTTAGCAATTTTGCTCCTTTCGGGGAGGGAGCTGTTTTTTTTTTTTTTTTTTTTTTTTTGACCCAGACACCCCTATACATCAGCCATTAAATTCAGAAGGAAATACTAACATACTTTAATCATGCATACAATCAGCCACAAAATTAAAACCACCTGCAAAATATTGTGGAGGTCCCCCTTGTGCTTCAAAAACAGATCTCATACATTCAAGCATGAACTTCAAAAGACCTCTGAACATGCCCTGTAGTATCTGGCACCAAGACATTAGCAGCAGATCCAGGGTCCAGGGGTATCAATCCTGTTCCTTGAGGGCCAACATCCTGCAAAGTTTAGCTCCCCCCAGCCCCAACACAATTGCCTGGAAGTTTCTTGTGAGTCTGAAGACTTTGATTAGCTAGTTTGATTAGCTAGACAATGGCCCTCCATGAACAGTTTTGAATCAGTGTTAATTTTGTTGATGAATAATTTATCATAATTTTTGTCCACGACAAGAATGAGATGATAATGAAGTAAGGCCCGTTTACACTAGTGCGTTTTCGTTGTCAAATGGCGTTTTAGGATAAAAACGATCCCCGTTTACACTGGCCTTTCTGCTGCATTTCAGAAACGATCTCCGTTTACACTACATAACCCAAAAATGCATGTCACTGTCACGGTGCACACAGCAGGGAGGAACGAGGAACACGGACACGAGGATAAACTTCAAAATAACAGTCTAATCATGACATCAGGGCAGGGCAGGGCAGGGCAGGGCAGGGCAGGGCAGGGCAGGGCAGGGCAGGGCAGGGCAAGGCAGGGCAGGGCAAGACAAGGCAAGGATGACACAGACAGGAACACTGGGGAATAACAAGTAGACCAGACCAAAACTAACTAAACAGGCAGGAACTAAATACACATGACAATAACTGATAATCAGAGTAAACACGGCTGGACAACACTTAACTAATAATCCCACTTAACAAGGACAGGAACAAGACCAAATATGGAAACAAGAGGCGGGAACACATGACACACACGACAGAGGACGTGACAGTCACGTGACCATTCATGCAGGTACAACCATAGATATGTATAGGTAGATTCCAATTATTTAGATGGTGGACGCATCTACGTGCTTGGAGTGATCGAATAGGGAATCTACCTATACACATCTATGGGTACAACAATAAACATATGGGTTGTTTCTCAATATGCGTTCTTCAGCGATCTTGCATCCTTGCTCTACACCATCATTAACCGTCGAAGTTCAGTTCCAATTCTCAAGAACGCAAGAACAGAGAACGCATGAAAATGCCCGGATGTGTTCTTGATATCGAGGATGCATCGAGTGCAGCCTTGAGAGAATCGAGCCGTTGGAAATCCCAGAAGACGCTACGGGCAGCCGGTGTAAGGAAGCCTGTAAGCTTTAAACTCACTCTCGCAAATACTTGACGGCTCTTGAAAGTAAACATTTAAGACCCGGAGAAAGTCTGCAGTATTTTTTTATTGGCATATTAAAATTAGTCTTAACATAGTCATAGTTAAACATATACACTGTAAAATAAAATGATATATAATTATATGAAAATGATATCTATAATAGAAATGTTTTAACAAGTTATTACATTTGTTTGTAATGTTATGTTGTATTTATTGTTCATTGGCCGCTGCTTATGCTGTGACTATGCTGTCAGTTAAGCAAGAATGCAGCACATCTCAATTCTCATAAGGGTGCGTTCTGTGTTCTCGCACCCTTCCGAGCTCATTCTTCCGAGGAAGCTTGGCAAGACCGGTCTCCACGAGAACACAAGTCCGTTCTTTGCGTTCTTGAAATTGAGAAACAGCCATGATGTTATTGTTTACACGGTCATCAAGGATACGCAGAGCGAATGTGGGCAGCCATGCCATTGTTTTCAAAAGTCTCCATTTTGGTCAGTTTACACTGAAACACAACCCCAGAGTTTTCAAACTAAAACGGGGTCTGCAGTGTTTTCAAAAGTCTCAGTTTTCGACCTCAAAAACGCCGGAGTAGTGGTGTAAACGATAGGCATAACCGTAGCAAAAGTTATAATTTTTAAAAAGAAAACACAGTAGTGTAAACGGGGCCTAAAACATGTTTTGAATGACACAAACTATGACGAAAATTGATTGACATTTTCGTCAACGAATAAAAACGAGACAGAAATGTTAGGGAGGGACGATTTGGGAAGAGATTCATTCAGAATGATTCTGCTGCGTGGTTACGAGGTTAGATGCGTACATTTGAACTGTATCATAGCCTATTGATCTATCCGGCGGGACATAAGCTGACATACATTTGCTGCACATCTCATAAAATGTTAAAAAATGTCAATATCTAGGAGTAAGAGAAGAGCAGACATGGATAAATTTGACGGCACAAGAGAGAACTCGGTTCAGTCTGGTTTTCTGAGGGCACACACAGAAGTATACAAATGCAGAAAGCACATCTCACACAGCACACAAGTACTCTTTCGCATCTCATGAACGGAAAAACACACACAAAATAATGTTGAATTGTGTGTTTTGAAGAGTATTCACGTAAACAAAGTCAATAACGTCTTAAGTGAGCGTAAACAGTAGGAGAATGTCGGACGTGTATCAGTACATTGCATCCGTGCATTCGGTTTTAAAGGGACAGCAGCCTAATCGTGTTGCTATTGTCTGTGGCATCGATGTTAATCAAGCAACAAAAGAAAGACAAAAAAAATCACTTACTGCTCGACTAAATCACTTTAGTAGCTCTTAAGATGAATCTAAATTTATTTAAAGAAGTAAATATGTCTGCTTGAAAGAATGAAGAATATGGTTGTTATAAAGAATGCTTAATTAGCCTATAAAACCACTGGTATTTCATTGAAAAGAAGACTCACGGTTCATGTTCTTTACGAAAAGTGGTTTTATTTCATTTTAATATAAAGGCATGTTGTGTGTCACTGCAGTTAAATTGGTGTCTATCATGATAAAACCTTAATATCAAACCTAGTGAATTTGGAAATTTTAGAGAAATGCTTAACAAATGCGTTACACTGTAACTAAACCCATTAGATTTTAGCTGACTAAATTTACTGTAGATTTAGTCTACTAAAATCTTATGATATTTAGTCGACTAAAACTAGACTAAAACTAAAAACAATTCAGATCACTAAAATATGACTAAAACTAAATGGCATTTTAGTCAAAAGACTTTGACTAAAAATATTCCAAATTTGCTGTCAAAATTAACACTGGTTTGAATACCCAGTGACTGAGAATCTAGGGAAGGGGTGCCCAATCCTGTTCCTGGAGGGCTAACGTCCTGCAGAGTTTAACTCCAACCCTAATCAAACACGCATGAAGCAAATCAAACAAGGTCTTCAGACTCACTAGAAACTTTCAGACAACTTTGTTGGAGCTGATTGGAACTAAAATCTGCCAGGGCGTTGTTAAATGTAAGAAATGAGGAAAATAAAACAACCTCAATAGAATGGCGCCAAAGTACAAATACAATAATATACAGCAATTTAAAAAATAATACAGTAAGTCTCTGTATGTAGGGTTTGACATCACAGAAAATTCCCATGATGCAAAGGGTATTACAGTTATTTACTGTAAAGTGAATTTGCAGTTTTGTACTGGGTGATATACAGTAAATAACTGTAGAAATTACAGAAACGTCTAACAGCGTGTGATCGCAAAAGGAAGTTATTACAAACACTCGATGGTGGTTTGAAGTGAGTTCTGAGTAAAAGTGTACTATTAATCTGATAAATTGTCTTATGAAGCATGATGCTAATATTAGCTCCGTCCAATTCTTCTTCATAATGCATTTTGTCATAATACTTCACGTAAAGTCGCAAGAAAATGTTTTGTTGTATTTATTTATTTATTTATTTTACTTTTGGTAATAGTCGGTTAAATGTATACTGGGATTGAAGCGATGTGGCTTGGTAAACGTTTTATTGCCAGTATAAAGGCTGGTAATGGCTGAATAAAAACAAAAGAATAATAAGGATTATGTCTCATATGGAGGAAGTGTGAAAGGTTCTGTTTCCTTAAACTTGTTTGTCATACATTTCTTTATTTCAGCATATTTACAGGTAAATCCTAGTCAATTTGTGATTAATCATGATTAATAACAGTCCATGACTGTGATTAATGCGATTAAATTTTTTAATCGATTGACGGCACTACTTTTTATAGATGCTCTGACTCGGTCTACCCACCACTATTTAGCCTTTCTCAAAATCACTTTTGCTCATTTTTCCTTCTTCCAAAACATACCATTCAAGAACTGACCATGCACTTGCTGCCTAATATATCCAATCCCTTGACAGGTGCCATTGTAATGCTACTTTGTTACATTGATCAATGTTATTCACTTAATATTGTGTCTGATCAGTGTATTATTTCATACAAATTTAATTTGGAAAAGAATGCAACAAGAAATTACCCAGATACTCCTGCCACAGTCGGATGAAAATGCTGATTTACAACTTTAGCATGTCTAAATTTCAAAACACAGTCATATGACAATCATTTTCATTGTGATTCCAGCAGATAACACGACTGAGGTTTACATATATTTTACGCTTTTGTACTCAACAACAACAACAACAACAAAAAAAAAAAAAAAAAACTGGTGGATAATTACTAAAGCTATTGTGTATTTGTGTATTTAGTTTGATTGCTCATAAAAAGAAGACGCCAGTTCCTTAGTCCTTTTTAATTAAAGCAATATTTGCTGTTCAGCGTAAATCCCCATGAGTGACCCAAACTGAGTACAATGGCAACAGCACACACACAAAAAACATGACTAAATATACTGAAAACATTGGATCAGACCATAAAAAGGAGTAAAACAGATTGACAAGAGTCTATTCAGTAAGTTTGGCCTGTTTTGGGCAAAGTTCCATCAGAGTAAAAGGGCATTACTTACGTTAAGAGCTGTTCTGCCAGTCTAAGACAAGTAGGCAACATAATAGCGCAATCAGAATTTAGTGAGTGATATGAGACAGTAGAACGGATTTGGATCCTTATTTTTTTATTTTTTCTGATAATGGTGCAGAGCAGGGTCCCTGCGGTACTGTTTGCATCAATGATTGCATTTGATTGACAGTTTGCTCTGTTTATCATAAAGTCCTCAGAGCTTACATTCATGTCATTGACTGTTGAAAAGCCCCAAGGCTATGCTCCACATGAATCAGACGGGTCAAACCCATAATGTGACGCTCCCACAGATGTCACTGCTATTTGTTAATTGACAACAGGGATAATTAGCATGGACTTTTGCCTGGAGAGCAGGAACAAAACAATACCAAATTTGATATTAAAACAATTCATTTTGGTCTGTCCTTTTTTACAAAAACAGGTCGGAATCAGCATGTGTTCGTTTTACACAATAGCCACAACAACAATCGACAAAAATTTTGATTTCCAGAAAATACTTCTAGAAATCAAATCAAATAAAATAATGTACAGTCCAATATACTGTTTTGGTTGTATAAATTTGTAAGATTCATTGTTAATAATTATTAATAGTATTAACCCTTTAGGCCCTTTTCTCATTTAAAAAAAAAGAAAGAGAAAAAAAAAACTGAATAAGGTGGAAATATAATGACTCTTTTTATCTTAAGTGAATAAAGTAGGGTATAAACGTTACAGTATTTCTCTTTGGTGTCTCAGAAAGCAATAATATATTTCAAATGGGTTTTATTATTATTATTTATTTATTTATTTTAGTGAGAGAGACAAAGGGAGGAAAATTTTTAAATTATCATTATTATTGTCACACACAACTCCTTGGGAACTCAAAACGTAAAGACAATCCTAATTTGATATATTTTTGGACACTCACTTTCCCTCCACTGTCCTCTTCGTTCTCTCTTTCTATTTCTTTCTCCTGTGTTCTGTGCTCTGCTCTTTTCTCAGCTTGGTGAGGCAATTTGCCACCATCATCTCACAGGAGCAAGGAGAACCTCTCTGGCTGCCCTGTTCGGATCCATTAGTGATGCATTGGGATCTCTCACTGACACTCAATCCAATCACAGAGCAGACTCCGACCTTGTTGTAATCCCACTCCAGTAAGGGAGACGCCACCGTGGGCCCGGAGCACTGCCTGTTGGGCCCCTGCAGTGGACTCTGTCTCGTGAAATGAATTGGTCTCCATGGGCGGCATATAAACAACCTCTAGAAGCCTTTAATTTGGAGATCTGAGCCTTTTACCCCCTAAATCCCAGCTTTTAGCAGATTAAATATTTAAAAGATGGGTATTTATTGTCTTTTTCCCCTGGAAGGAGACGGAGAGTCTGCTAGACTTGTCTGTCCGTCTTTTTGGGTGCCGTGTCTTTAGATAAGGACATTCAGTGACGTTTGGAAGAAAACAACAAGAGGATTTATGGATTGTATAATTATTTTATTGAATCAGAATGAATCCAGTGCTCAATTCTGATTTACATAATGCAGGTTTGTATCTTCATTGATGACTCATTAAAAAATTTTAGTCTGACTGTTTCTCACTATAACCTCAGCTGCCCTCTGCAAAGGCTTTTTTTTTGTTTGTTTTGTTTTGTTTTGTTTTGTTTTGTTTGTATGTTTTTTTTTACTTTCTGAACCAATATTCTTTATTTTGTCTTTTTTTTTTTTTTGGTATTTTCTTCAATTAAAAAACAAACAAACAAACAAAAAAAAACATTGATTATATTTTTAAGATTCCATTGAAGTGGTGCATATACAGTGTGTGATATATTTTAAATCTTGTGAACCCAAAGGAAAGCTGTTAACAAAGGTGCACTGTTGAGAATGACTTAAGCCTGAGTGAGTAAGTAATAAATATTAATGCTAGAACTATTAATTTAATCATGTTGAGGTAGAACCTTTAATTACACAAATTAAATTAAATTCTAATCAAATTAGTGTCATTTCACTAACATGGCCAGTGCTACAGTTTTCCCTCTCATAAAGTTTTAAGTGTTGAAAAAACTATGAATATTAAATTATGTTAAGTGTTTTGCATCCCATCTAATCGGTTGTTATCCTTCCTCATGGAAGTCAAGAGAATATATACAACCTTGGTTATTAATTATGATTGTATAATTATAGTTATCAGTACTGATGTGGGTACTGTTTTTTTTTTGTTTTTTTTTTTTCATTAAATGTAAGTTTTTGTTATTTTAAAGTAACGACCAAGCGGCCAGCGGCAGACAACGAGTTGATCATAGCCTGTTTGATCAATTTAGTTTTCTCAAATCATCACGACTTCTCTAAAATTAAATCTATAATTATATAACAGCTCCACAATGTTAGTTTAAACACTTGACCTAGATAAATGTGCACTGATGCAGTCGTTTGTGCGGAGAGTGGAAGTTTACAGGACGCTCCAGAGCGATCACTTGCATTGGAAACATTTCAAAATACGCTGTCATTTTTGCTCATAAATGTAAGAGTAATAGGCTACGTTGTTCGTAACTGTAAAGGGTCTACTTTTATTTGTGTGCACTCACAATATCAACAAAACGTGCTTTTATAAAGTAAAGAAGAAGGAGTGCTTCCGAAAAACCTAAACACAGCAAATACTTGCCTCACTGACTTGATAAATATAGTATCTATAGAAAGCTTTGAATTACTACTTTAAAACTAAATAATTCAAATAGAAAACAAAAACTCGCTTTCATTATAAAATCCCTAAATTTGCATTTCTCTCTAAAGGCGCATTCAATGAGGAGATGGCAAGTCAGGATCATCATCAAATGCATGGATGATCCAAAATGCAGCTTTTCCCGAAGTATTGTGATCTTTTAGTAACTAACCACGCTCCAACTTCTCCCTGATGCTCTGCATGGTCAGCTGTCACCTGTATGCTATGCATGCGTATATGCGTTGCGTATTGCGTAGGTGATGAATAGGGTACAACGGGGCTAAAGGCGCCCTGGGGTAAAAGGCACCTTAGATATTATTTTCATCTAAACTACAAAAACGTGGCTTAGCACTTTCTAAAGCAATCACTTTTCAAGAGTGTGTATTTGTCTGGTCTTTGACGTGATCGTGCGCAAAAGAGCAAAAGCAACAGTTTTTAAATAACGAAAGAATATGTAAAAGTATGGTACACTCTCAGAAATAAAAATACAAAATCTGTCACTGGGCCGGTACCTTTTCAAAAGGTACACTTTTGTACCTATTAGGTTCAAATATGTACACTTTAAGTACTAGTATGTACTAAGGTACCAAAATGGACCCTTTAGGTACAAACATGTACCTTTTGAAAAGGTACCACCCCAGTGACTTTGCTGCCGTAACATGGCCGCAGCAGGCGCAGTGATATTACGTAGCGCCTGAAAGTAGTCCCCAGCTATATTATAACTAGTTACCTAGCTGGGGACTACTTTCAGGCGCTGCGTAATATCACTGCGCCTGCTGCGGCCATGTTATGGCAGCAAAGTTCCTTGATTATTACACCGGAATGAGAGTATAGTTCCTAGCCAAATAGGACTAGAAAATCGCAACTTTTCATTTTCCGCCAGTCTTAGTACACGATATAACTACAGAAGAGTCGAGTTTTAAATAGGAAAACTATCGAAACTCTTTGATCGTTTTTGAACGCGATGCTACTGGTCTAATAGGATTCAATGATCTATGCTAAGCTATGCTAAAAGTGCTATCGCCAGATCCGGAGATCGGCTGAATGGATTCAAAAACGGTAAAACTCAACTTATTAACTCTGGGGGAGTTGGAGAATGAGCCTATTTCCAAAAAAAGTGGAGTGTTCCTTTAAGGTGGGCCTTTAGCCCCGTTATAGCCCCTGATATTTATAATATAATCAGTATTTCATACAGTAGCCATGTGTGCTCTGCACGGGCACAATAAAAGGAGAGAAGCTAAATGAGCCGAGACCGACCCGAGCCCGAAAAAAAAATGGTCCGAGCCCGGCCCGCATGGACTCAGTGTGTCGGGACCTGACAGTCTTGCAGACCTCTACTTCTCTGACATAAAATGAGGCCATCAACTCTCGCAACATTTATTTAACATTTCACAATTCCTCATACGTCATTATAATGTGGAAAGGATTATGTGCTCATAATAATGTCTGAGTTCAAATTCATTCCTCATTATTTATCTTACATTTCTTGCAAACAACAGGGCAAAGACAGAAAAGCTGGTAATAAATCAAATCATATACTAACAAATTTTGAAGTATTACTTTTAAGGTAAGGACCAGTTTTAGTAGCATTGCTGTAAGAGATTTACTGATTCTTATGTTTCTATATGTGCAAATGAATAACAATAGCACAGTATGAGTTCAATTGTATTGTATCTGTTAGAAATCCAGAACTGAAGTGATGCCAAAAGGAAAAGCTCTATTTATTGATCGCTTGAGGAATTGGATTTTTCATATTTGTATTTATTCTTTTCTGTGTCATGATTTATGATAATGGTGATCTATTAGATATTCCCAGTGGGTCTACTGAATCCAGTTCTGACACATTTATTTAAATATTCATTCAATAATGGTATGTTTCACAGAAGCTTTGTTGACATCTCCAATCAGTCATTGCTGTAGAAAGCCCTGAATACTTCAGAAAGCTTTCCACATTCAGTGTGCTGAGTAATACACATAGGCCTATGCCAGTTTACTGAGGAGTTGATAAAAGCTACTTATAAAATCTGCATGAGTTAAAAATATGTCAAGAATCCTACAGTATGTTAAGGAAAAAGGAAATGGATGTGGCTGCCAGTAGACTCTTATAGGTTCCATATTTCATACTTTCAGTTTGTGTTCTGCAAAAGTTTGTTGTGCAATGCAATTAGCTAACCAAGCTTCCAATGAAGAAAAGTGAATATTTGCTGAAAATTTGCTCAACCTCAGGCTATTCAAGATGTAGATGAGTTTGTTTCTTCATCAGAACAGATTTGGAGAAATTCAAAAGCATTGCATCACTTGCTCACCAATGGATCATCTGCAGTGAATGGGTGCCGTCAGAATGAGAGTCCAAACAGTTGATAAAAACATCACAATAAACCACAAGTAATCCACACCACTCAAGTTCATCAATTAACATCTTGTGAAGCGAAAAATTACATTTTTGTAATCAACAAATCCATCATTAAGATTATTATTATTATTATTATTTTTATTTTTTTTTACTTTAAATTATTGCCTCTGGCCAAAATAATCCATAAATCCATAATCCATAATAATGGTTCCTCCAGTGAAACTCTCACATCAAAATCCACAACATATTTGTTTAGAACTGTTTTTGACTGTTTCTGTTTCCGCTTTTAAACTGTGCTTGATCTGTGCATATTTCTCTCTCGATTCAGACCTTGATTTTTCAGTTTGAAGATAGAAATGTCTTGATGGATTTGTTTCTTACAAACTTGCAGCTTTTCTCTTCACTAGATGTTAATCGATGGACGAGTGGTTTGGCATACTTTTGGATTATTGTAATGTTTTTATCAGCTGTTTGGACTCTTATTCTGACGGCATCCATTCACTGCAGAACATCCATTGGTGAGCAAGTGGTGTAATGCTAAATTTCTCCAAGTCTGTTCTTATGAAGAAACAAACTCTACATCTTGCATGGCCTGGAAGTTAAATGTATTATTTTCATTTTTGGGTGAACTATTCCTTTAATGTTGCATTCAGTTCAACTCAGAAAGCTGGAATTTACTTCTTTCTTGAAAAGGTCAAACAGGATGACACTTGAAGTCAGATGACCAACTTGGAAATCTCAGATGAATGTCATGGGCTGGGGAAATGTACAGAGTTAATGATAGACATTCAGTTTTAAACAGTTAAAAAGCATTCCTTGCACATTAGATGACAATAAAACCTCTTTAGCTCAACAGAGACAGGTGTGTGAAATATAGCAATCCTCTTATAATCGCACACCTGCAGAAGAAATGATAGTATTGCATAGCATTGTTTATCCAGTGTACTGAAGTTTAGTTGTTAGGAGACATCTTTGTTGATATGTGACCCTGGACCACAAAACCAGTCTTAAGTTGTTGGGGTATATTTGTAGCAATAGCCAAAAATACATTGCATGGGTCAAAATTATCCATTTTTATTTTATGCCAAAAATCATTAGGATATTAAGTAAAGATCATGTTCCATGAAGATATTTTGTAAATTTCTTACTGTAAATATATCAAAACTTAATTTTTGATTAGTAATATGCATTGCTAAGAACTTATTCTTCTTATGCGATTTTCTCAATATTTTGATTTTTTTGCACCCTCAGATTCCAGATTTTCAAATAGTTGTATCACGGCAAAATATTGTCCTATCTTAACAAACCATGCATCAATAGAAAGCTTATTTATTCAGATTTCAGATGATGTATAAATCTCAATTTCTAAAAATTGACACTTAAGGTTTTGTCTGTCCAGGGTCACATAGTTGAATACCTGCAAAGAAATAGTGCAGTTGCTATGTGGTGCTTTATATGTCATCTTTTGAGCATTTTGCACTGGAACACCTTTATAGTTGGAATCAAGTAGAAATATGTAACATCTGACTCAGAAAGAGTGGCTCATTTTAACATGTTAAGGTCATTTATTCTTCCCCATTTGCAAAATTAATGTACAGAATGTTTCATTGCGACTTTTGTATGAACCAGTGTCCTTTCTTTCCTTCCTTCATGGAGTAATTCATTTATAATGAAATGCTTTCATATCAGACCATGAAAGTACACCATCCGTAGAAATTTCAAGAAGAAACCACTAACAATAACACTACAACTGTAACACCAATCATCATGCTATGCTTAACAGTCGAGGCAATGTGGAACCTGCTTTTAGGAGGGGAAAAATCAATGTTTAATTTCCACTCAGTTCTTGTTCTGTGTGCTTCAAGATCAACTTGCCCTTCAAAAACCCCTTCAACTAATGCTTCAAACTAAAAGTGTGTGTGTGTGTGTGTGTGTGTGTGTGTGTGTGTGTGTGTGTGTGTGTGTGTGTGTGTGTGTGTGTGTGTGTGTGTGTGTGTGTGTGTGTGTTTAAAGCACAGCTCAATTTTTATTTTACTCAAGTGTTTAACATCCTTCACGTATAAACACTGTATGCTTTCAAAGTACTTCCAGTTTGTACACTAAAATGCATGTGGCATATTTAAGATATATGTAACTTAGACCAGTTACAAGATTTACAGCTATAGCTATGGTTTCTATTTAATGAACACTTTTGGCATGGCTGCGGTTATTATGAGAGACACAAAACACACACACACACACACACACACACACACTTTTTATAGCTTTATTTTATCCAAAGAAAGAAAGAAAGTTATTTTTGCACTGATATGAAGTTAATATTTTTTTTTTAACCTTTTCATGCATGAATTATGGAAAACTTTATCTAGATTTTTTTTTTTTATGATTCATTTTATTACGTTAATATGATGCTAAAATTGAAATCCATTTCCATTTTTACAAAATTCAGTTTTATTTAAAAATTATATAACTGTCCACGTATGTGGAACAACAAAGGTGTAAAATGGGACATAAAGCCACAGCTGACAATATGGAATATTGTGTTTTTTTAATGGCATGTTATGCTATTTATATCAGCTCAGTTATTAAAAACAATAATATTACAATATAATAACAATAAAACATATATTGTAGGAACAATAACAGTAGTTACCTATACAGTATGCAGAAACCTATTAGCAATATGGGCAAATCATGGAAAACATTCACTGCTGTCACTGTCAGTTCCACTGTCCTCTGGGATATTCTCTATTATCTGTACTGACTCCTTGACCTATGCTGTCCCTGCTTGGAAGGCAAAATGCAAATTTGTCTCCATATGTATGTGTAAAGTTGCCATTTAATGCTGTAATATGTCATTTTAAATGGTTATTTATGTTGATATATTTGTTAAATGTCTGTTTTATTACAATATAAGACAATTCATAACATCTTTGAAAAAAATAGAATAGATATACTAGCAGGTTACAGAAATCAGACTTTATGCAATCTGACTCCACTGTTGCATGACGTCCACATACGTGGACAATTGTTTTTTGGTGAATAAAAACTATATTTTACTGTAAATTTTATAAAATACTAACATATTCATCATACTTTACTGTACATACTAATATTTGTTTCCCCTTCAATTGACCTCCTTGTATAAAAAATCTTCTCAGATATGTCTGGGGCATTTAGCACATGGCTATCGCTGTCAGCCATCTTGAATTATTATTGTCATCAAGCAATGAATATAGAGTGGGGGAACTATGACGTCAGTTTGTATGCAGATCGGCTGTTAGTATGAAAATGGTTCCTTGACAAAAAGTCAATAAGACTTTTCATAGGCTTTTGGATTATCGCAAAAAATAAGCTCAGTGTTCAATCATAGTCCATGAAATTTACACGTTTTGTCCATCAAGATAATCTTCACAAAATAATATAACGTTGATGAATTTTGATGCCTAAATACAAGCACCAGAACTTAAAAGCTAAACTTAGGCTATAAACAAACTACAGTACCACGGCCGCTCGCCTTCAACATCACCACCAGAACGCTCTCGACAACCTTTTCAAACTTATTTTTAACATGTTCAGTGAAGAGAGTATGGCCAGCCCGCCAGAGTGTATGGCAAGCCCGTCGCTGGCAGAGAAGGATTGCCCGCCAGTGCCTGCCCCTCGCAAGTGTTCCCCAGTGTCTCCGCTGGTCCCGTCCAGCCCTCCTGCATCTCCGCTGGTCCCGTCCTGCCCTCCTGAGTCTCCGCTGGTTCCGTCCAGCTCCGCGCTTCAAGAGCACCCCCCAGTGCCTGCGCCACGAAGGCGCCTCCCTGTCTCCACGCTGCCAGAGAGCATCCAAGAGTCCGTGCTTCAAGAGCACCCCCCAGTGCCTACGCCACGAAGGCGCCTTCCTGTCTCCGCGCTTCCAGAGCGCCCCCAAGAGCCCGCTACCCCTGCGGAGACACTGGGGAACACTTGCGAGGGGCAGGCACTGGCGGGCAATCCTTCTCTGCCAGCGACGGGCTTGCCATACACTCTGGCGGGCTGGCCATACTCTCTTCACTGAACATGTTAAAAATAAGTTTGAAAAGGTTGTCGAGAGCGTTCTGGTGGTGATGTTGAAGGCGAGCGGCCGTGGTACTGTAGTTTGTTTAAATTTTTTGTAAATTTTTTTTTGGGGGGGGGGGGGGGGGGGGTAGTAGGGCTCCTGCCGTAGAGGCCGAGGTGGGGGCTTGGGCCGAGGTCTCGGAGGCAGTCCCGCCATGGCCTCCAGAGTCCCCTGGTCCGCCCTGGAGGCCTCCAGAGTGCCCACCCCCCCTCCCTGTTGGATGTTTTACGGTGCGGGACGCACCTATGGGGAGGGGGGAGTAATGTCAGACTGTGTCTCCCCGTCCTGTGTTTTTCCCCTCCTCTTGTGACCATATTTGGCGTTCCTGTCCTAGTTTGTGTTTATGAGTTAATTAGTCCCCAGCCCTGTGTTATCAGTTTCCTAATTTCCTAGTATTCTTAAGTCCTGTGTTCCCTCACCTCTGTGGTCCATCTTGAATTGTCTTAGTGGTTGTATGTTCATTGTTCCCTGAAGTTTATCATTAAAGATAGTATTTGTTGCTCTATTCCTCGACTCTGCGTCTCCTCGTTTCCTCGCTCCAACAGCACAACCTGACAGTATGGAGGTGGCATGATTATTTACATCTTTGCTCTCCTGCTGGTTTCGCTCCGTCGTTGTTGGTCGAGCCGAGTTGGTGGTGTTGAGCGGGCGGACCTTGCTGTCTTCGCTCACTGGAGTCATCATGTCACGGTGCACACAGCAGGGAGGAACGAGGAACACGGACACGAGGATAAACTTCAAAATAATAGTGATGACATCAAGGCAGGGCAAGACAAGACAAGGCAGACACAGACAGGAACACCAGGGAATAACGAGTAGACCAGACCAAAGCTAACTAAACAGGCAAGAACTAAATACACATGACAATCACAGATAAATACACACACCTGAACTGAATAAACCAATAATCACACTAAACAAGGACAGGAACAAGACCAAATAAGGACACAAGGGGCGGGAACACAAGACACACACGACAGAGGACTGACATGTCAAGCTGTATATTCAAATATCCTGAATAATGGAAGAGCTAATATAACAACTGCTGCCCGGCCACGCTCTATGATAAAATCTCCAAGCCCGTGCTACAGGCTATCCGGCTACCTGCTAGTTACAATCTTACTGGCAAGTGACGTTCATTTAAATCTGGGACCAGTTTGCAAAGTTGAATGAAAGCCACTTTTGCCAGATACACCTGAGTTTGTAAATGCCACCAAATTACATCAAGGAAATGACAACCAAGTCTACTTTGGCCAGATACACATGAGTTTGTAAATGCTACCGAAATACATCAAGTAAGCGACAACCGATCTGTAAGTCTGACTGCAACTCTGCAAAATACTATTCTTAACCTGAATGGCTATATACATAAAGAACACTTGAGTAGAATGATGACTAAAAGGAAGTTTGAACTCTTTCAACCAGTAAACCAGGCTAAAGTCTTAGCCAGGATAAACAATTAAAACCCAAAGGACTGCTCGGCGGACATTTGAACATTAGAAGTATTGTATCAAAGACTGAGCAAATTGAAGGTTTGCTGATGGGTTCAAATTTGGACTTTCTTCTCCTCTTGGAATTATGGCTAACTGAGTTATCACCAAGGACTGCTTTTGTTGTACCTGGGTTTCATGTTTTTAGAAAAGATAGAAAATTAGGTAGAGGAGGAGGAGTCCTTTTGTATGTTCGTAATCATTTTAAACGTAATTCCACGCAATACTTAGAAAGTATTATTGTTTCTATTGTTTTATCTCCCCATATGTCTGTTACTGTGGTTGGATTTTACAGACCCCCTAATTCTACAAAAATATTTTATGACAAATTGAAATCCGTATTAAAGGAATTAGGTGCGAAAACTGAATTAATCGTTTTAGGTGATTTTAATATAAACTGAATGGAAAAAGCTAAGAGATATCAACTTAAAAGTATATCAGATCAGTATAATCTTACACAAATGATCCTTGGTCCAACTAGGGTTACTAAATCGACACTCAGATAGATTTAATTTTTAGTAATAAACCTGAAATAATTACAAAATGTTATAATTTGGTAACCAGTATGTCAGACCACAATTTGACCTTAATTGTAAGAAAGTTGACAAAACAACGATTTTTATATAAACAAGAAGGTAAAAGCTTTTTTAATATTATACCAAAATCCCTAGTCGGTCAATTTGAGGAGAAATGAAAGCACCTGGACTGGAATGATGTTCTACAGTCTGGGGATATAAAGAAAGCGTTTAATACTATGATGGATAGAGTTAATAAGACTAAAAATGAATTTCGTAAAAAAGTCTCCTACTCGAATAAAAAATACATTTGCCGTGGTTAAATGAACATCTTTGGAAGTTAATGAAACAGAGAGACCTGGGATTAAAGGCTGCCCTTAAATCTAAATTACCACATGATAAGAGAAAATTGCAAGATCTGCGAAATAAAGTAGTAAAAGAATTAAGGCAGACTAAAGCTGATTATTTTATTAAATTAATTGATGACTCTAAAGGAAATAGTAGAGCAATTTGGAAAAATATTGATATAATTACAAAGAAGGAGAATAAAGCAGTTCATAATTGGGCTATAAAGGACTGATCAAAATTAATAGAAGATAAAGAACAAATAGCTAAAAATTATTATTATTATTATTTTTAATTCAGTACAGTGTCTGGCCAGGAAATTTGATGCTAGATTAGGAGTACTAGAAACTATAAACAATGAAACTACTCTTTTCACAATTGAAAATGTCTCAGAATCAATTGTAATGAAAATATTTGATAATTTAAAAGGATCTAGGGTGAACGATGTTTATGTTATCGACACACAATTTTTTAAAACTTATAAAACAATTTTTTGAAAACCTTTAACACATCTGATACATTTGTCAATAATAAACTCCTATTTTCCATCTTGTTGGAAGGCGACAGTAGTGATATCTATTTTTAAAGCAGGTGATGGGACTCTCCCATCAAATTATAGACCCATAAGTATCCTTCCAGTATCATCGAAAATTGTGGAAAGGGTAGTTTGTGACCAATTATTTTCTCATTTAAATAAAGGTGAAGTGAATTTACATCCAATGCAATTTGGGTTTCAAAAGAACCATCTTACAGAAACGGCTAATTGTTTTTTTGTTGGTGCTGTGTTTTTAGATCTTGCAAATGCATTCGACACAGTTAATCATAACTTCTTAATTTCTAAACTTCAGAATTTTAATTAATCCGCTACTGCCTTGACGTGGATGAAATCATATCTGACTAAGAGGAAACAATGTACCTAGAGTGTACAAGAGTGGTTGATAAGATGTACAAGAGTGGTTGATAAGTGTTCTTCTTTTGCTAGTTGTCATATAGGGGTCCCTCAAGGGTCTATTTTAGGACCCATTTTATTTAGTATTTATATTAATGATCTCCCTCAAGTATGTCCAGGTGTTAACGTTCTAATGTATGCAGATGATACTGTGCTTTTTGTTCATGCAAGAACTAAAGAATTTGTTGCAAGCAAACTGACATCTGCATTGGCGGAAGTCTTGGATTGGTTAAATATGTCTTGTCTCTCTCTTAATGTAAGCAAGACAGTTTGCATGTATTTCACTGCACGAAAACATAATTCATAATAATGTTAAATTTGATCTAAATAATTTTAAAAACATCAGGCATCAACTGTCTCAATCAGCTGCACTACTTTTTGTACATACTTTGATTCTCCCTCATTTGTCATATTGTATAACAACCTGGTCACAGGCAGGTGTGACTACACTTAAGCCTGTGTACTCTCTTTATAAACAAATTTTGAAAGGGCTAGACAAAAAAATCAAGGGACTATCATTATTGTACTATTTTGAAAAAGTTTAATTTTTTAAAATTTTGATAATTTTGTATTTTACAGTGATGCATGCCTGATGTAAAAAATTATTCATAATCTTGCTCCCCCTCCTCTTAGGGGATGTCTGGCCCATAACGGCAGTGCCGGTAGGACAAGAGCATCTGCTAGGGGAGATTTAGTACCGCAGTATTGAAAAACAGTCTTTGGTCAAACAGCGTTTTCGGTTAGAGTAGTGACGTTATGGAATTTCTTACCCACAAACATCCGAAGCATTGCCAGTTTCACAGTTTTTAAAACTAATCTTAAGCATTGGCTACTATCTGAACAAATCTGTAACCACTAATGACTGTGTTGTAAGTTCCGTGTTTTTTCATATACTGTTTTTATTAATTTTACATTTTGGATATATGTATTGTGATGTTTATGTGGTGTTTATGTAATATTGTATGTTATTTTATTTGTTTACTTGCCCAGGGACAGCAGATGTAAATTAGCTATTAGCTAACACTGGTGCAATTACTTTTAATTGTACATTGTCCCTGTAAAAATAAACAATAAAGTAAAGTAAGTAAGTAAAGGACATTTGAAAGCACATATTTCTGTATATTTCGAAATAAGGTGCATTAAAAGTCAATAAATCCTTGATTAATATGAATATTTTAATTAAAAACGTGTCTCCACATACTATTCAATACAATTCTAGTGCATTTAATCTATTAAATAACAGCAGAGTGAGCGAGTTTTTGGATATGGTAAGATTAAACTTATTTTAGTGAATAAAGTTCCACATTTCAGCTATCGTTTTGTTAGGATTGGTACATAAAATGTTATTTTATCCTTGCTTCTACAAAATCCTCAAACTATATGCTTTCTAACAGCTTCATGTGGCCACAAACATTTCATTTTAACGTGGCTTTAAGCACTATGCATCATTAAAGTTTCACTTTCACCACATAAAGCCAGTAAATGTGGTGTTTACATGGAATAATTTTTATATGAGTTTACCTTGTGGTACAAACCCAGAGTCTCTGTATCAGTAGGAAAGCGATAAAACAAGCATCTTCCCTCCGAAGACTTGTTGCATTTCGGGGGAAAAGCAAAAAAACATTGTCGAAAAACAATATAAAATGCGGGAAACTATTCATTGGTTCTTCTACCATTGTATTACAAATTATACTACGACTGGAAAATACTGTAAATTGATAATATGTTCGGCGTGATGATGTTTAATGTCTCCGACAGCGCCTGTAGTCCCATTTAGAAACTTGTTAGCAACCGTATTTTTTATGAAACATAACAGTTAAAAAAAAATCACTAGTGGAGTGTAACTGGTGTGTATTATGTCGTAGAATAAAACGTGAAAGTATATTGTGCCTGTGTGAACCACGGACCTTATTTAAGGGATTTAACCAAAATCCCATTCAAAAAACCCATTGACTCTGGGACAATGGTACCGGAAGTGCTAAAATGCTAACTCACTTCCGGGTTTTTGCATACAGAGTGACATCATAGTTCCACCACTCTATTTGGAATGCAAGATAGTAGCCCCTGTTACAATATTGCTGTCAATCTACTGACACTGCCCTCAAGCAGTTTGGAGAAAATTACCATGATAAATGAACCCTAAATGGAGTTAAATTTGGTAACACTTTAGATTTGGGAACACATGTTCACTATTAAAGGAACACTCCACTTTTTTTGGAAATAGGCTCATTCTCCAACTCCCCCAGAGTTAATAAGTTGAGTTTTACCGTTTTTGAATCCATTCAGCCGATCTCCGGGTCTGGCGATAGCACTTTTAGCATAGCTTAGCATAGATCATTGAATCCGATTAAGACCAGTAGCATCGCGTTCAAAAATGACCAAAGAGTTTCGATATTTGTCCTATTTAAAACTTGACTCTTCTGTAGTTATATTGTGTACTAAGACTGGCAGAAAATGAAAAGTTGCGATTTTCTAGGCTGATATGATTAGGAACTACTCTCATTCCGGCGTAATAATCAAGGAACTTTGCTGCCGTAACATGACCGCAGCAGGCGCAGTGATATTACGCAGCGCCTGAAAGTAGTCCCCAGCTATATTATAACTAGTAGTTACCTAGCTGGGGACTACTTTCAGGCGCTGCGTAATATCATTCAAAAACGGTAAAACTCAACTTATTAACTCTGGGGGAGTTGGAGAATGAGCATATTTCCAAAAAAATTGGAGTGTTCCTTTAACTAAGAGTTTTCCCTCAATAAACTCCTAATTTGTTTCGTATTAATAGTAAATAAAGGTAATTCTTGTAGCAGTTACATTATTCATGCAGAATAAGGCATTAATATGTGCTTTACAGTATTAACAAACAGGCAATATGCTAGTAATGAGCACAAAGATAAGCAACTAGGTAATAGTGAATAGTATTCCCTAATCTATCTATCTATCAGAGATGGAAACTCGAGTCGCACTTAAGTTGCATAAATAAAGACTTGGGACTTGACTTGGACTCGCGAACAGCTGACTTGACTTGGACTCGTGACTTGTGAGACTCTTAAAAAACAAGTAATTTGGTATGGGAGTTTATATGAATATATCTCTGAGGGGAACTGGTTGTCTTTAGAAAAGTTTAGATGGTGTTTTCTTCTCATCTTTCCTCTGTATAAGTAAGGAATAATTGACGAAGGGCCCTTGGATTATTAGAAAAATAAAAGAAGAAACATTTCTGATTATTATCAATGTCAAATGCTGTACTGTTTTAAAACTTTATTCACCAAAGAATCTTGGAAAAATGAAGCAGCACAGCTGTTTTCAACGCTGATAAGAATCAGAAAATTAGAATGATTTCTGAAGGATCATGTGACACAAAATTCAGCTTTATCATCACAGGAATAAATTATCTCTCCAAATATATTCAAATAGAAAACATTATTTTAAATTGTAGTAAATTGTATTAATTTCATACATTAAACTGTGGTTGGCATAAGAGATGTTCAAAAACATAAAAAAAATAAAATAATCATACCAACCCAAACTTATGAAACAGTAGTGTATGTTCGAGACTTTACTTACTAATCCTGCGGTTTATAGCATCTTGGTGATGTTGTCTTACAGGAGTTCACACTGACTCTGCTGTGTGCAGCAGGCCATCAGCACTGAAGAATCTAGGAACAAAACAAGCAATTTGACACAGAGCAAACAATATTTAGTTTGCAACTCCAGATTTATTAGAATGAAACGAGCTAGAGCAGCAGTAAAATGCAGATAAAAGAAATAATAATATATATAGCAATATAATAACATATATATCATGCCCCTGTACTTTTATTTGTGTTTTCATTCCCCGTGTGTGCCCTGTGACCTAGTTTCTGCCGTTGTCTAATTGTTCATTATGTTCAGGTGTGTTCCCTCATTATCCTTAATTACGTTCCCCTTATAAGTTTCATTCAGTTCTGTATTTCGTGGTCTGATCTCGTCAATGTATGCTTGTGGTGCCTTCCCTTGTATTTTGGATTTACCTATGTGGATTATTAAAGACTGTTTTCTCACTATCCTCCATCGTCGTGCTTCTCTCTCCCGCACCACACCGTGACAGAAGATCGGACCCAAAGAAAGTAGCTGCGTGTTTCCCCTCGTTTTGTTTTCCGGTTCTTATTTTTCATTTTGTCATGAATGACCCTGCCTGCCTCCTCCTCATGCTGGAGCAGAGGAGCCTTTCCCTCGAGGACCATACAAGACTATTCGTGGAAATATCCAACTACACCCACTACCCGGACTACTGCCTCTGCACGTTCTACCGGACGAGCCTGAACGACGGGTGCAGAGCGTGGTTGTCCGGGGATGGTCCTCGGGGAGATTTTGCCACCTTTGTGGAGTGGGTACTGGTGTCTTGTGGATCCCCACTGACCGTGGACTACGAGGAGGATAACACCAGTCCCACTCCTGACCCAGAGCCCAGCCCACCATCACCTCGAGCCACAGAGCGTCAGCCCGAGCCCACCGCGGACGGAGAGCCAGAGCCCATAGCAACCCACGAGCCGTCGCAAGAAGGAGCGACTGAGCTGGAGATTTCCCCGGAGCCAGAGCCTCACCGACCGTCCGATCAGGTGCGAGAGCCGGCTACATTGCACACGACAGTGGAGGTTACAGTGGAGCGTGAGGGAGCAGAAGAAGGCCCCGCCCACTGCACCGCCGCTGAGGGTGAGCAATCGCAGGACTCTGAGGATTTGATAGATTGGGAAACTCATGCAGATGTGCCTTCCATGCTCACGCCTTCATCTGAAATCTCTAACTACCCTGAATTGCCGACCAACCTGGATTTCCCACCCACTCTCCCTCTCCTGCCTCCTCCTATTATCCCGGCTACTTCAGCCCCGCCACCGCTGCATCCTGGCAGCCCCTCTGCTCACCCTCAGCCCACCATCTGTGCGGTGGGATCGCCGCGGGTTTGCCTGTCTCCATCGGCGTCGTGGCTGGGGGATCCCTCGTCTCTGCCTCCAGCCTCTGAGTCCTGGACTCCACCTCGGCCCTCCGACCCGTCGGCTCCACCTCGGCTCCTAGGTCCCTCATCTCCACCGTCGCCCATCGGCCCACCAGCTCCACCGGGCTCCTTCATCCCTCCGGCTCCGCCTTGGTCGGTCGTCATCCCGCCATCGCCTCAGGACTCCAATCCTCCGGCTGTGCCTCGTCGCTCCGTCCCACCGGCTCCGTTGGGCTCCTGCCTCCCTCCAGCTCCACCTTGGCCCTCCGGATCCTCGGCTTCGCTCGGACTCATCTGCTCTCCGGCTCCGGCTCGGGCTCCTCCTCCACCTGCTCTGCCGCCGTCGATCGGCCCCATGGAGTCGGCGGCCATTCCTCCTCCATGGCTCCTCCCTCCGTCGGCTCCACCCTGGGCCGTCTTCATGGCTGTGGCCTGGGTCCTGCCAGGCTCCTCCTGCTCCAAGTCCCTCCTGTCTCCTCCCTCCTTCGTCACCTCCCTGGTCTCTGTCAGCCGGCCCTCTCCCGGTGGTCCGTCCTCCTCCTGAGCCTCCTCTCCTCCATGTTGTAAGGTTAGTCCACTTCCTCGATCCGATACTGTTATACCAACTGTTATACCAATTTGACACTGGGAGAATGAAGGGACATGTTTTTAAATTGACCAAATTAAGTTTGTGGATGTATCTTTCACGCTCTATGGCAGGCAGGGTGGACATATAATTACTTGACATGTTTAATCTTAGTGATTTCTTAAGTTATTCATGCCTGTGTACGGACGTTGCTTTGTGCTGCTATTTTGTATTGAAGTCTAGTTTATTTTCCCCTAAAAAGGGACGGTGACGAAATTGCCAGTTAAGTTCGCGGATGTGCCGGTAGTACGTATAATGCATATTAAAGTAGTGTTCATAACCACAGCGCTGTTTTGTTTAAAGCGGCAACCAAGGAAACAATGTTTAATTTTTGTTCAAGCGCCACCTGCTGGCAGAGAGTGAATCTGTGTTCTAATTCAACCTGTCTGCTCTTTTGTTTCGTGCAGATGTTTTATATAGAATAGTTTCACAAAACTAAAGTCAGACCATTTTGTTTTTGCTTCAAATTTCAAAATTATACAATCCAATTTAGATTAAAAACTGCTCATGCTGCATGTATGCAGTCTCTTTTTTGGATTATGATGTGTTTAAAATCCAATGGTTGCTTCTAATTTTAAATTGAAAAAGAGCATATGAGATTTTATATGAGATTTCTTTTATTTGTGTTATTTATTTGATTGATTGGGGTTTGTTTTAAAATTTCAATTTAGTTTTGTTGTTTGACATATTTCAGTTTTACAAAGAAATGTTCAGCATATTGTCTGACAATAAATGGACACCTTTTCATTTCTAATTTGTCTTACATTTTGTTACAGGTTTTTTTTTTTTTTTTTTGAGAATTTTTTTGGTGAAATCAGTATTTCAAAACCGATTTAGCCTCAATAACTAGCTGAAAGAACTGTTGCTAATAAATAGGGCTGCCCTTGACTAAGGATTTTTCTGGTCGACTAGTAGTTCATTTTAAGCATTAGTCAACTAATCAAATGTTTATTAATAAACCATGTAAATCATTATAATGAGCCTTTAATTGCCTACAAAGCCTAATAAGCGCTCTTTACAGATTTTAAAGATGTATTACTCTTATCTGTATGACCAAAAATGAGGGATTCTTTTAAGAGCAAGTGAGCGTGAGTCACTTCTGTTCAACTAACGAAGAGTCGACTATTAGGCGACAGCCCTACTAATAAATAGAACAAAGACTTGGACCTCAGAGACTTGTGAACATGTCTGTCTGTTCGTCTGTCCTTGTTGTTTTTATTTCTGTAAAGATCTGGCAACACTGACACTTTACCGCAGGGCTCGTGAGTGCAACTAGCCCCAGCAGTGTCAAAATGTGCTAATGTGGCGAACGCGATCACTAGTACTCTCAAAGAGTAATAGCAAGAGCAATTAAAAATGTACACCAGGGAAGGGGCTACCAATACAGATAACCCTCGCCCAAAGGTACACTTAGGCTACTCCTCTAGAAATACCCGACTACACCACCCCAGAGGCCAAATTACTGGGGAATCGCCTATTACCATAGAAGAAATGTTCACAGGTTCGGTTTCGGCTGAGTCAGGACACGAGACAAATCAAATATACACAGCTTTATTGGAAACAACTAGTTAATATATCCAGGATGCACCAAACAGATAATACCAATAGGACATACAAACAAGTCCACTTCTACTCCAGGGCTGGGGCCTAAAAAAACAACAACGACAAAGCAAACTTACATGCACTTATAAACCACAGCACCCCAAGTATTAAACACTACACCTCGAACAAACCACCACCATGCAAGGAAAGGGGGAACTGCCCCACACAAAAATCACTGGTACCCCCAACTCCTGGAGAGAAAAAAAAAAAAAAAAAAAAAAGAAAGAAACTACTCTATGCCCTTCACGCTCACACACACAAAATACTTCTTACAAAATCAATAACAATCAAATAAGAAAAAACAAAAACAAAAAAAAATACAAATAACCAAATTTCACATGAAAACCTCAACTCAAAAAAGCCAAAGATACAAACGCAGATTTTGACAAAACCAAAAAAAGAAACTAAATCAACAAAAAAGAAAACAAAAATACCAGTTCAAGAATGAACAATTTCACCACAAGGAGATTCGGCAAAAACAAACAAACAAGACAGTGCTCACAATAAAATGCAAACCCAGATAATTATTATGTTTGGAGACTTTTAAAACAAATACAAAAGCTCTGTAATGACGTCCCAAACCTTAGAATAAAATAGCACACAGCAATGGAGATAAACAGCCACATGCCAAACCTCCGTTCGGCCGATATTCTGTATATCCCATGCTGGAACGAACGCACTGATAGTCTAGGTACCGTGCCGTAGAACGAGGCGGTCAGCACTCCATGGCTGCCCAGGAAATAACAGCACCAGTGTCTATATACGAGCGTGCAGCCGACAGCATCCCAACGAAAAACCCACTGCAACGTCTCTCAAAGCTTGGTCCTGACCTTAAGTTTGCAACTGAAAACAAATGAACATCATACTCATAAGGACACATCAAGTCACTAGATAACATAACGTCACCGTAATTTAAAGCCATCTTACCGGTCTATGCAACTCGTAGTACACAGGAAGCTCCATCGTGATCCTATACAGCACACTCTGTAACAGTGTGTCGCAGGTTTCCTCAATCCCCACTAATAAGACAAAAACCCATAAAACCGCAGTACATACACGTTTTAAAAACTCCTTACACGCTTCCACGCCACACCAGAAATCCGATGACATCACGCATGATGATTAGACGTGCCCTCCAAAACAACCCACCACCTACCTGTATAGGCCCAACCATAGACATAATATACGTAGACGCCTCATAGACTGACGCTGCCTATTGGAGCTGACGTATCAGCGTGGCCGCCATCTTGGATGGGTCCCCAATGCGTCCCCCCTGCATTTATTTCTACTGAGAATGTGTATCCCCAACTACAATAATCATAACGCCCCAAATTTTTACTGGATTTTCACACGGTTTGGTTTGTTACAAACGGCAGAGATTAAGTTATGATACAGGACATTGTCACACATTAAAAAATACGTGCTTTCATGCTAAAAGACTTTGTATTATGCTCTTTAACAAAGACATATGGTAAGCTATGGCATATTGATAAATGTATAAATTAATTAATTTTATATTTTAATAAAGAAACAAGCTTGATTGTTCATTTGAATTTATTTCTCTCTCTCACTCACTCACACACACACACACACACACGACCCTTCTGTAACACATATACATACAAGCTCCCATATTGTCACGCCCCTGGACTGTCTTGTGTTTTGCTCTCCATGTGTTTTCCTTCCTCATGTGTGACCTAGTTTCTGTTAATTGAGTTAATCACCTTCATTGTGTTCACCTGTCTGCCACTCGTTATCCCCACTATATTAGTTGCTGTCCATTTAGTTCCTGTTGTCGGTTATTGTTTATGTTACCCTATGTGTGTATCTCCTCCTTTTGAAGTTCCATTAAATCTCTTGTTCCCGTTGAAACCTTCGTCTCCGTGCATCTTATGTGTTCCCCGTACACGCAACCGTGACAGAATAACCGACCAAAAAAGAAAAAAGTGAAGTATAGCGGCGTGTTTTCCCTCGTTTTGTTTCCGTTTTTTCCCTCAGTTTTTATTTTGCCCTTTTGTCATGAATGACCCTGCCTGCCTTCTCCTCATGCTGGAGCAGAGGAGCCGTACCCTCGAGGACCATACAAGACTATTCTTGGAAATCTCCCATTCCACCCACTACCCGGACTACTGCCTCTGCACATTCTACAAGATGAGCCTTAACGACGGGTGCAGAGCGCGGTTGTCCGGGGATGGTCCTCGAGGAGATTTTGCCACCTATGTGGAGTGGGTGCTGGTGTCCTGTGGATCCCCGCTGAACGTGACCTACGAGGAGAATGACACCAGTACCACTCCGGACCCAGAGCCCAGCCTGCCATCACCCCGAGGCGCAGAGCGTAAGCCCGAGCCCACCGCGGACGGAGAGCCAGAGCCCAGAGCAACCCAAGAGCCATCGCAAAGAGGAGCGACTGAGCTGGAAATTGCCCCGGGGCCAGTGCCTCAGAGATCGTCCGATCAGGTGCGAGAGCCGGCTACAGCGCACGCGACGGTGGAAGTAACAGTGGAGTTTGAGGGTGCTGAAGGAAGCCCCGCCCACTGCACCACCGCTGAGGGTGAGCACTCACAGGACTCTGAGGACTCAAGAAATGGGGAAATCAAAGCAGACATGCCTGTCATGCTCACGCCGTCATTGGAGGTTTCTGCCAGCTCTCCTGTGTCTCCGCTGGTCCCGTCCAGCTCTCCTGTGTCTCCGCTGGTCCCGTCCAGCTTTCCTGTGTCTCCGCTGGTCCCGTCCAGCTCTCCTGTGTCTCCGCTGGTCCCGTCCAGCTCTCCTGTGTCTCCGCTGGTCCCGTCCAG
Source organism: Acrossocheilus fasciatus (assembly GCA_036784905.1). Classification (NCBI taxonomy): domain Eukaryota; kingdom Metazoa; phylum Chordata; class Actinopteri; order Cypriniformes; family Cyprinidae; genus Acrossocheilus; species Acrossocheilus fasciatus. Next base: position 5,046,961 of record CM071943.1, read on the forward strand.
CTCTCCTGTGTCTCCGCTGGTCCCGTCCAGCTCTCCTGTGTCTCCGCTGGTCCCATCCAGCTCCGCGCTGCAAGAGCGCCGCCCAGTGCCTGCACCAAGAAGGCACCCCCCTGTCTCCGCGCTGCAAGAGCGCCCCCTTGAATCCGCGCTGCAAGAGCGCCGCCCAGTGCCTGCACCAAGAAGGCACCTCCCTGTCTCGGCGCTGCAAGAGCGCCCCCTTGAATCTGCGCTGCAAGAGCGCCGCCTAGAGTATGTACATGCAAAGCTCCCTCCAGTGCCGGCTCCTCGGAAGTTCCCCATAAGGATTAACCCAGAGGCTCAAAAATGCCCACCCTCCCACCCACTCTTGCACCCTCCACCGCTGTCGTCGGACAGCCCCGCTGCTCACTCTCAGCCCACCATCTGTGCGGTGGGATCGCCGCGGGTCTGCCTGTCTCCATCGGCGTCGTGGCTGGGGGATTCCTCGTCTTCACCTCCAGCCTCTGAATCCTGGACTCCACCTCGGCCCTCCGACCCGTCGGCTCCACCTCAGCTCCTAGCTCCCTCATCTCCACCGTCGCCCGTTGGCCCACCAGCTCCACCGGGCTCCTTCGTCCCTCCGGCTCCGCCTTGGTCGGTCGTCATCCCGCCATCGCCTCAGGACTCCGCTCCTCCGGCTGTGCCTCGTCGCTCCGTCCCACCGGCTCCGTTGGGCTCCTCCCTCCCTCCAGCTCCACCTTGGTCCTCAGTCGCTCCGGCTCCGCCGCGTGCCTCCGGATCTCCGCCTCCGCCTCGGTCGCCGGAGCTCTCGGCTCCGCCTTGGCCCTCCGGATCCTCGGCTCCGCCCGTACTCTTCAGCTCTCCGGCTCCGGCTCGGGCTCCTCCTCCATGGCTCCTCCCTCCGTCGGCTCCACCCTGGATCGTCTTCACGGCTGTGGCCTGGGTCCTGCCGGGCTCCTCCTGCTCCAAGTCCCTCCTGTCTCCTCCCTGGCTCCTCCCTCCTTCGTCACCTCCCTGGTCTCTGTCAGCCGGCCCTCTCCCGGTGGTCCGTCCTCCTCCTGAGCCTCCGCCTTTTGTTCCCACCCGTTTCCCTCCCCTCTGTTGTTCCACGGTGCGAGGACGCACCTTCCGGGAGGGGGGGGTAGTGTCACGCCCCTGGACTGTCTTGTGTTTTGCTCTCCATGTGTTTTCCTTCCTCATGTGTGACCTAGTTTCTGTTAATTGAGTTAATCACCTTCATTGTGTTCACCTGTCTGCCGCTCGTTATCCCCACTATATTAGTTCCTGTTGTCGGTTATTGTTTATGTTACCCTATGTGTGTATCTCCTCCTTTTGAAGTTCCATTAAATCTCTTGTTCCCGTTGAAACCTTCGTCTCCGTGCATCTTATGTGTTCCCCGTACACGCAACCGTGACACATATATACTGTACCAGCTCAGTACATTTTTTTTTAAAGGCTTGGAAAAGTAAGCATTATAATTCCAGGTTATTCCAACATCTTACACTACCCTGTCAGGCTTGCAACTGGGGCTGGGGAGCTAAAACCCTTGAAAAATAACTGTTTTGCACAGCTTCTTGCGTATGCTGGCACTCTGTAACTCCAGGGTAGTTAATTTTGCGATGTGGTACAGCCTTACTTTGTGAAATACAGACACCACAAATGACACAAGCATGAAATGACGGTTCTCAATTCAGAATTGGGTTTCTGCAATGTGCTCCCCAAGTAAGAACACATCCTCTGAACCAATCTCCGCCCGAACGAAACGGTTGACGAAGGACACACTGACACCTTGTTCTTTTGAGTTTTGTCGAATCACACGCTCTGCTGCTCTGACCACCTTCACTGATGAATCAGGTAATCCCTCGGGATATGGTATCAATACTGCAATATTGCAACTGTAAACTGCACAAAATACTGGCATAGTTGCTCGCTCTTCGTTGACTCGGGTGCTAGCATAGAGTGAGGAGACCCAACCAATATGGCGGCGACGCTGGATTACGTTCCAGCATGTCATGAGGTGTCTACGTATATTATGTCTATGGGCCCGACATGCTATATTAACCAGCGACACTCCTCATTCCACCAATTCGGGAGAAACTACTACCATCGGCACTAAGGTTAAGACTTATTTCACTGTTATTTTCTTGCATCTCACATAAAGACGAAGATACATTTCTGAAGCGCGTTTAAATATGTCATTAACAAACAGTGATGGGAATAACGGTGTTATAAATAAACGGCGTTACTACTGCGTTATTTTTTTTTTTCAATAAGGAGTAATCAAACGAATTACTGTTTCCCCCGTTACAACGCCGTTACCGTTACTGACAATAAAATGTGGCCTTACTATATTATATTATTAGAATTACATTTTTCAGTTCATCTGAATGGATGCGCAGTGTAGCTGCTGTATTTCACTTACCATAAACTCTAGTGTGAATGCGCACATCTCACCGTCGCTTTCTCTCACATACACACACGCAAAGAAAGAAAGAGAGTCTTTCATAACATGCAGAATTGACGCGCTACATGTAAACTATATTATTTGTTGTATTTTCCTGTCAAAATAACGGAGTTCCTTTGGAATTCTTCAGCTTTTAAGAACTGCCGGTTTCTCTGGTAGTGGGCGGAACTAATGCGCAAACGAAAATCTCATTGGCTGGCGCTCACCTATTATCGTCCCTGTTTTGATTTCAGCAAATCAATTCGAGCAAACGCAGACAACGTGATTAATATTCATGAATCCAGCAGCTTATTAATCCTTAGTGTGTTTTATATTTATGACAAATATGGATTCATACTTGGTTATTCTAATTACTAAAGTTCTATCATCATATAATATTAAATTATCATAATATTATATTATAATGCTTGACAGACTGATAATAAGTGTCAGTAGATAAATAGTGTAGATAAATGTACAATGTTTTATAATAATAATGTATTATTTTTAGTGTCCATTTCATTAATTTAACATATTTAATATTGGGAGCATCCAAAGTTATTTGACATTTGAACATTTTTTTAAAAGTAACGCAATAGTTACTTTCCCTGGTAATTAGTTACTTTTATAATGATGTAACTCAGTTACTAACTCTAACTAGTTACTATTTGTGAGAAGTAACTAGTAACTATAACTAATTACTTTTTTAAAGTAACGTGCCCCACACTGTTAACAACTAGTTGTTAAGTTCAGTTCTGTACACAATGCGTAGAATTTCTGTAAATGCGGTTGTCACTACCTGTATTTTTCGGGAGTTAATGCAGTTGTCACTCCTGTATTTTAGTGAAATTTGTGTGTACGGAATGCAATTAAGGAGGGTGAACTGACAACCGAATTTAGCTGTAGTGTGTACATGTATGTGAACTGTTACAATCTTGGTACACTAGAATAGCAGTATTCATTAAAATATGAACTGGTCCTAATCTGGATATGGTTTTTGATAGAGCATCTAGATACAGTCCAATCAATTCAGATGCAGCCCAACAGTTTATAACTATTATTTAACCTTTCACCGGTTACAACATTATGTTGATTAGACCTTAATTATAATTCTTGACTGCAGTGCCTAATAAATACACAAAGTTTCTTTCAAACAAACTAAAGTGATTATTGTAAATTTTGGGCAAGAACCGACATATACAGTATGTTATTTGATAATTAGGAATGGCAGCTGAATTCAATCATTTTGTAAATCTTTCATGCTGAAATGTATGCACACACTCTAAAAAAATGCTGGGTTAAATATGGACAAATCCAGCATTTGGGTTGTTTTCAACCAACAGTTAGGCTAAATGTTTAACCCAGCCTTCTGGCCAGTAACCCAATCGGTGGGTTTGTCCATATTTTACCCAGCGCTGGCATTTTTTAGAGTGCACTGACATGCCAAGCGCTTCTCAACAAAAGCTTCTACACAAATCAACGTTTACCAGAGTCATTAGTCTCAAAGCCTGATCTGCAATGCGGGGAGGCTTTATGATACATCTACATAATACATGTGACATCTATTTATTAACATTTAATTTCTATCAGTTGGCATCATATCATTTGGCCATGTAATCATCAACAATGCGTATGATTTTAGACTGTATGTTGGGTCATCAGCTGGGGAAAAAGAAAATAAAAAAAGATGAATAAATGCATAAGTAATTGAATTAAATAAATAAATAATGCATCGTGGGGAAGTATTGTGCGTTTCCCTGTAATCCTTTATTATTATTATTATTATTATTATTATTATTATTATTATTATGCACTTATGTATTTTTCCATTTAAAAATGTGTTTTTAATTTGAATTATCTTCAGTCGTATAAAAATGACAGATGCTGAATATGTGAACATGCACACAAATGCAGAAAATCAGTCATGAGAAGACGGCTGCCATTTATTTTTACCCCTACAGTTTTTGCCATGAAAAATCCTTTGCTTGGCTATTAATTGTACTCACTTTCAAACACTTGTAAATGAGCTTCACATGACTAATTAACAGCAAAATGATGCATTATGGACACACACTAACTTCGCTGACTATTTCTCTTTGCCATCGAAATGATAAAGAGTGTACGAGAAATGCTACTGTCCTTGTTGTTTAATGGGGGTTTATTGTTGTGTATTAAAATCTCCCCAATTAATCCTGGTCCAAGTCTATATCCAACCCAAAGTCCTGTCAGAGCCCAATTTGTCTTCATAATTGTTTTTTTAACAATGGCTGGCGCAGGATTTATGGTGGGTAAACACTGCTTTAGAGATGCCAGACACCTCAAAAACACGTTTATGATTCTTTGTGACAGAAATGACAACTGAAATCTTCTTTGAAATGACTTTGACCTTTCATACAGGTCAGAGAATGGTTCTCTTTTATGGCTATGTTACCCTCTCAAAGATAAAGATTATAGTTAGAAAAAAAAGTTTCACAGCTTAATGCCAAGATGTTCCACAAATAATTCTGTATATAGTTCCTCAGTAAATGTTTTGATATTTTTGAATGTTTCAACCCTAACCCTAAATAATCAAAGGTAGCTACGTTTTTACATGTGTATTTAAAAGTTTGGATTTTAGTTTAGTTTAGTTTAGTTTGAAAGAAGTCTTATGCTCATTAAGGCTCCATTTATTTTATAAACAATACAGTAAAAACAACAATATTGTGAAATTATTTCAATTTAAAATAACTATTTGAATATGATTTTGAATATATTTATATTTGAATATATTTTAAAATGTAATTTATTGTGGTGCAAAGCTGAATTCATTTGCTGCTGAAGAAACATTTCCTATGATTATAAATGTTGGAAACATATTTAGCTGGTTATTTTTATTCATGAGTCATGATTATGCATCAAATTGTTTTATATCAATAAAAAACAACATGTAACATCTCCATTATTTTTATTTTGGACTATAGTTTTTGCTATCTTATTATGCACATTTACCGGGCAGCCAGACCCAGGATTGAATATGAAATAACCGCAATTTAACACTCTGACAACCGTTCTCTGAATAGGCCCATTGCCAGTAGTTACCCAAAGGAGGGTTAATCTTTTTGCTATAACAGCATTGATTGGTACTAAATGTGAGAGCCATGCTAATATTACACAGAAACTTAGCTTGAGGAAGTAAATCCTCATTTTATGGACAGGACCCCTCTTGGTGTGCATTAAAGGTTTATTAAGAGTTTTTTTTTTTTTTTTTTTAAGGTAATAAAGATCGAGTCTGGGCATAAATGAAGTCTTAGATCATCTGTGGAGAAGTATAATTGTGAACATACCTAATTATTCCACCATACGAGAAAGACGGGAACCTGCAGGAGGCCAATTAGGAAGACCATAAGACACTTTATTCTTTCTTCAGAAATACCATTGAGTTTTCAATGTTTGTAACAACAAATTTCTCATGTCCTTCGTTTTTTTTTTTTTTTTTTTTCACATAATTAGAAGAAATACAATGTCACAATCATTGTATCTGCCCACACTCTTTAATAAAATAAAGCTTTCAAAATGGGGTTTTCCACAGTGATGCCATATAACCACCATTTTGGGTACTCCAAAGAACCTTTCATTGATAAGTTCTTAAAATAACCATTTTTTTTCCCTTAGTGTGAAGGACATTTTAATAATTTAAAGAACAATTTTCCACTATAAAGGACATTTTCTGCAATAGAAAGGTTCTTCGTGGAACCATAGTAGATGCCAATTAAGAACCTCTATTTTTATGAGTGACTGCATTGTAAAGCAAAATGGTACATCCAGTTCTCCACTATTTGTTGAGTAAAAACAACAACAACAACCAAGACTGAAATTGCCAGTTGTTCAATCCTCAGGGACTCACAAATACTCAGCACAACTTAACAATCCAGTAACGATAAGTACAGATGACAGCATACTGCTGTCAGAGTTAGACATCAGTGGTGGTTTTTCTTTATTTTTTCTCTCACCTCTTAAGATTTATATTTAACCTGACTTCCCTTAGCATTGTGGGAAAAGAATGGGGTATAGACTGTCTGTGAGAGTTTGTAATTATGAGAAGGCAGAATTACGCCAGCTGCTGTAACGCAGCGGTTGTGCCTTTTGTGTTTTTGGTCTGTGCGCAATAAATCCCTGAAGAGATCACCTGACCCTGACTGCTACATTGAATCGTATCTCAGCGCATGAGCAGGCACCTTGGGATACGTGTTAACAAGGAGAACGAGGCAGACATGGAACACATAGAACACAGTCTTGTGCTTGGAATTAACAATTAAAAACAGGCGCCAAAGGGATTACGCTCAACTGTTTTGGAACAGCTCTGGAGATGGAAAGCTACAGGAAACGAGCTCCTTGATACAAAGGAAGCAGAGCAGTGCGCAGAGACTGACTTTTGTTCCTCCATGGAAACAAAAGCATCTTTAAAGGCATAGTTCACTAAAAAAAAAAAAAAAAAACTATTCTGTCATTATATGCAGGGCCGTTTCTAGCCATTTTGACACTCTAGGCGAAATTCCTATTAGCGCCCAAACAAGATAATTAATATTACATACAAAATAACATAAAACCGATAATGTAAACACTCAAATATTAAATAACAACATTGATACATTTACAAATTACATTTGTAGGCCTATAGGCTATAGGTTATATATATATATATATATATATATATATATATATATATATATATATATATATATATATATGTGTGTGTGTGTATGTATATAATTTATTTTTCAAACATCAGTTTCTTGTCACATTTAAATTGGTTGTCATAGTAATGACACTAATTTGTGGAAATTCATCGCATCGATGAATCAGTCAAACCTATAAGACCTTTTGTTACCCCAAACTACATAGGCCTATAAAAGCCTGATCAGTGAAATAAAAGTAATTAGAATGCAGCTACTTGTTCTTTTATTACTCATTAAACTTCCCCTTTAAATAACGTGGCACTCTGCCCTCTATATGTATGATGCTACTCCTTTTTTAAGCACTGTTAGAAGCAAATTAATTATTTAAAAAAAAAATTTGGAATCAAATTAATTGATTCAGCATTTCGACACTTCCATAAGGATGCGAAGTGTCGAAATGCTGAATTTGACAAAGCGGTTTAATAAATTATGTATTGATCTTGTATTTATTTTAATTGGCTGTAAAAGTTTTATATGGGAATATTACACGTCACACTGAACCTTTAACAATGCATTGTCACAAAAATGCACACCTTTTAGACCAGTTTCACATGAAACATGACTTCTCGACTGCTACAATTACTGCCTAAACAAAATACTGATTTTGTGCACTTTTTATGTACCGACATTTTAAATTGGCCTTTGAACTTGCGTGGCAAAAAAAAAAAAAAAAGCCTTACCTTTCCAAAACGCTGACAGAACCCATTGATCTAATGGCATTGCTAATGGAATTGTTGAGTGCTCCAAATCCAAATGCAAACTTTGCATGCAAAAATCAGAGGCAGCAACTGGGGATCCAGTGGGGGCGGCAATCGTATTTCAGGGTGTCCGTGTCACTCTTGATCACAACCCTGTTAAAATGTAGCGGCAGTACGTGCACTCATTGGCGCCCCCTCCAGCTGGTGGCGCTCTAGGCGACTGCCTAGCTTGCCTATGCCTAGAAACAGTACTGATTATATATCTCAGGTCGTTCCAAACCTGTAGGATGGGGTTGACACTAGCGATTTCTTGATTTTAATAGATTTGCATTTTGATGATCCGATATTGGTATTTAAATCCCAAGAATCAATCTTTTTGTCTATGCTGTTTTATGCTATGCTTTTCATCTGTTGTAGAGTCCCTATCATCCCATAAATCACAATAAGCTTTGTTTTGTTACTTTTAATATGAAACAATGTCTCAGCTTTGAAATTCTGCCAAATAAATACACTTTTGGTGCTCTTTGGTATGACAGAATGCTGTAGTCAGTTCAAGCTAAACAGCAGTGGTTAACTGATCATCTTTTCCTCTTTACTACTAGTTATAACAAGAAATAAACATGAATGAACATCAGACATACTTATTTTAAATGAAACAATACAATTGTATTCAGTTTCTTTGAATACACAGTATAAAGGGATAGAATGGTAAAGGGAATGCTAGGTCTAATTCTAGTATGTACAGTAATTAATCAGTCTGAACTATTTTCAAACAATATTTTAAAATATGCACACAGTCATTCTTATTTGTATGCATAATATGTTGAAAACATTTATTGCCTCACCATATTCAGTTAGGAATTACATGAATCACCTAAATTATACCAAAATTACCATATTTGAGAGAAAAAAAAAAACAGAGTAGTATGCTTTTTCAATGTTAATGCCGACACTTTGCACTGGAATTTGTGCTCTGCTTCTGTGAAAGGTAAACCCCACCTACTTTGATTTGATTGGACATCTCAGTCATTTTGAAATTAACGAGCACTCTTAAACCGCTGTGGCAAAACAGCCTAAAAATGTAACTTTTAAATATTTTTGTCATCGTAACAAATAGGGTGCAGCAGAGCAGTGCAAAAAATTCAAATATTGTAATCACTCAATCAGTGTATTATTACTTATTATTATGGAAAGACATTAATAAAACAACCTGTAAACAAGTCATGTAATGTTATTTAGCTCAGAAAAGCCATTCAATGTAGATAGCTATATAAGTAACTAAAAAAAAAAAGAAAAAAGAAAACAATCTACTCTAGGGAAGAGAACTCTAGAGAAGAACATTTTGCTAAATATAGTCATTATATTACATATTCATTACATTTATACTTAAACGTCTGTTCAATATTTAATGTACGTTTGAATAAATCTGTCATTAAAACAAGTTGTTATGACAAGTACTGTTCAAGTATTTATATTTCTAAAAACTAACTGGAAGAAAAACATATCATTAAAGTGTTTTATTATAAAGATACTATTATTAAAAAAAAATACAATTTAAATGTTTGTATGTCAATCAGTAGTTAATTTGAACATTTACTAGTGCATTACACAATTTATACTAAATTGATTCAAGAATTTAAGGGACTTAATTTCATTTAATAGGAATTTAATCAAAACATGGTATTTGTGTTAATAGCCAGTCCTGCAAACCTTTTCTTTATTCTGTCAACAATACAAAAAGATACTTTGAAGAACTGTTTTGAATTAAAGTATGTGATCTAAAACAACATTTAAAATACAAAAAGAAAATACAGTTTTGGAACAACATGAAGGTGAGTACGTAATGACAGAGTATTCATTTTTTTATGAACTACTGCTTTAAAAACTGGTCTTGTAGCTGAGGAAGTGTACAGCCTCTGTTTTTGTCTGTTTAGCCCAATTAATCGTTCCATGTTAGAAGGCCCTGCTCCATCTGAAAATAACAGATATTTATCAGTTATTCTGGAGGCCATTTAAGGCAATTATGAACAATCCAAATGAGGATGATTAAAAAGTAATAGCCCAAAATGTGCAAATCCAATCTGAGTGTATTTTATGAAATGGGATTTCAATGGATGAGAAAAGCATTAATAAACCTCATATGTCTAATGTTGTTTGGTTTAATGTGAGATTTTAAATAGGATATTATTGCATCATACCAACAAATGCATTTATTTTTGCTGTACACAAATTTAGCAGCATAATGCTCATAATCATAATGATAACGACTTTGCGTGTAGCTTAAATAATTTTGACAATTATCACTTTATGCTTCTCCGTCATCACCCTTCTTTTTACAGTACATCAATTAGGATTATATTTAAAGTAGTATATGGGTTTTGATTTATTTTGTTGTGAAATGTTTGAAAAAATGACAAAATAAATTCATAATGCTAGTATTTGTTTAGCAAATATTCAAATACACCAGTCACTGCAAACGTTTGCTAAGCAGGTTACATTGTCATGCAGTAAGTTTGGGTTTTCGCCTTGGAAATTTGAAAACAAAGCTTTCTATTGCACTTTGTACTCTGAAGTTGAAACGTTTACTACATTTTTGAAACTGAGAATTCAAATTTCAAATCAATATAATGCACCTCTTGCTGAATGCCACAGTCCAGAATGGATTATTCATTATTATTCCAGTTTATTAATATATGTATTAAGTCCTAAATTATAATATGGCACTTCCGAATGAAGAATATTTACAGTGATCCATTTTAAGCTTGTTTTAATGAGGTTGTCATAAGAAGCTTACAATGATAAAACAAATCCTAGAATAATAAACTAATGTTGTATTAGTATGCTATTGACTGTAAATAAACAGCAGAAGTACTTCAGTGCAAAACTGATCTCATCCATTAGATATTAAACTGTAAAACGTTTTATCAGGTAAAAATGTGTTTCAAGTAAATTAACTGGTTTGATTCAAGTCAAAAAAATACTATTTAGTTACTGAATAAATCAGACTACATTAAGTTACACCAACAAAAGTCATTTTTAAGAGTCAGATCAGGTAGAAAAAGATCATAATGGCAATAACTGTATGTTATTATTCCTGAGACACCTATGAGCTAACCCTAACCCTAACCCTAACCCTAACCCTACATGGGTCAATGATGAAAAAGGGGTTTTCAAGCATCAAAACAAAATTTTAATGCAGCTTTATTTAGTTTTATTTATTTTATTTTTATTTTTTTTTTTTTCTCTGTCCATTGGAACGGATCCTGTTGAATGTTTTTTTTTTTTTTTTTTCTGAGCAAAAAAAAAAAAAAAAAAAAGTTCAGTTTAACAATAGTTTGTACACCCAAAAATATTTTAGGCATATTTAGAATGAGAATCATGTGGTTTTACCCAAGTGCAGGTCAGAATAAGTATATAGTTTATTTTTTTTTTACATAAATATATTTGTTACACTGAATTACAATGAAACATAATTTAAACCATATTTTAACATTTTATTTTCGCTCACATTATTTGAAACATTCCAGTAGACAGTTTACTTGCATTTAATATGCTTTGCGTATACATATAATCACTTATTAATTTAATGTCTAGTCTTCGACTCACATATATAAAATATTCAGAAAAACCGAACTCTTGCAAACAAAACAAAACAAAAACAAAATATCATACTAAAAAACCACAGGTGATGATTATTCTGACCTTTAATAAGAAGGAAATTCCCATGAAAGGTCTGGAGCACTTGAAGCTTTTATGCAAACTCCTGAGCTTGAATCGAATGAGCTCATCAGTGACCGGTCTCAAACTGCTGTTCACTCGCAAAGCTTGAATTTACAGAAGGCTGTAATTCAGAAACCGCATGAATTCAAAGGACAAGTTGGCCATAAAGAAAGGAAAAAAGATAAGGGTATGTTGGGTATGGCTGCTTGACTGAATGATAACTATAATCATTGCACTGATGCAGTAATTCAGAATCAAGCAATTCTTCCTCTGCTACAGTAAATAATATGAGGAAGCAAATCCTTTAGCCCGTAAGTGAACTGACAAAACTGAAAATATGCTAATATCAGCGCAGGTATGAAGAGAGAGTTAAGAGGATTTTTATTAAAAACATGTTCCATGTTTCTGTAAGGTGGAAAGCATATACTATGAGCTAAATCGTTCTTGGGATTTGTAAGAACTGGCTCAAAGAAAATTCCCAGGTAGTTAATTCCCAGGCACGGATAATAACGGTCCTAATGAGCTTCTAAGCCCGGCGGATCCTGGCTTTCAGCCGTTTGACGCTCTGGCTTTAATCCTGGACCTCTGTTTCATGGGGGTCTGTTCTACCTAACGCTAATTCCCTAAATGCGCTCATCTACAGGATTCACGGCTGGACTACACCACACTGTGGAGCAGAGGAAGAAACACGGTTATAGAGTATGAACCTTAGAGCACATCACACATGAAGGATAGATGACTTGAGCTTTGTGTTCTTTGTGTCCTTCATTCAGAAAATAATTGGATACTGGCAGGCCGGATAGTGGCGTCAAGGCAGTCAGAAATAATTTAGTCACCAATTAATTATTCTATGTAAACAGTATACTGTAATTGTGCTTCTTCAATTATGCAGACTTCAAAGAGTTAATATTAATAGGTTTAGCTAAAACAGCTTATTTAATATATATAGATCATGTGTGCTGCTGTCCAAAGGCTGAGTTAAGCCTAACCTAATGATTTAATGCTGGCCTTGGGTCATAACATTCATTGGGCATGGAAGTAGACTGTATGTAGACTGGGTAGCTTGCTTCAGTCAGAATCCCTTTAAGGCAAGCCCCTTGGTAACACCACAGGACAGCTTATGTCACAATATTGCTTCTTTAATTCAAATCTCAAATTTCACTCAGGATTTAAAAGACAAAACAAGCATTCAAATAAGCTAAAACAACTCCATTCAGTGTGTTCTGTGTGCAGAGCCATGTCTCAGGCAACACTTGAGCTCTGAATGGATTTTCTTTCCACGTCTTCTTGTGCTTGATTGGACAAATACATATAAAAGTATGTCAAAATACCTGTCTTGGCAAGTATCCTCGAAAACAGCTGGTTATGTCTTAAGTGAACCTAAACAGCTGGGAAAGAAATCAGATGTTTATCAATATATTAGACCCATGAATTTTGTTTAAAGTGACTGCACCTAATTTACAGTGTCCTTACTCTAAATAAATGAATAAATAAAACAAAATTTAAATTAAATTAAAAAAAAAAAAAAGTGAAAATAAAAAGAGAAAATCACTCACTGCTCTTGACTGAATAACTTAGCTTTAACAATGGTTAATCTATAATTTATACAGTGAAGAATATGCAATGTTATTTTACATTTGATTATTCAATTTCAGTACTTGAACACATACAAACCTAATAACCCAAAGACAAACTGTTCATGGCATTATTATTATTGCTAACTATTATTTTCATATTATTGTAAAGCACTTTGCATGTAGTACATAGAAAAGTGCTATATAAAAGCCTCATATAATCATTAATTCAACTAAAACTTAAACCATAAGAACAGCATTTTCTGAAATTTCATTATCTATATATAAAAGAACATCAGTATTATTTTTATGCTTTTTGCTAACATTTGATTTTATTTTTATATTTTATAATATATATATTATAAAATATAAAAGTCGTGGCCTAAATGGTTAGAGAGTCAGACTCGTAATCCAAAGGTTGCGAGTTTGAGTCTCGGGCCGGCAGGAATTGAAGGTGGGGGGAGTGAAAGTACAGCTCTCTCTCCACCTCAATACCACGACTGAGGTGCCCTTGAGCAAGGCACTGAACCCCCAACTGCTCCCCGGGCGCCGCAGCATAAATGGCTGCCCACTGCTCCGGGTGTGTGTTCACGGTGTGTGTGTGTTCACTGCTGTGTGTGTGCACTTTGGATGGGTTAAATGCAGAGCACAAATTCTGAGTATGGGTCACCATACTTGGCTGTATGTCACGTCACTAAAAAAATAAATATATATATATATATATATGTGAGTGTGTCACTCACACTCACATATATATATATTTATTTATTTATTTATTTATTTATATTTTATTTTATTTATTTTTTTTATTTGTTTGTACAGTAATGCCAAAAGTATTGGGTCACCCCCTTCTAATGAACAGGTTTGACTACTTTAGTAATTTCCATGAGTACAAATCTTAATGTCACTGGGGCTTTCAAATGTTGTTGTGGTTAATGAGGGGCCTTGGAGTCAAAAAAGTTGAGAATCACTCTTCTAGAGCACAGATAAAGATATATTATTTATAAAAATGGAAATAAACACTGGACTTCTGTTATGATTTATCCTATTCTTTTTCTATGAGGAAAACAAATCCAGAGAAGCAATTTGCCTACATGGTGTCTTATTTTTCAAGGACTGACAGCCTGAGGAGAGAGCCACCATTTGCAGAGCCGTTCCTCTTCCTGCTCGTAGCAGTTACCTCTATTGCCACATAAGTCCAGTCAACTAGCTGCTGTGAGCAGCCATTTTGGATCCTCTGGGAGCCCCATCTTCCCCCTGTACTTCCTCTTCCCCGCAGCTTCCCTGGTAAATGTCTCTGCCATGCTCGCTCTCTTTTGCTCCTCACTCCCCCTGTTCCTTCCCTGCTAACGAACTCACTCTGCCGGGGCTTACCTCAGGCGTCTGGGCCTAATTATTCCCTCTTGCCCCACACCTGTGAGATGCCTGTCCATTTCCTCCCCTGGCGGTGAGCGGGAAACGTCTACAGGGCCATTATTTGTCAATCAAAACTCAACCCGATCACAAAATGCTGCCGGTCTTCAGTGAGCCCTCGTACTGCCATTGAAAACTGACAGCCAAAGTGCATTTTTATTGATTTCTCTCATTTATTTTTATCCCCTGATTGTTATTATGTTTGTCCTGTGCAGTTCCCACAGGAAAAACAGACCAGAAGCAGCACTAGTGCCGGGAAGTTGAAAAGTTTGCTGGCTGACATATCAGATGATAGTTTTGAAACAGTTCTGAACCAGGGCTTTATTTTAGGAGATTCGTCATAGTCTACATCTCTGTTCCAAATCCAAGTGCATTGCTGTCTAATACGAACATGCTACACAAATGTCTGTCATAGCTGAGTTCCAGTTCCAGTCAAAACACTTTTTCACACTACACTACTAGATTTTTAACTGCTAAATATCTCTCAGGCATCTGTGACACACTGACGCTTCTCTCAGACCAATCTTTGATAATTCTAATTACGTAGAACCTCAGAAATGTATGGAGCCCCGGAGATGACATGTGAGAAAAAAATCAAATAAAATTATATTGTGGCTACAAATGAACAATTCCTACACCTTACTAATAGGTCAGTGCAATTTACTAACTCGTAACCTCGTTTTAAGTACTTCACACACACACACAATTTAATAATTGCTTCCCTTATTTTAGTAAAATCTTGAGTATGTTTTACAAATTCCTGTCTGCAGTTTCATAAACTAATCATCCTTTTTGCATAGTGAGAAAAAATATCTGTATTGCTGTTATAATGAATATAGTATGACAGCACTGTAACAGGTGTAGCCTGTTCACAAATCATTCAACGAACAGAACAGATTTTTATAAAACAAGGTAACAAATTAGTATAGGCCTAAAAGGTGCTCACAATGCACTTAAAACATGGTAACACATTGGTAAATCCTGTACACAATGTGCTGAGATTGTTAAGTAAAGTTACTACATTAAGTAAATGGAGAGCACAACTTATTAATTCCTTACCTTAGAAAATCAACAAATAAATAAAGTAAATTAATGCATAAATAAAGATGACATATTAGGAAGTTGTAGGATTGTTAATTGTTAATTTGTTATATATTAACATAAATCACACAAAAGAATCAACTTATAATCAATCTATTTTGTGTCCTGCATGTTGCTAACAACACGAAAGGAAAATCTTTTCTTGACTGGAACCTTATAAGTGACTGATTTAGAACACTATAAGCTATCAAAATAATACTCTCAAAAGAACAACAACAACAACAAAAAAAAAAAAAAAAAAAAATTGAATAAAAATAGCGCTCCTTAAGTGAAGCACACAAGATAATCAATTCACAGTCAGTTTTATTGGAGTCAGGTATTGGCATGTTGCTAACAACACAAAAACAATGTCCTAAGAGGAACCTCATATGTGAATTATTTTTCGCAATCTTCGTTATTAACATTAAATATGACATTTTGCACAGAATAAGCTCATGTTAAAATGTTATAAAACTCAATAGATGTAAGGCTCACAGTAAATGTGTATTGGATGATTCTATTCTGATCTGTTTTATTATATTAAATTTACCTTGTACCAGGATGCATTTAAATAAACGTTATACTTTTTCCCCAAAAGTTTACTTTTAAATGTAGATCATGTAATACAAAGTCATCATCAAGTAGAAAATTATAGA
This sequence comes from Acrossocheilus fasciatus, assembly GCA_036784905.1. Classification (NCBI taxonomy): domain Eukaryota; kingdom Metazoa; phylum Chordata; class Actinopteri; order Cypriniformes; family Cyprinidae; genus Acrossocheilus; species Acrossocheilus fasciatus. The sequence goes on from CM071943.1 coordinate 5,063,239, forward strand.
TGGAATGCAAACATTTGTCCATTTGCTTCAAACAGCTGCTGTTGTCAATGAGTTAATTGGTTTGTTATGCAGCCAAAGTGAAAAGCTGTCTATGTGTGTATACGTGTATGTGCACGTGTTTGTGTGGTGTTGTGTAAATAATCTGTTCAAAAATCTTCAAGGCAAACATATGATCATTTTATTAAAGTAGATGCTTCAGATGTCTCTCAGTGCTTGTTGTGGCCATGAATCATGCAATTTCTATAAATTAGGACATTCTGCATTTTATGGGATAAATTGTATTTCAAGCACACATTGGGGAAATGAAATACCTTTATGAAAAGAGCAGGTTTCATGACAATCATCAAATGAATTGATTCAATCTGATATGTGAGCAGAACTCTTGATATATTTACATATTACCAATACCAAGTAAAACAGGCTTCCTGTAAGATTTTTTTACAATGCCTTTTTTGTATACCAGCTAAATTATCATGATACCAAGCAGTATGACGAAGCAAATGCATTTTTTTTAGTTGAAAATAAAAGGAGACATTTGAAAGTTTTTTTTTTGTTTGTTTGTTTTTTTTTTTGTTTTTTTCATGTGATAGTTCACAGGACCACATATGTAGAAAAGGACAGTTCGTCACATAAAACATGCAGTAACTATGAACTGTTGTTAACAGCTGGTTAAAAATTTTCCCTTTTTGGGAAAAACAAACAAGTTTGGAACAAAATGGGGTTGAGTAAATAATGACAGACTTTTTATTTATCAGTCAACTATTCCTTCAAATACATTATTGAGGAGTTCTTCATTTATTGCATGAATACTTGCAATAGCAAAGTAGACACTCAAGTAAGCAAAGTCCTTTAACAACCTTGATTGATTAGCAAAAGTTTTATATTACCATATGTTCTGTTTAATATCCTTCACAGCATTTTTTTTTTTTTTTTAATGTAACAACATTGCAACATTTCAAACTCAATTAGCTGCTTTGGGAGCATAAGCAATTTAATGACAACATTTGAGTTAGCATCTACTGTATTCTCCCACCCCCTAACTTAATCCAGGTTATACAAATTTGCTGCTTATATATGCAACTCCCTACAAAACGGATCTGCAAATCGGAAATGACAGATTTAGTAAAAGCAATGACCAACTGCTAGCTCACTGTCACGGGTTTTCCCCCAGTGGATTAATTTGTCATGAACATTAGGGATATCATCCTTCAAGAGTGAGTATGAGAGCCATCGGATTGTCAAAGAAAGGGCACTGGGGATTTGCAGAGAAAGAGAGGGAGCGAGAAGAAGAGAGCAAGAAGGTAGAGCAAGATGGATGTATATGCTACTGTGTGACATTAAACCTCAGCTGTTGTCTCTGAAAGCAGGCTAATAAAATAGATTAAAGAAAACACGGTCGTAAAAGTGTGACATAGGGACGTGCTTTTATTAGGATGGTTCCTCTCTGACTAGAATATGATCCATGTGAAGAACTGTTTTCAACAGTCTAGAAGTCAGTGATGCAGGCAACCAGTCCTGCCTCTAGGCAAAGTCTGAGTTGTCAGGTTGGTCATGACAGAATTCACTGTTGACGGGTCCAACATGCCACCAGCTGGAACCCACAATCACTCCCAAGGTATTTCTCATCTACAAGGTAAAACTTACCATGATCAAGTCTCGAGTATGGAGGAGTTCACGTGATTCAGTACCAATCCAGTTACAGTAGATATCAATTGAGTTGAAGTCAGGGAACAGCAGAATGAACAGCCTTACAGGAGGGGAACAAAGATGGCAAGAGACGTAGTGTATTCTACCTTGTGATTTTCACAGTGGTAACAAACAGGACTCGTGTTTAGCAACTTTAAAAGTATCATTAATTCTAGGACGTGAACTTACATCAAGAAAGGTATGAAGGTTGAAAATCAGACTAATCTAACTGGAAAACTGTCTGGCCAATGCATTTTCTATTAATATTTCCTAGTCCCCTTTGCCTTCTTTCAGAAAATAGTATATTGGTATAGCTTAATGGAAACAAGAAAATTTTGTCATAATCTATTCAAATTATCATTCCAAACATGACTTCATTCAGCATAACATAAAAAAAAAACAAAAAAAAAACATATATAATAAAAAATAAAAAAGCACTTCTTGTTACTCAAAAAATAAAATAGCACGTCATTTTAATATTTTAACACCATTTTAAACCAAAAAAAAAAAAAAAAACACTTTTTATGCATTTTGGCATTTCATTTACATGACAACAAAGTTTTAGGGGAAATAAAATGGACAGTGAAATGTTTTTTGAAAACAATACTGGTATTGTCTATTTGCAATTATGAAAAAGTAAATTTGTGAAAATGGTGACATAATGCATAGGCATATTACAAATTCACATCACAAACTATATCACCAACACATATTTCCATTGACATAAGCATGAATAGTGCAAGAAACAGTGAAGTCCCAATTGTTTTTGTCAGCCTGTGTAGTTTTAGACTCATTTAAAAGCATTTTGATTTGTATGCAAAGACAGACCATGCTATTAAACTCTTAAAAGGCTGAAAATAAAAAGGCTGAAATAAAACAGAATACAGCTATTAGACAAAAAAATAAAATAAAATAAAACCTAAAGCACTAAAACCACTACAATTAAGTAATATAAAAAAGAAGAGAGAGAGAGAGAGAGAGAGAGAGAGAGAAACAAACAAACTAAAACTTAAATAAAAACTGAAAATGTAAAACTAAAACTACACTATAATATAATTAATGCTAAAATAACACTGCTATGAAAGTTATATTTATTAAATGAATAAGGTAAAAACTTGCTTCTCTAGGGATATAAAGCTTGTTGATGGTTCAGGTTCAGGAAGCAAAACCTGGTGTATCTCTTCAATAATTTCCCAGAAGAACATAAGTCATAAGTTTGCTCTTTCTCTGCATTGCTCTTATTTGTGAAAACCATTCCAACTCCTGGCCTGGAACAACTCCAAGCTTTTTAGACGGCACATATTATTTTATTTTAGGTGCTGTAGGACTTGTCAAACATTCCTAACGGAGCGAGCTAAGCAAATCAGAAAATCATCAAAATCATTGATTCAATCAGTCGAACACAAGAACATGGTTGACAGACAGGAAATAAAAACAAAGTTTTAACAGATGTTTTAGCAGCGTAATTTTTTGAAGTGTGAAATGGACATTTTTTCCTGTCTGCTATACCTTTGATGTCCCATCTCAGGATAGATGGGACTAGTGAACATGGTTTTGTGGTGCCATCAGCCAATCAGTGTTGTCATGATGAGTCACATGATATTTATGACTCAGACTGGCTTAAAAAAAAATACTGGCAGCAAGGCAGGTTGTGTACTTCCAGGAGATCATGAGCCAACCAAGCAAATTGGGAAAGCTAACCGTTAGCTTTAGCCATTTTATACCTTCTTGAAAATAAAATTCATATTCAAAAATGCAATGACTAGGAGAAACGAAGACTTCTGGTGGTGAACAGTGAGACATATAATATATACAGTAGCACTGTGTGTATGTGTTTGTCTATGTATATGTTTATGTGTGGCAATTATCTTGTGGTCCTTGAACCAACATGTTCACAAACACCAGATAAGACCAACCAGGTCCTCTGAGGTTCACTTGACACCCTCCAGCACGAATATTAACAAGTTTAGGCCAAAGCATATTCATGATAACATGGCAATAAATAAATAAACAAACACGCCACTGTTCCTGGAATACATAACAACTCATATCCAGTGAATAGCAAGCAGGATTACATTTGAGCATGGCAGTAAATTGAGAGCAGTAATGGAACATCCAGTGTCTCTAAAGAGCTCAGGAGAAAACACCATTACTCCTAGCTCATATGAATTTCCATCAAACTCCTGTTTGGCTCAATCAGTGCGCACACTGAAGCACAATCCAATGTGATAGTGTAAAAACCAGCACTGAGCTCTGTAATTTTTTTTTTTTTTTTTAGCATGTAATGGATAGAGCGCACGGGGCACAACACAACTCGTGCTGAATTAACTCTCACAGGCCACAGCTAGAAAACTCTGACTACTCTCACACAATGCTAATTATGCTAATGCTAATCCCCTCATCGCCCTCTTTGCCTCATTGAGAGGACTGATAACGCAGTCTCATTTCTACCATAACGCACATCCAAATTTGGGAATGCCCTGCTGGATGCAGCAAAAAAGAGTAATTGACTTCTAAACTGGTCTTCACTGCTTAATGCTCAAACGTATTCTAGTATTTCAGTCTCTGCAGCCCCTTCTCATTCAGTGTATGAGAGAATAAAAATCTCCACATTTATTTTCTTTTGGAATCATACATTAAAGTATTGTTTGCCACCAGAGGTCGCTCTTCTATTACATTGACTCTCACACTATACAGACTGTTACGTCACTCCGGACTACAGTTCCCATCATCCATTGCACTGATTACACACTCACATCTGCCACCATTCAGACATGCTTTATAAGCCCTGGACTTCCTCATTCAGATCGGCGAGTGTTGTTCTGCGTTTATCACTCACCTAGTGATAGCTGCTTTACCGAGCCATTCCGTGTTAAAGTTTGGTTTAGTCTTGTTTTTTCCTTAAGTTTTAGCCTGCCTTGGATTTTTCCCTTGCCTTGTTGTTTGGACTCTGTTTGCCGCAGCCTGAACTGTTAGCCTACTGTCCATTTGGATTATCTCTCTTTGTTTTGCCCCCTTGAAATTATGTTTGCTGCCGATCGACCCCGTCTGTTCACTGGACCATTCTTGTGTTTTGCCCTTGCCATACCTGTTTGCTGGTGTTTGGACCCTGCCTGTGTTTTTTGACCACGTCTCTGTTTAATAAAGCTTGCAAATGGATCCGCACATCTCTCGTCTCGTTCGCCCTGTTACTCATGTAAGAAAGGATTCAATAATCTTTGACTATTATTACTAAATGTTCTTTTTCAATTACATTTATGCTGCTAGTAAGAGTTGGTGTGAGATAGCACAAATAATAAATACATTTTTAAAAAAATAAATTAAATAAAATTGGCAAAGTACTGTAACACATTGAATTAAACATTAAATTATGAATTGGAAACACTGGAGTAGTATTTTCTTGTAAAACATACGAATCATTTATTTACAACTTTGAAATACACACACACACACACACACTTACACTTTCTCTTACACTTCTATCTTCTTGTGTACTAGATAGAAATTATGCTTGCCTGTGATTGTGTAATATGAGGGAGTTTAATGTGGATCCATTTTAGTGAGTGATTGCATTGACTTGAGTTACGTGACCTCAACTTATTGTTGAACTTATGACTTTCTCTTAAACCTAATTGCACTGCATAACGCTAATTATAAAAAAATACCTGCTATATGCTATAAATATAATTGTTTGGCATGAAGGTAAACGCCTAATTAACTCAAGTTCATGAAAAATCATAAAGTAAAGATGACTTCTAACTTTGCCCTTATGAAGTTAAGAAGAGACTACACGGTGTCAATCACATTCCGTATATACTTCGTAAAGTGTGTGCTTTTGCAAGAACTTTCCCACAGAAAATTAACTGAGGATCACAAATTAAATCAGTCCATGAGCCTCAACCTCACATCAACTAAAACAATGTTTAGACCTGAGGGCTCTGTTCTACTTTGAAGGTATCACCTAGAAACATCCCATTAACCATCCAAAACACCCTAACATCTCGCTTAGCGACACTCAGAGCACTTTAGCAACTGCCTAGGCCTTTAATATATCCTGATCCAATTTTATTCTCTTTCTCCTTTCACTCACTGACAAAGTTACACAAAGGCAAAACCCACAAATAATAATAAAAATCTGCCAGTGTCCCTGGCACTTCAGGGGGTGGCCTTACTTGACTTTTGTAACTTTGGTGATGGCCACTTCCACAGTATGTGAACTTTTGTACAAGCTGCTTAAAATGGAAGAGCAACAAGAGCAATTTGAAAATGGGGGCACATTTAGGTTTTTGAAAAGTAATGATTACTTAAAAAAATAAAAATAAAAATGGGGCAAATACAGATATTTGAAAATCGTATAATGACTGCTACACCTCTGGCCAATGAAATAATTTTAATATAGGCTTTAAAAAAAGAAAAAGAAAAAATAAAGTGCAGTGAGTTTCTTTTTGCGCGTTCACATTATTATTTATATGTTTGCCAAATATATGTTGCCAGTTGAAAAACAACGCAGACGAAAAGCAGTTGTTTTTAAAGGTCACACATCAGTGACTAAAAACATTAGTCATGAATGTGTCGAACACCCACACACCAATCTATCTGTTTGCTCTCATTTACTCTCTTCACATGGATAACAAAGAAAACTTAATTAAACACAAAAAAGCATGCTGAAATACGAAAAAAAAAAAAAGCATATTTCCTGAGAGCAATAACTTTTAACTTTCAATCTTCTTAATCTTTTTTTTTTTTCCTTTTTTTTTTTCCCTTCATCAAATGTTGTCGATTGTTGTGAGACACTCAACAGCTTGTATATTGGCCTGGCCTTTCTTAGCACTTGATTTCTATGCTTAGTTGCTGAAATGGAAGTGTAAAGATGCGAAGAGCTATTTCTGTTTGAATGCTTCATGCTTTCAGAACAAAATTAAATGAATCCAACCCTGCCTGAGACTGGATGTGGATCCTTATGGATAATTTACCAATATCTTTAATTGGTATTAATTACCAATATCAATACCATCTTTCTGCATCATACTGTATAACTCTAGCAATGTTCATTTAGCAGCTCTGAAATATTATCTAGTCTTTACCTAGCCTTTTACCTAGCAAAAATTTAAATCAACAGTCATTTAGAGAGAGAGAAAAAAAAAACAATTTTATATATATACATAAGTTTAATTATACTATAGAGTGTGTTAAAAATACCTCATAACAAGTTAATTTTACGTTCATTAGTACAATTATAAAATTATGTTATGTTGTTTTTTTTTTTTTTCTTGGTAAAAAGTATTAGTCTCCCTGTAGAATAACTAATTGGCACCATCTTTCTACATGATAATGGCCTTTTTTTCTTTTTTTTTTTTTTTTTTTTTTTTTTTCTTAGCAGAAGCTTTAAAGTAATCTAAAACATAAATACTTTTTCATTATTGCTAATTTAATTCAGTAATAGGTTTAGGTTTGGTAAGATCTTGCAATGTTTTTCAAATCTGTAACTGCCAAAGCACTTCATTACTGATTTTCTGGAGTTCAGTGATACAACTACACAGACTTTCAAGACCTCTCAACAGGTAAATGATTTAATTCTTAAATTTAAATACAAATTTAACTTTAAAATTGTAACCATTTTCCAAACAAACATGCTCTTATCTTTTTCTTTTTTTAGTTTTTGGTCACATAGCCTAAGTGTATGCAGCTCTGCTAATCTTTGGAAACTTCTCTCCTCTTCTCCACTAAGTAAAAGAGACAATTAATTTATAATTCATATTGTTTAGACAATTTTCATATTGTTTAGACCATGACTTTTTATCACTTTTTTCTTTCAAGATTGTGAAGGGCTCACATACTGTCCATTTTTGATTTTGGCCTTCATAAACATAATTGTTTTTACATAAACACTTGGACACACTGTAACTCTTTACTCGGTTGTGTATTTCAGATATCACATCCTACAACCTCATCATCTGCAGAGAAAAATCACCACTTAATCACACCAAAATAATGGACTTAAAGGCATCATATTGATTGGAATGTGATTGTTTTAATGAAACATGGTCTTCATGACATCTATTTTTTTTGTTCTTATTTTGTGTTTTACTTCTTTATGTATTTATTCATGTTCATTGTCAATTGTCATTCATTAATGTATTCAGCTAATAACTGTTGTAATGAGCACTGACAATTTTGCATGTCAATAAAAAAACATACTTCACACAACATGCTGCTTTTGTGGTTATTATTGTTGTCGTTTTAATGTGAAACCCTAACCGAGGCTACATTCTAAGATGCATCATTACTTATTTTCAGCCATCCAACTACACAGACTCTCAGCACACTCTCAACAGTTAAATAATTTATTTCTTAAAATGTCTATAAATTATAATTTTCAAATGTTTTTTCTATGTCTTTTCTCTTTTTAGTTTAAGAGAACATGCACATGTGACCAGCTCTATTCAGTTAAGGATACTCTCCTCTTCTTCACTAAGTGAGTAAAAAAGAAATTGGATTTATGATCCATTTTGTTAGATATTTTTATTGCTAGGGTTTATGAATAAACATACCCAGCTACCCCATGACTTTACATTACTTTTTGCTTTCAACATTGTGAAGTGCTCACATAAACAATTGTTTTCACATTAACAAATGAAAGGAGACACATTGTATATCTAAACTCAATTGTGCATTTCAGATGCTACAACCTCATCATTTGCAGAGAGAAATGTTCAATGTCCATTGTCATTAATTAATGTGTTCTAATAATAACTGTTGCTAGAACACTGTCATTTGTGCTACAATTGCACATCATTAAAAAATAATATAAAATAATAAAATTGACATGTTGTTGTTGATTGTATGTAAAATCCTAATAGACACTTATATTACAAGATATTACAAGTATATTATAAGATATAAGATAGGTAATATCAATTATAAGACCAGGCAGATAGAGGGGTAAAAAACAATATTAATAAATAATATATACAAATAATACTAATATTAATGATATTAACATACTAATATTAATGAAAAACTATCATTAAAAAGGTTATAACACTGTTAAGGTCCTATATAGCATTTTCTAAGCATGGTTCTGTATGGAACCCTATAAAATTGGTTCTATTTAGCACTAAAAAGCGTTCTGCTATTGTTACAAGCCGAAGCACCCTTTTCTGGTACTGTTTAGAACCATTTTTCTTAAGAGTGTATGATTCTTTAGGTTCTTCATGAAATGTCTGTAACATACTTAGGTTAAAATTCCTAAAATGTTGTATAAAACAAAACCCTTTTTACCTTGTCAAAAATAGCTCTGTTTAAAGCAACCCATTTCAGTGCATGTCTCTTTAAATGTTAATAAGTTACTGCCCCCCCCCCCCCTCTCTCTCTTCTGTGGGGCATGTAAACACAAGACATGTCAACTGTTGGCTTGGACTCTGTATATGACTCGGAGATGGTCTTATTTAAGCTAGCTATCTACATGCAAATTTTGCAACCTATAGCTATATATATATGTATATATATATATATATATATATATATATATATATATATATACTGTATATATATGTATATGTGTGTGTGTGTGTGTGTGTGTGTGTGTGTGTGTGTGTGTGTGTGTGTGTGTGTGTGTGTGTGCTGCATTTGTGCTGCATATAATTTTTATTTTTGAAATATATATTTTTTATTTTATTTTTTCATGATTATTTATTTGAAATATATGTATTTTGACATAGAAATATTTTGTAACTTTATACATGTATTTACTGTCACTAAGTAAATGCATCCCTGTTGACCAAAGGAAAAAGGTATTATCATTTTTAAATAAACTTCTTCAGGATAGTCCCTAGTTCAACTTTGCGATAAAGGATTTGGCAAACCAAAAGAAAGAAAGAAAAAAAAAAAAACAGTAGAAAGACCTTTACCGCATCAAAACAAATTACAGACAAACTCTGTAATTTCAGCTAGTCAGTGTCACCCGGTCACAAGTCTCACTCATTTCTGAGTTTTCTCCTATCTTCAACTCCTGTTCTTTCACAAAATGGTTTTCTTCCTTGGATGTTTGTCATTTTCCTCCTCCTCAAGTCCCTATTCTTCCAGTTACTGAACCACACTTGAATCTTAATGACACTTGCTTTTATTAATTTGGAGCTTTTCTTTTGACAGTATTGTGAATACGCGTCTCAAATTAAAACCAGAGAGATTCTTCCACATCTCGGAGGTCATCTGATGTAATATCATTCATTATAATCATCAATACACACACACACACACACACTCTCGCGGTTGTCCCTCACGACTTTGTATTTCTATTCTTTGCCATGGCATAGATCAATACTGCAATTTACAAGGTTGTCAAAACATTCAAATATAAATGGCCAAGGAGCCAGAAAAGGAGGAGTGCTGGGGGCCAATGGAGAGCCAGGCGTCTCTGTAATATCCCATCCACCCTCTTCAATTTTTAGCCCCTGCTACTTTTAACAAGTCATTTCCCTTCTCCCAACATTAGTTTTCATTAGGGCTCACAGCCATGACAGAAAATCAAACAGCAGCCACGGCCAGCGCTTCCCCTGGGAGAGATTACATTCTGACGGGTCGCTCTCAAGTATTTGTGGATGAAGGTGAGAATAATACAATAATCAAGGCATTAGGAGCGCATCCTTTCCGGCTGGTCTAAGGGTGGAGAACAGCCCGTCGATGCACACCACCTGCTTCCGATGAGCCGCGCTCTGCTTCAGGCCATAAATTCCCGCATTCCCTCATTCATGATTTTAAAAGCTCATTATGGCTTTACTGGTTGCTGTGTAATGTGACTTCATCCTGAAATATGATATATATATATATATATATATATATATATATATATATATATATATACACATATACACATATAGATAGATAGATAGATAGATAGATAGATAGATAGATAGATAGATAGATAGATAGATAGATAGATAGATAGATAGATAGATAGATAGATAGATAGATAGATAGATAGATAGATAGATAGATAGATATTTACAATTCTGTTCATCATGCTCACTCTCTCTCTCTCCGTTTTTATCGCTTTGCACATCTTATCAGCTGTATAACATTTGCCTTTTTATCTGCCTTTTCAGTAATGCATTTTCATCTGATTCTTAATGGACTAATATCCAAGGATAATTATCTGGATCTAATTTCAACTACATTATTCAGCTAGCGTTTAACAGATATTAAGAGCTTATGAAAATTAAACTGATCCTATTTATCCTGATCACCAAAAGCCAGTTAATGAAAAGAAGACAATAAGAGCGGAGCAGCTTTAGTGTGACTGAAAGGGTCGCCGCACACCCAATGTCACAGTACACAGAAACATTCAGGGTCAAACTTAAACAAATTAGTGTTTTTTTATTTGTAGTTATTTTTTTATTTTTTCAGCTTCGGCATGTTTGTTTCGATTAAACACACATTGACCTTTTGTGACAACTTGCCCCAACAGCAGGATATGATGTCACAATTGGAACAAGCCATTTGTCAAACTCATAGGTTCATAGCAAAACAATGCCGGTCTCCCTTATATTGGTTTTCAATGTTTTCAATCATTTTAAGATACAGAAAAAAAAAAAAAAGTGTTCACTTACTAAGCACTGCAGTTTACAATTTTAAGATAATAAATATTTTTGTTGTTGTTTTGTTTTTGTTTTGTTTTTTTTACCGTAAAATCATATGTTAAGAAAAGTGTATTCCTTCACCATTTGCTATAGTTGAGAGTTAGACTGATTGATTTTGGGCTCTTTATATGTTCTCAGTACGAGGCCATCAGCATTCTGAGAGCTGGTCCTGTTCTATCAGATTGCTTATGGCAACAGTCATAAACGAGAGCAGTATGTGAGCATGATTTCATTGAAAAATTCCTTTGAGCATAAGGTTAATATCTACCTCCACTCTATTTACAGCATTTCTTGCCACTTTTACTGTAATTGACACTCACAGAGAACAAACACCACTCTCATCAGCCTCATCAAAATAACATTGTATTTATTTATTTTTATTTTTTAAAGAGCATAATGGTTATAATCAGTATCCATATATAGCTTTGTGAAGCTGTGTTCATATACATAGCAAATAACCTCATGGTAACACTCACCTTAAGTAATTTTTACTATTAACCCTCTGGGGTCTGAGGTCATTTTGGGGCCTTTGAGATGTTTTTGACATGCCCTGATATTTGTGCTTATTTCAGCTACTTAAAACATACTATTGATCAACACCAAGTTGCTAACATTCCTATTATTAACACATTGGCTGTTTATTTGTACTAATAAATCATATTCAGCATCCCTAATCCTACCCAATACCTAAACTTAACAACTACCTTACTAACTATTAAAAAGCAGCAAATTAGGAGTTCATTGTTGCAAAAGTTAAAAGTTATAGTTAATGGTTTGTTAATATTGAGAATTTGACCTTAAAATAAATTGTGACCACCCTCATAAAGCAGTAAAAGTAGAGATACAGCTTTAAAGTGTTTTTTTTTTTCAAAGAGACCTCCACTTCAAAATACACAAAAGTCTTGAGGAAAATCGATCAATCAATAAATTAATCAGCATAAAGGATTTTTCTTTTCTTTTTTTTTCATCTATTATTATCTAACAACATATTCTTACACTTCTAATAAAAGGGATAACATGATTATATTTGTCCTTGTATTTTTAAACATTGTACTAATATTTTAAATAAAAATAACAACATCATATAACCTTGTTAAATATGCATTTTATAATTAACAACAACAACAACAATAATAATAATAATAATAACAATAATAATGTTATTATTAGTAGTAGCAGTATTAACTGTACATTGAAAAATAATTGGTGTAGAAACAATTTTTACTTAGAAATTTCTAGAAAATTTCACAAATAATTACAATGAAGAAACTCATTGCAGTAAACATAAAATATTTAAGTACAAAAACAGACACAGTATTTTGTTTAAAACATACACCAGTAATCTTTGTTTTATATACTTGGAAAAATCATTTGCACAGTACTGATTCAGGACATAGTGTTTCTTTCAAATATGTATTTGTTCTAAATGTTGCTTTTATCAGACCAACTGCCAGGTGATTCTGTAGGACATATTTTATCAAGAATCAATGTGATATTATTACTCAGCACACACTGATGAAGTCAAATATCTATTAAAACGCCAAGCAGATGAGTTTGGAGAGTATCTGTTTAGGTCTGGCATGAGTCCCGTGCTCTCTTATGTAAAAATAGGTCACACAGCTGGGGTAGAGCTGAAGACCGGCCAAATCAATAGTCCAACCAAACCACACTGGTCCTCGCAGGCTTTGACATGGGGGCGAGCAGGCTAAAATAAGAAAAGAAGGATAAAACGAGGACTTTGCAGTTATCTTGTTTACAGGGGTGCGCTGTCCCATGTATTATAAATGGGATGAGTTCTCAGATAAACACATAAATATGTAAAGTACACCTCATTACTGGAACGGAGAGAAGGTTAGAAAGTAGCAAATGAAGGCGATCGGTGGGATTCTGAACGCCCTCCACCAGGGGTGTAATGGTGAAGGGAGGACGCCAAAGATAGAGGAGATCCAACTGGCCTCTCAGCAGGAGTTCACAGGCTCAGAGGTTACGTAAAGTCTGCCTCTGTAATGTCCATATGCTCAGAGAAACAGAGAAACCGAAGGATGACTCAAAGAGTGAAAATACTCTGAGAAAGCTGCTGTGTGTAATTTTGTTGTTGTTAAACCATCTCCCCCTCTCCTAAAGTGGACAGAGGCCACTATAAGCAAACCATTAGGAGGTTAAATGACCAGAAAAGTGTAAACACTGGACTGTGGCTTTTCAGAATCGTTCTGTCTGAGTGATCCAGCACAGCAACGGCTTTGATTTGAGACTGTTTTCTGAACGAATGAGGTCTAATACCTGAAGTTAGCATTTAGAATTGCAATTTCACCCATTTGAAGGAACAGCTCACTCAAAAATGTATAATTTACTCGCCCTCAAAATGCTCCTAAGCAGCAGGCCTTTCTTCTGAGAAACACAAAAGAAAATAATTTAATGAATTTCCGGTGGGTGAATTCAGTGAAATGGCAGAATGTCATAACTTACTTTAAGCTTCTAAAGAAAAATGTCATCCAGAATGCATTTTCTAAAATTGAAAAAAAAAAAAAAAAAGATTTAATTTAAAACCATTTTAGAAAGAAAGAAAGACAAATGTAGTTAGTCGGTGACTTTATTAAACTTTTCTAAGAAAACAAGCAAGAATCGCAAAATATAATTTCAAAATTGTGAGAAATAAATGATTTATTGTGAAATAAAAGGTCAAAATTACCTTTATTTTTATCCTGTGGCCAGGGGTGTAGATTTCATCTAACAGTAGGGTACAATAAACATAAAATTTCTCAAGAGCAATTTTTGAAGGGGACTGTCACGTTGTTGCCGCCAGGGAAACACGGAGACGTAGGAACTTCAGGAAGAACGACTTTATTTACAATAACTATATTGATACACACAATGACAACCGACAACTATTAACGTATGAGACCGAACCCTCAGACTAGGAAACACAGGGCTTAAGAATACAAGGGAGACAAGATAATTAACAACACAGGTTTGGGGATGAATTAACTAATGATGACAAACTAGGACAAGGACAGGAACTCCAACTAAGGTCACAAGAGGAGGGGAAACACAGGATGCTCAGACACAGTCTGACAGGGACACAAATAATACAGCCACAATTGTACTTGTAAGGATAGATATGTGGACACAGCATGTGTACATATCATGGAGACCGTGTTTAAATATGAGTTCAGTTCATGTGGTTCACCATGTGGTCATATTATAATTATTATTTTGCATCCTCCATAGTATTTTAGGTTTCATCTGAAACCAAGTAGGTTTCTTTAGATATTCAACCACATTAAGTCCACTGATCTGCCACTTAACATCATATTGAGCAAAACTCAACACATCGGTAGGTCTACAATATTAGCCTAATATCAGTTCACACACAGGCTTATCGCTGTTAGTTGTAGTGGGTTACAAGCTACGGTATTAAGCTTGTTATCCTTATAATCGCTCATAGAAAATATATCGGATATCATAATTGATTTGTCATGGCTAATTTATTAATGATCCAGCATCATCTGTATTAAAGAGAAATAATCATTCCACCCGATGTTTAAAGAGAATAAAATAGCCTTGAGTCAAATTTTTACATTTAATCAATCAATTATACATTTAGGCTGTTACTAAACAAATGAAATCAGTATAAACAAAATTAATCTTTGCAGAAGTTTATGGCATTTTTATGTATTTTCACATCTTAATGCAGCTTAGAGGGACATGGAATGCTTTAACCTGCAGTTACAAATGCATAAATAAAGTTTTGATATTTTAAACATGAAATGTTGAATACTGATAATTTTTTTTGTCGGCGAAATAGAGCAAACACAGGCAATATGGTATCTAAAACATAAGTCTCTTGATATTAACTTTTTGTTTACTGAACTGTTGTATAAAATCAGTATCACATTTGTAACCATGCTGATTCTTTAAGAAAAAATGGCACTCTTTGTGTGATATTGATTAACTATATGAATGGATATAAATATATACATTTTCTGCCCCCTTATCTTGAATTATGGGATCACTCTTAATGCATATTAATAGACTGAATCATGCAGTGAAAGAACACACTCTAAATGCGCACGCGCACTAGTTAGTCTAACCAGACTTCATCACCTAGTTGCATCTGAGTGCACTCTGTGTGTTTTGTTTGGTTTTTGCAATATACTCGATAATGTCATGATGTCTCACGAGTTCAGTTTTTGCGCTAAACCTGCGCAAATTTGGCTTGCATGAACATCCCCAAGAAAATAATGAGTGAACATAACTTACAAAAAGTAACCTGCCAAATTAGCTAGTGATTTGACCACGTTACCCGCCACAGCTGGTGAACTTTTCCACGACATTCTAATTTATTGAGATGCACCTGTATGTATGTATATGTGGGGGAAGGGGGGGCTAAAAAAGGAGTAAACTACTTGAATATTCGATCTCTACATGTGGGCAGGGAGTGAAACGCCCCTCTCTGCTGATTGGTCAACCAAACATTACAACATAATAATAGTCCTTAAAAAACATAATAAGAGTCGTCCCCTTCTAGGGGTATGAGATTAATGCACAACGTTTTTTGCTCAAAACTCACTCTATTGTGGCCTAATGAAGATATTGTACATTGACGCATACATTATCTGTATTATGAGACAGAATGCTGAAGTTTATGAGTCACCGTAATGAGTCAGTTATTACAAGGCAATATTGGCAGAGAATCTCTTTCTGTGAGTCATTAAGAAATTATGTTATTATTATGGTTCTATTATATTTAAAGAAATATGAGGTAAACATGTGAATACATTTGTTGTGTAGCAAAGCACTGATCAAAAATATGGACGCTAACGCGATTGAATATATACTATCTCCTTATTATGATCAAAATATCATTAACTCCGGAATGTATTTGCATTCCTGGCAGAAATTAGAACTATTAATGTCACTGTAACCAAGTGGTCAAATATCGAAGCTATCTAATCTCAAGGTCAAACCAGAATATTGTAAAAATGGTTTTGTAACAGCTGTCAAAAATAATCTATTTATTGATGTGATTTGTGATATATTTAAAGGGGGAAAAATATGTTTTTATTTTATTTTATTATTATTATTTATTTATTTATTTATTTATTATTATTATTATTTTTTTTTTTTTTGGGGGGGGGGGGGTTGGATATGTTCTTATAACTCAAACGAGTTCACCTTCAAATCATGACGTCAAATTAACAAGGTATCAAGGTGATTAAGCAGCATATAAAACCATGCAAATCATTCAGCTAAATAGTAGCCTGAACTGGTAAGCTTCTTCTTTTTTTTTTTTTTTTTTTTCCAAAATGGCAACTATGAGCAAAGTGAGCCAAATACTGTGGGGCAAATTGAGTCAGCATTTTAACTTCCCCCACCATAAGGCACTGCAGTTAAGTTAAATCTCTGAATTATAAACTGGTATTTTAAAGTGATATTACTGTTTTTTTTTTTGTTTGTTTTTTTTTTTTGTTCGGTGTCTGTCATTTTGAAGCCGAAGCAATCTCATATTACATAGTGGGATAATAACATGATTTACTAAATTTATATGAAGTGCTCTGTGAATAAAACATAAAATAGAAAAAAAAATAATAGATGTCCTGTGAAGGTAATTACACAGTCATTTATTGTCATATCTGCCATATTATTTAAGTTCCTCCATTGTCCAAAACTCAGCGTATTGTCTAAAACAAAAGTTATGACTGTTCACATAAATTTAGTGGTGTGCGTTTCACTAATACCTTCTCCCCGCGCTGCAGTGTGTCGCGCAGCTTTGCTACACAGTTTTTTTTTGGTTTGCTATAATAAATCAGGCGGTGTGCCAAAGGGCCAAAAGGCTCTACCTCAGTACAGTTTGTGTCAAGCCATTCGTTAATATGACTGTTTAATGAAGAGAAAGAGATCAAATGTAGTAGAAATAATAAACATGTTAACAACCCGTAGAAGCGGAGGACCCTTATTATGTTTTTAAGGACTATTATTATGTTGTAATGTTTGGTTGACCAATCAGCAGAGAGGGGTGTTTCACTCCCGCCCACATGTAGAGATTGAACATTCAAGTAGTTTATTCGTTTTCTGTCCCTGAGCGTACAAACAAAAAATGAAGCCTAATTCTTGATTTTTCGTTTTGTTTCAACAATGTTTGTTTTTTTGGGGGTTTTTTTCTTTCAATTTTTCAGATTTCAATATTAAATAAAAAAAGAAATTATACTAAGGTACACGGACCGTGGACCCATCAATTATCTGAATTAGATGTAAAATTGTGAAATAGAAAGACATAAAAAACATTTTCTTGTAAAATGTGTTCTAATAATCTTATATTTACACCTTATAGATATGTACACCTGAACAAGCAAACAAAACAAACAAAAAAAGGGTGGTTTTAATGGAAAAACAATGCAATATTTAAACAAGTTCACATTTAAACTAATTTTGATTTTCCATCAAAACAACATGAGAGTGTTGTTTGAAAAAAAAAAAAAAAAAGATTACTAAATCTTAATTTTTGGGTGAGTTATCCCTGTCAGAACCACTGTAACATGCTTCATGCTTGCAAGAAATCTCAATTCATAAGAATAATAAATAAGTTTACCAACAGGCAAAAACCATTACTTTTGCAATTATGTTTGTTTTCACAACTGAAACAAAAATGATGCACTGCAGCTTTTAAAATGTGTTTAGGTGCTATTCTTGACCTTGATTGGTCATCTGTATTTTTACACCGGAAGTCAAATGAGAATGAAACAGTTACAACAGTTTGTCACTAGGCTTCAAAATGTCCACCTTTGTACTTTATTTTTCCCTAAAGAGCACATATTAGTACTTTTTGAAAGTAGTGCAATGGTGACAAGCTGCTGTACCCCAAAGTGTATATTATAAGAAATTCAATATATTTCAAGCACATCCTTCTTAGAAACAGATTAGCAAAGATATTTAAAGATACAAAACAAAGGAAAACATCTTTTTTCTTGCGTAATCACTTTGATTTTGCTGTCCTCCCTCGTATATATTAGATGCACAGTGGTGCTGTTCAAAATGCTAGACGTTTGAATGACACGACACGTTTCTATCAGAAGCTGTCATTTCGAAAACTGACGGTTTACCTCTTGCTTTCTCTCAGCTGAAAGCCACTGTACAGCAGCTGAGCCCAGCAACGCTCGCCTGTCACCAGCCTCTCATTCTATCCTCTCTGGATTCTGATGAATTTTGCATGGTCTATGCCTTGAAAAAAGCTATTAGAGAATTTGAAAGGGAGAGAGTGGGAGAAGGACAGAGAAAGAGCCAGCGCTCAAAAAGAGCTTTCGTGAGCCTTTTAATAACAGTGATATGTAAGATGTCACTGGAGATGGCTTCATTTCTGCAAAGGTTCTCGAGTCACCTCAATGGAGAAGTGCGCTGAAAAGCTCTTTGAGTGTGTGTTTTTGTGCGTGTACGTGTGTGTCGCACAGTAAGCGCCAGTGTTTTAGATGCATAGAGAAAAGCTTTGTCAGGTAACAAACTGATGTGAAATGGAACAGGGACATGTTCTTGTGCAGCGCAGTGATGCTGTTCAGGAATATTTACCACGATGTCAGACAAGAGTGTGGCTTTATAAATGTTTCAATTATGATCTTGGGCTGGTATTAGAGAACTGGAAAAATTGTGTGATAACATCTACATTTACTGGGTTTAATTAATCAAAAATATTTAATAATGGGTGATTACACCAAGAAAAATGTTGATATAATTTAAATAACTTCTTACAAATGCATATTAAAAATATTTAATAAAAATATAATAAAGTTTTTATTTATTTCTGTCTATATATCTATCTATCTATCTATCTATCTATCTATCTATCTATCTATCTATCTATCTATCTATCTATCTATCTATCTATCTATCTATCTATCTAGATACTACTGTAATATTATATTAATATCAGTATATGTAATATTAATTTATATTAGTAATAAGGTATATATATATATATATATATATATATATATAAATAATTAAATAAATTAATAAATTTGAATTAAATTGTATTATTTACAAATTAGCCTACAATTGTAGCTCTAGACAGTTACCTAGGCTATGATTTTATTAATACAGTTGTCTGATTGATTTTGTAGTCTCAAGCATTCATAAATCATGCAAAAGAAAATAAAGCAGTTTTCAATAAAACCATGGATCATTTTTGTAAGGGTTGTGATGTCCACAAGTTTTTTTTTTTTTTTTTTTTTGTTGAAGCAATTATAGAGGCTATGCTATCTATAGCAAAAAGGTGGCAAAAAATTAAAGATTAAGTGTATATTTGAATTAAATGTTTGGTCAATGGCTTATTAAACAAGGTTTTGATCGTCCTGTAAGTATAACAGCAGCAATTACCAGGCCTTTGGCTCCCTTTACAGGCATTTGTAATAACACGTAATGTACATAAATTGTTTATTTTGTATTAGCTTACATCATATATTTTAACAGTGTTATTCTATGAAACCATATAATTATTAATTAACCAATCATTATTGCCTCATTGTTTTTATATAATGCATTGTTAGTCATTTTAAAGGCTGTTGTTGGCTTAGGCCTGTTTTTATAACCACAAAACATATTATATTAATACTTATTTGTAAATTAATATTTGAAGTAACAAAACCGTGGTTAATTTGTGGTTACCATGGCTACAAGAACCATGATTTTTGGTTTTATTTGTGTTAAAACCATGGCTAATTTCCGTAAGGGAACATGGAAACTCAGAGAGAATATTAGATGCGTTGGTGGTGGGGAAATTATTACCGACATTAAAACACGTTATTAACGTCAACAGCCAAACAAGTTTCACAGGATTATGAATGTACCTGAAAGTGATGCATGGGCTTAATTTTTTATTATTATTTTTTCCTTTCTCAGCGCCGGATTGCTGATATCTTTTCATGGGTAGGGTTGTCCATCAATTATGATCATTTGCTTTCAGCTGCAAACTTGATGTGCGAGCGGACACGGAAGCGGGAATATGGTGCGTCAGGTTTTTTTTTTTTTGAGCAACTGGGATGGTACCCCCGGAAGTTGGTGCCCTACGCAAACTGTGCACTCTGCGTATAGGGAGTATATATACTGTATATTAAAAATGAAATGATCTTTGAAATCAAAACGCTGATCTGAAATACCATTTAAATATAAAAAAAAACAAAAAAACTTAATTATGATTTAATTTATTTGATCAAAAATGCTGAAAAAAAGTGAAAAACCTTCGATATGGCCAAGATTTTTAAATAAGACTATAAAGTGATCTCTGTTAGTATTAGACTCTATCCTCCGGTTTCACAGAAGAGGCTTAAGGCTAGTCCCAGACTAAAATGCATGTTTGAGCTGTCTCAACTGAAAATATCTTGTTCTGACATATCTTAAAATATGTCAGTGCCATTGTTCTGTCTCAAGATGAACATCTGTAATGTTTTCTTCTAAGGCATTTTTATAAAAGCTGCTTAAATACATTAATTTAACTAAGGCCTAGTCCTGACTTAAGTTCTGTGAAACTGGGCCCATAAATTTTTGTATTCTGAATCTTTTCACATGAACATGCTGGATTCTGTCAGGACTGAGGCGCAGAGAATAGAACAGCAAGAGCTGAATCTTCTTCCGCATAATTCAGAAGTATTGATCAGGCCTCAGACAAGGAATTCTGGTGAGGTTAGCCAGAGCTCTTTATATGTGTATACAACATCATCCACAGTGATTTAATAGTAATACTCTTTTTTCCCAGTTTCGCATTCTGACTTCAGCAGAATCAGATAGTTTGAGGAAAACAAATGCTCCTGTGGTCACTTGTGCAAGCCACCTTCCCTTCAACCACGCCAGGCTCAAATCCAGAGGGAGTCGCTCTGCTTTTCTCTTCCTTGACCACAGTTGTAATCTTATTTTACTGAACTCTCTGGACTCCAGTGTCTTGTTAAGTCCACAAGACTGAACAAGTCCATTCATTACATGGCGGCCATGATGAATGGCCCGGGCAGACAGTAAGGGAAAGCCAAGGTGTAAATGTTCAACCTCCCATAAATCATGGCGACGGGGCCAGTCTAGACCTTAACCTAAACACACTCAAGAATGATGATCCGCTCTACGTGTCAGTATGAGAGGTTTGCCAAGCTAGAGTCAAGGGAAAGACCACTGCAACACAACTGTTTCCCCCTTCATTAAACGATGCTGCTTTCAGAGGGAGAGAAGTTCATCTACGGGAGTCCTCGGAAACAATAGCAGTGGGATAAATGGCGGTGAAAGAGTTTGACTTCTGTTTCAAACTCTTCAGAACAAAGGTTTGTTATGCCTGACTCAACAAAGAACCCGCTTCTTATCAAGAACCATTTTTCCATGTATAGAGTTTTTGAGCTGGTGTCTCTCTGTTGAAAAGATCAGTATGGAAACGTTCTAACTTTCTGTCATATCTTTCCAACAGGGTTCGGAGATCAAATAAGTTATAGACAGTAGTCAGGGTTGTGGCAGATTTAATTTTTGACAGGAATGAAAACGAGGCTGTAAGGGAGAAAAGTACAGTGTGTTCAATGAATTGTACTGTTGTTTAACAACATTCTATATAAATTGTTCAGCTGACGAATCAAAAAAAAAAAAAAAACTTTCAGTAGACAAACTCCATAAAACAGATTTGAAAGTTGTGAGTTGTGAAAATGACATGCTCTAGGACCTTCATACAGTGTGTACCACTGTAACAACTTTAAGTCTAGTCTTCACATCCTTGTTTACATCTGTGTTAAATTCAATATCTAACCTGATTTAAGTCTGATCACTGAATTTTTTTTCTGCTACCAGTTTTGGTTTGGTCCAGTCAGGTTTTCAGACTCAGTGATTCAAACTTTATATTGGAAATGAAATAGTAACCCAAACCCTACTATTTATATTGGAAAAGATCCTAAAAATCTAACAAAAAAAAAAGTTGTAAACTGAACACGAACTGCATAGGCTCAACATTACTCAAAGTAATTAACATGATACAGATGTTAATCTAAATGTTTTAATTGCAATATTTTCAAATGTTGTCAGTCATCAGTAATTTACCAAACACACTAAATTGTGATCAACACAAGCCACACCATATCTGCATGTCAAACCTTTTATAAATGTAGTCTAGTTTGTTTCTTATAAGATATAGTTTTGTTTGTGGTTTCTAAGAATTAACGGTTGTCAAGTAAACTGCCGTATTCTGTTTCTTTTTTCGGTAACACTTTATTTCGATAGTCCACTTTAGACATTCTACTAACAGTAAGTAACTTTGCAACTACATGTCAACTAGCAGTCATTAGAGTATTAGTAGACTGTCTGCTTAATATCTTCTAACATTTTATTTTTTGGGGTCCACAACATACAACATACTGACTATCAGAAACTTTGCAAATACATGTCAACTTATTCTACTAACCCTAAACCTACCCTACAGAGAGTTAGTAGACATGTAGTTACAAATTAATGAGAATTAGTTGACATGTAGTTGACATGTATTTACAAAGTTACTTATAGTTAGTAGAATGTCTAAAGTGGACTATCGAAATAAAGTGTAACCCTTTTTTCTTTCTTCTTCTTTTTTTTTAATTAATTAATTTTTTAAACCTACATTTCTTGTACAAAGACTCTAAAGAGAAGTGTGTACAAGAAACAACAGCAACTTTTGTATGTGCATACGAAACCTGTATATATACATAAAATGTTTATTCTACAAGCATGTTTGTGCAAATAATAGTTTAGGGACTCCATAAGTTCGCTATGCACAATTGCATAGTTCAGTTTACATTTAGAATTATTTCCAGCTCAATTGGACTGGTAATGACTCACGAGCTGAAAACTACCATAAAAAAAAAAAAAAAAAAAAAAAAAAACAACAACAACATGGAAATTCATTAGGTTTCATTGAGGGACAAATGATAGTCAAAGAGTGATAAAGAACAGTGTTTCCAACATTTTTGAGACTCTAAATCGCTGTATTTTCCATACTTCCAGCTTCTCATTTCTCCTCTTCTTTCTTCCCTTATCTTTTCCAAAAACCCCTGACTCCTACTCTGTCTTCCACTTGCAACTTTTAAAATCCCATCAAGTTAACTTTATCAAACAGAAATGTGCTTTTGCAGCGGCTGACAGATAAGCATCTAGTACCTCCATTTCCCGTCTTGCTCGGCTGGATAACTGCTCCAGTCAGGTCATGGAGCTGTTTCTAATGTCACATCTGTACTTTCCAGAGGCTGTAAATGGGTTCCAACATGGACCACGTCTCAACTCGAAATATACAGGAGATTTTTTACCCTGCTAATGAATAATGTAAAAGAGCATCTAATGTGCAAACCTAATGTTACCTGACTTTTTTCGCTGATATTTTTTGTAAAAACACAAGTTTCATAAGCTCTCTCGCACTCCCTGTTCCCATTTCCCGTTCTATTTTTACCATGCCGGTGGACTGTATTGACAGACTGTGCGGTGGCCTCTTATAAGAGAGGAAAAGATTGTGTTGTCATTCCTCAGATGCATTTTTAATGCTACAAGTTTCAGTCACAGTCCATAGCATGAAAGAAACACTTGCCTGGTTGCACACAAACTGCTGGTGCGGTTGCAAAACCATCAGACGTGTAATGAATTGTGCCTCTAAAGTGCCACTTAATAGTCTATATTTATAGTCTATACTCTTTGGCAAGCAAAAGCATGTCAATGCCTCACTTTGAAATGTTTTTTTTTTGTTTGTTTGGAAAAATGCTTAAAAACTGGGTCTCGGTTTTAGAATTCATTTTTTATCACATTAGCAAAAAAATAAACATCATCTGCCATGACCTCAGAATGAGTCAACACAAAAAAACAAGAGGGGGGAAAAAATAAACTAGTTCATTTAGTGGGAATGGACTTTAATAATGGAATCTTATTAAATTCATTCTGTTTCAGCGTGCCATACTTAACAATGATAGAAATAATGAGCGCTTGTTGGTGTAACCGATGAGGTCAACTTCATATCACTCAGATGCACAATATCCTCACAAAGCAACAAAGCTATTATTATTGTCTTCACAGAAAAGATATGGAGCTATAAAGTGTAAAATTTCAATTGTTTAGCCATACCAAATGCTCTCCTAACAGTTCTCATAAGATGGCATAAAAATATACAGATACAGTATATTGAAATGATTACATTTTGCCATTGTTTGCTTAGAAGGAGTCAACAGCTTTATTACAACAAATTCATAATGATTTTATTTCATCCACTGATTAGCTGATAAATTATTTCAATTTGTTTGTGCACCTTAATATCTTATGATATAAAATCCTATTAGAACCATAGGTAAGAGGGTTGAAATTATTTGGCATCTCCCAATATACTTGTCCTACTGACATGATGATAATACTAATATGTATTTTTATTTTACATAGTTTTACACACAGAGAGACACCCCTCCCACACACACATGCACACACGTATATATTAACAAGTAAATAAAATATATAATAATTTCTAACAGAACAAATATCCATATATTTAATATATTTAAAAATATACCTCCTTTTTAAGGCTTCACAGCTCCTATTAATCAACACTGTCAGACATTTATGAAAACATTTATGAAATCAGCCAATATCAAAGTCTGCCTTCATCCTGAAGGTCCACTTTCAATATTTCTAGGTACATAAACTTTTATTCTTGCACTTCTGTCACCAGATTTGTCCTCATATACTCCAGACTCAAGTGAGCAGACTGTTACTAACATAAACTATCTGCTAACCAAAAGGGTTTAATTATGTTTCCACATGTGAGATGTGCCGAAAACTGACCCTCAGTTAGCTCGATTTGTGTGAAGTGAAGCAGAATTAGAAACTGCAGAGGGTAAGAAAAATGGTTACTATGATCAGATGGTCTGTCAGAAATAGAAACCACATGTTTGCAGTGTTGCCATCCCAATTCATGAAGATGCAGAAGGTCAACCATCAGCAAGAGGAACCTTCCTCTATCTGAGTACGCAGCTCTCTTTGTGATTAGATGATGAAACACATTCACGCGCTAGTGCAAAACAGGCTATTTCAACATTTTATGCCATTCAGACACTGGAAACGTGTCCTTTATTATTAACAGACATGCAGTCTGAGGCAAATACAAGGAACTTTTTGTGTTGAATCCTAAGAATTGAAATGTTTACCATGAACTATTTAACATTCATTTCAACAAAGTTGCACAATACCATTATCCAAGGTTTTTTTTTTTGTTTGTTTTTTGTTTTTTTAACAAATTAAAACTCTCGCATGGAACAGCATCCATTCAGTATTACTTGACCATGAAAGATACATGCATTATTTACAACTTTACCTTTAGAACTCTTTGTCGGGAGACATTATTAAGTCGTCTTTACCATTCACAAAGCTCTCTGTCCTTCAGGACTCATTCAGTCAGTCAATCACGGGTTCTCTGCTACATTCGACTCTGTTTACCAGGTTTTGTCAGGTTTTCGATATATAGACCTTCACTGCCTTCCCAGCCATTTTAAAATGCTATCATATCTGTCAACAAAACATTATGAGGAGGTCACAACCTCAATCTCCACAGCGGCCCAAAGGCCCTTTGGTTGCACTGTTACCCAGTTGAAACAGGAAATTGTTACCCACCTCCCCTGTAATTCAATAACTTACAACAGCATGGTGTGTGTGTGTGTGTGTGTGTGTGTGTGTGTGTGTGTGTGTGTGTGTGTGTGTGTGTGTGTGTGTGTGTGTGTGTGTGTGTGTGTGTGTGTGTGTGTGTGTGTGTCTGTGTGTCTGCGTGTGTGTATGTGTGTCTGTCTGTGTCTGTGTCTGTGTGTGTGTTTGAGGGCGATTGAGAAATAAGATATTTAGAAATATATGCAATATATCTAAAATTCACAAAGTATATTTGGTTTCATCTTCCATGAATTTGTAAAGCAGTCGACATGCTGTTGTCATGGTGTTTGGTGGATCAAGTTTGCTTATGTTCGTGCAAACATCTCTATCCTCTCCTCCAGTGCTCTCTAGATACACTTTTCCTCGTAGGCGTTTAGAAGCAAGTATCAGGAACACATAACCTTGCATTTTCGTTTTTTTTATAAAGCGTTTTTGTTGCATCCCAGTCACAAAGGTCTTGCTCCGCAAGGCCATAAACCATTAAACATTAATAATTATTCCCTCTACTCATCAGAGGGTAATGCAGTGCACTTATTTTATGCTTTTTTTTTTTTTTTTTTTTTTTTTTAACCAATAAACCGACCATGAGACCTGAAAAAAAACATGAATTTGACCTTTCACTGACTTCGGCACAAATCTAATGGTCTATGCCCTCCTGCTGTTTCCCTTCAGTGTGGTCAGTGGCACTGCAAATGTGCCACGGTCATGGTTTGATAGTTTATAGGAAGATATATGTATAGCCATGTGTGGTTATGATTCAGAAGCATGACCGGGATTAACCTATTGTTTATTCTCTTGTGAGGTAAAGAAAAACACAACTTTATTTGATCAGACAGTCGCTAAATATTACCTGTGTGCCACAAACACAGAACTTTGAAGGAAAACCAAATGCGATTTAATTCAGTTGTATGCTTAGAAACAATATTCAATTAGACTGCATTTGATTTGTCCTTACTTGATTGTTTTTGTGTGTAATTATTCGTTTTCAAATTCAATTCCTTTTAAACCAAACAGCAAAGAACAAATTCAATTAAAAATATTCAAACATGTCTCGATATTTCCCTCATTTGCCAAAGAGAAAACATTGCAAAATGGATGTTATTTGTGTGTGGGTTTGTTTATTTTATATTTTTTTTATAACTGTAATATTAATTCACCTGTAATAGCCTCCCACTAATCTTCATTTATAGAGCTTTGCACACTTGTGTTTGCTTTAACACACACACTCTGTTCCAAGTGATCTTCCAACCTAGTCAGTATTTTTAGGCAGAACTGGTGCACTCCCAACATAACGGCTGTTCCAAACAACAGGCATCATTATTATGCGGCCTTCTAAGACAACTATTTTAGCCATATTCTATGCAGTATGTCACTACATCCATAAATAATACAGTAATCCCAGAATGCACTGTGAGCTCCAATATGCCATGCATCGAATATACATTCAATACTGAAAATTATTCTATTAAACACCATGTTTTGGTATTTTTGTTCTCCTTACAATATCATGTTTAGCTCAGCAACATACTAACACATTCTATTCTTGTAGAGTGCTTTAGTGCGGTGCAGTCTGAACAGTGATTTAGTGCATTGCAAAGATGCTGCTTTTCTCTGTAACTGATGCGTTGTTGACTTGAGGGTATCTACACTGAAAGTGGCACTTTTTACTGCTACTGTGTCAACAAAAATTCATTTGCATGAGCTATTTGGGGAAAATAATTGAATATATAACACTAGTATTTTTACAACACACTCTCTCTCTAAAAAAAAAAAAAAAAAAGGTTATTAACATCTAGTTCCATGACAAAACTTTATAGAATTTTTGGATTGAACAAAAAGTTCTTTATAGTGGGGGAAAAAATAAATAAATAAATAAATAAATAAAATAAAAATAAGTTTTTAACTGCTCTTTACAGTGAGAGAAGAGAAGAGAAGAGAAGAGAAGAGAAGAGAAGAGAAGAGAAGAGAAGAGAAGAGAAGAGAAGAGAAGAGAAGAGAAGAGAAGAGAAGAGAAGAGAAGAGAAGAGAAGAGAAGAGAAGAGAAGAGAAGAGAAGAGAAGAAAAAATAATAAATTTAATGAATGTGATCTGTGATTAAATGTGATTGCACATTAACACTCAACACAGTGCATAAAAATGAAATCACTCCAGATATAGTGTAATCCAAATTTCTGTGAAATTTCAAACCAACCATGCAGCAAATCTACGTGTCCAATTTGAAAACAACTGTGAAAATAGCAGATTGCATGGATTCAGATTGAAATAACTGGATTGAAATAAAGAACCATAAAGTAAAATAAAGTAAATAGCTAGTTATTTAAATTGGAATCTGCATAATTTGGAATTATGGGTTCAAGTTGGACATGTGAATTTGCTGCATTGCACAACAAAAAAGATACTTGGTTTGAAAGTGACGTACATGCTTTGTAAATTGCTGCACTATTGAAAATTGTTAATGGACCTTTTTTAAGCACACAATTTCACCAAAATGTTCTTTTCTTGATGCACTTAATCTGCAGGCACAATCACCACTATTCATCGATTTTTGTGGACAAAATCCAGTCATTTCAATAGCTATATGCGATCTAAAAGTTTTTGATGGTCCCTTTAACACATTCTATTGACTATAAGTAATGTTGCACCTACATTTCTACTAACTCTCATTAGAGTGTTAGTAGTGTATTAGTTGACTGGTAGGGTTAGGGTTAGATTAAGTTGACACATTATTGCAAAGTATCTTATAGTCAGTAGAATATCTGTTGGGAGACCAACACAATAAGGAGTTAGTAGATATTAAGTAGATAGTCTACTAATACTCTTATGAGAGTTTGTTGATGTCACGGATACTGTGCAGTGCACACACAAGGAGCAAAGACGAAGGTTTAAGTGGGAATGAGAGATTTAATGGAACTTAAGATGAGGAGGTACACACACAGGGTAACATCAACAATAACCGACAAACTAGAACTAAATGGACAGCAACTAATATAGGGCAGATAACGAGTGGCAGACAGGTGAACACAATGAAGGTGATTAACTCATAATTGGCAAATGGCAGAAACTAGGTCACACATGGGGAAAGAAAACACAAACAAAAGTCCAGGGGCATGACAGTTGACATGCACTTGCAACATTACTTAGTGCCAACAGAATGTTCAAAAGGGACCATCAAAATAAAGTGTTACCAAGATTTCACAATGGGTTCATTGTACATTGCTACACTATTGATAATAGACAATGGACTGTTTTTCTTTTTTTTTTGCTCATGAAATTTCACAGAAATGTTTTGATGACCTCTGTTGAGTGTTAAGGTGTGATGACATTTACCATTGTTCATCGTATTTTTGAAATTTTGCAAAATAGGAATCCATGTGTTCAAGTTGGACATAAGAATCCGCGGCATTGATCAACATAAAACTACTTGGTTTGCAGGCAGTGTTGGGCACGTTACTTTAAAAAAGTAATTAGTTATAGTTACTAGTTACTTCTCACAAATAGTAACTGAGTTAATAACTGAGTTACATCATTATAAAATTAACTAAATACCAGGGAAAGTAACTATTGTGTTACTTTAAAAAAAAAAATGTTCAAATGTCAAATAACTGTGGATGCCCCCAATATTAAATATGTTAAATGAATGAAATGGACACTAAAAAGAATACATTATTACTATTTATCTACTGACACTTAGTACCAGTCAGTCAAACATTATAATATAATATTATGATAATTTAATATTATATGATGATAGAACTTTAGTAATTAGAATAACCAAGTATGAATGCATATTTGCCATCAATATAAAATGCACTAATGATTAATGAGCTGCTGGGTTCATGAATATTAATCGGGTTGTCTGCGTTCGCTCGAATTGATTCGCTGAAATCAAAACAGGGACGATAATAGGTGAGCGCCAACCAATGACATTGTCGTTTGCGCATTAGTTGCGCAAACAGGCAGTTCTTAAAAGCTGAATAATTCCAAAGGAACTCCGTTATTTTGACAGGAAAATAAAACAAAGAATATCGTTTACATGTAGCGCGTCAATTCTGCATGTTATGAAAGACTCTCTTGCTCTGTATATTTCTTTGCGTGCGTGTATGTGAGAGAAAGCGAGGCGAGTCTTGGCCTCCACACTAGAGTTTATGGTACGTCAAATACAGCTACACTGCGCATCCATTTAGATGAATTGAAAAATTAAATTCTAATAATATAATATAGTAACGCCACATTTTATTGTCAGTAATGGTAACGGCGTTGTAACGGGGGAAACAGTAATTCGTTTGATTACTCTTTACTGAAAAAAATAACGCCGTTAGTAACGCCGTTTATTTATAACGCCGTTATTCCCATCACTGTTTGCAGGTGTTTGAAAACCTGTGAATGAGCTGTGCTTTGTACATTGCTACATTATTGACAACAGACAATTATTTTATTTTTTTTGCATGCAAAACTTAACAGAAAAGTTGATATAACATAAAACAGCCGGAATGATTTAGTTTTGATGTAGGCCCTACTGCGCATAATGTTACGGAGTAGTCACATTTACAACATTTTTGTTTACAAGATCATGTCAATTTCAATCCATGGAATCTGAAATTTCATGTGAAAAATGTTTGGTTTGAAAGTGACTTCTGTGTAAGACTTCTGTTTTGTACATCACTGCACTATTGATAGTGGCCCTTTTTTGCTCACACAATTTCACCAGTGTGGACCTTCAGAAAGTTTCTGCCAACGTAGACAGCACACTAGGTTTTGAAACAGAGCCATTCAGAAGAGCCTCACTGTCCAGAGAACCTGCATGACAAAGCGTCACCATTCAGCTCATACAGTGTGTCCTTGCGCTGTGCAGCCTCTAGCCAGCGACCTTGTGTTTGTGAGCATGTGTGTGTATGTGTGTAAGTGTCTATGTAAATGCAGGCACATCAGAGAGCGAGACAGAGAGGAGGAGAAGGAGGAGTGGAGAGAAGGACTAAAAAAAAGACAGCAGTATCGATTCCCCTCCTGATTTTTAAATAACCTCTGTTTACTGGCCAGTTGGCACTTTCAGTGACAGTACAATATATGACAACCTAGCAAAACAAAGTAGAGGGCACCTGTGGAAAGACTCATCATATCTTTCCATATCTCTCTGTGACAGAAAGCAGTGGTCATGTATACAGGACCTCACAGAGGACAGGAATATACAACTCAAGGTCAAAGACACCAGATACATGTTATGCTTTGTATTAGCTTCAAAAGGGATTCAAATAGGCACACCATAAAATATAAGCATTTGAGGCATTCAAGATTACATGCTGCTAATGAAAAACAAAAACAAAAAAACATTTGTTTTTGTGGCGATGCTTACAGTAAGAAATGAGACATATAAAGGGATTTCAATCAAATTGCCCCAGTATACTTTCAATCTGATATGAGTGAAATGACATTACAAGAGATCACGTTTTGATGTGTTTTTTTGAAGAATTGTCTTCTGCTCACCAAGGCTGTAATATTATTATACATAAATAAATAAATTAAAAATAAATAAAAATGCAATTTATTTGTGATGCAAAGCTGAATTTTCAGCATCATTATCCCAGTCTTCACCGTCATATAATCCTTCAGAAATCATTGTAATATGCTGATTTAGCTCAGGAAACATTACTTATTATTGTTAATGTTGAAAACAGTTGTGCTACTTATTATTTTTGTGAAAACCACAATATTTTTTTTCAAGACTCTTTGATTCATTGTTTATTAATAGAAACTTCAAAAGAGTTAAAAAAAAAAATGTCTTGATGTTTTTATGAAAAAATCGTACCAGTCACTTTTAATCAATTTAATGCATTCTTGCTGAGTAAAAGTAATAATTTATTTCAAAAAAAAAAAAAAAAAAAAAAAAAAAAAAACTATAGATTCCACTAGTAGTGTATTTTTTATGCAAATTTTGGGATGCAAATAAAATTTCCAAAAATGTATATGCTCCCCTGAGGTGGACTCATTTTGGCAGGGAGATGTGCATAAACTACAATAGAAAAACATTTACTGAATTAATTCATGTATGCACCAAAATGCAATGAAAGCACTGAATTATTCAGAAATAGTTTTTTGCAATGTTCTGGTTTATGTAAATGTCACTTGCTCATACATAGCCATAAGTGAATGTCCGATGCTGAGCCTAAGATACTTTCAGAATAGCATGTATACTTTACATCTACAACCATAATGCACTCCTAATGGCTCAGTGAAAAGTCCAAGATGTATAAACCTTAACTGACAGGGGTGTATTGCACCATAATGCAAATTTCCATTAATTTTATAAGCAAAAGTGTACAATAACACTGGCTTACTAATACTTTATAAAGCAGCAATAATTCTTCTTCTTTTTTTATGCACTTTTCATGATCATGAAATATGCTATACAAAGGTGTTATATAAATTAACTTGCCTTACCTAAAAATACAAAAACCAGATACTACGTTACATTATATATTTTATTATGTGTATTTTTTAAAATAATTTACATTGATTATTATAATGTGCTTAGTATATAATTATATACATTTGCTATACAGTATATGTCTTGCCTAAAATAACACACACACACAAATATTTTCAACCAAATAATAATATATATATATATATATATATATATATATATGTATATATATAAATCCTTATGTAGATTTCTTTTATAATTAATTTCAGAATTCTGCTATTTTTACAATCTCACTTTTACCCCGGCTGAAAATCAACTCGCCTAGACAAAACAGCTCTTTTTCAAAAGCCTATGGTGTGAGAAAGAGGGTTGTGACTGTGTAGGACTGTGAACCTGGTCACATCTCTCCTCTGGCTCACTCTGCTGACAGCCATCAGAAACAGAGAGGCGGTAGAGAGAGTGGCATTTTAATTTGTAGGCTCAGCATGGTCATTTTAGACAACTGGCCCTTTAATTAAGACTCTATTGAGCTCACTGGAGGGTAGCTAATTCCTGCTGGAGGCCCTTTGCTCTCTGGAAAATCAGATTCGTATTGACAGGGGACAGATTCGTTTGCGTGTACATGTGCGCCACGGGTCGGGGGGGGGGGGGGGGGGGGGGCATAGGGCAGCTTGTGGACAGGAAGTGAGTGAGTGTGTGTGTGTGTGTGTGTGTGTTGATGTCGGTGGGGACAGGTGGAGGTATTCTGCATGCATTCAGGAGATGCAAATTACATATGATATCAGTGTCAAGCAAACACCTGGCTGTCGATGAAAAGAAATAAAACCACAACAGGGGGCTCAAATGAAGGAGACAGAGGGATAAAAGAGGCGGTTAGGTTCAAATTTCAGTGCCGAACAGATTTATTTCCCATTGCTTAGCTTGCCACATTCACAGAGCAACTGATCAATCAGAGAGTGAGAGAGAGAAAGAGAGTGACTCATAAAGAGAGAGAAGAGTTCTCTGATGTGCTGAGAAGCCACTGGATAAGGAGTTAATTATCCGACTGTCCAAACTGCTCTAGTCCCTCTGGCCACTGATGCCTCTTCCTGTCCGTTCGCTTTCCACAATAAGCCAAATCCCAAGGAATACAAATATTAATAACCAATTATTATAAGCAAAGAGCAACAGTGAGTGCAACAGTATGGTTCCATAGAGATTCTGTGCATCCAAATGTGCCTATTTTCCTACTATATAGTAGGTAAAAACCACATGTGAAATGAGTATGGCCAAATTCATAGTATTTATTAAAAAAAAAAACAAGCAAAAAAACCTGTATGACTTACTGTTTCTGCTGAGATTCTGAAGAGTGCATCTGATGAACATTTTTCTTTCCCGTGAAGCTATGGGAGATGAGCTGTGAACAGCAGAGAAGCAGCGACAACATGACGAATATATGTCTGGATTACATTCTTTATTGAATATAATACTTAGCAGTATGCGATTTTAGATGCACACATTATATTTAGTTTATATATTTATCCATCGTGGTTAAGCAATTGTATTCTGCAGAAGCAGTATGATTTCAATTTTGATGTTCAGAGGTGCAACAGAAAATATTAGGGGGAAAAAAATAAAATAAAAACTCAAATATTAATCAAATCTTTATACTAGAACAAGTTTTATGTATTAAAGGAACACTTCACTTTTTTTGGAAATAGGCTCATTCTCCAACTCCCCCAGAGTTAATAAGTTGAGTTTTACCGTTTTTGAATCCATTCAGCCGATCTCCGGGTCTGGCGATAGCACATTTAGCATAGCTTAGCATAGATCATTGAATCCTATTAGACCAGTAGCATCGCGTTCAAAAACGATCAAAGAGTTTCGATAGTTTTCCTATTTAAAACTTGACTCTTCTGTAGTTATATCGTGTACTAAGACCGGCGGAAAATGAAAAGTTGTGATTTGGCTAGGAACTATACTCTCATTCCGGTGTAATAATCAAGGACCTTTGCTGCCGTAACATCGCCGCAGCAGGCGCAGTGATATTACGCAGCGCCTGAAAGTAGTCCCCAGCTAGGTAACTAGTTATAATATAGCTATAATATATATACTAGTTATAATACTAGTTATAATATAATATAGCATATAAATATGATATTACTACATATATTACTTCAGTCTACTTTCTAAAGAATGGTTATAGGTTAATTACAATTATTTTATTCTGTCAACAGCCCCATATATATATACCTTTTTCTGAACGCGGAAGTCTCCCCCGATTAGAACGGTGCTTTACATTTCCGGTTTCTAGTCACATTTACATATTTTCAGAGCCGATAATATAATGTGAAACCTATGAATGTCATTTTAAAAAATCATGTGGCGTCATTGTGTCATCACTTTACAGTGTTGCAATGACCGTCTTTTTGCAGTAAAGGACCAGACATAGTTCAATGAGTGGGAAGATGACATGAAGCGAGGCGAGGTTAAGATGCATTGAAAACAGATGAGTGCACATACAGCTCCCGATCGGTGCGAAGTTCATGGGATTTTGTACACAGAATGATAAGAGCAAACATTATTTTAACATATATTATTATTTCACACTCAGTATTTTAATTTAAGCACTGCAAGCCATATATACAGTACCTGACAAGACAGATTTTATAATACCCAAAACAAGTACTTTAAAGGAATTCCTTAGCTTACTGCCGTTACTGTGGCAGCCAACAACAGCACAGCAACCCTCCGCACATTTTTACATGTAGTTATATTGAAAAAGTTTCAATTCAGTCTATCTTTTTTTTTTTTTTTACCCCATTTTAACAGATTTCTATGGAGACCGGAACACGAGAGCACCCAAACCAACGTGATCTCACAGAATTCTGTGTAATGTTCACGGACTTAATTAACCTCCGAATCTGTGGTGGCATCACGGAATCGCCGAAAATTCCGTGATGGGCTCACAGAAGTGATACCAATGTAAGTCAGTGACAGGCATCAGCCGTGCTCCACGCATGGAAACCCTTCCCAGATAGCACACGTACGTCTGCAAGATGTCTGTTAAAGATCTCTTGATCTGGAAAGCATCTGCAGTCTACAAACGTCTGACAGATGTCTTTCAGATGTCAGTTTTACATACATTCTAAATCATAAACATCTTAAAGACATCTAATAGACGTCTATTTGACATCTAAAATAGACGTATTGCAGATGAGCAAACACCCTAAAAAATACGTCTTGCAAATAGACGTTTCCAAGATGTACGTGTGCTATCAGGGTTAGCATCAATATGCCGACGCGATACTGGGAAATTTATCGTCATCATTATTGTTCAGAACTGGGTAGGTTTAGGGTAGGGGCTGTCAGGTACTCCAGTGAAAGTATAACTGCATCGGAGTCACTCTTTTTACGTTGAACCAGTGAATCCGTGCATGGACCACGGCTGATGCCTTCTGTGAGCCCATCACGGAATTTTCGGCGATTCCGTGATGCCACCACAGATTCGGAGGTTAATAAGTCCGTGAACATTCCACGGAATTCAAACGGAAGTTAGAATCCATCATGACACCGCTCATCGGTTATTCAGGAAAAAGGTCTATATATATATATATATATATATATATATATATATATACATATGTGTATATTAGTGCTGTATTTGTGCTGTGATAAATCGCATAACAAATACACGTTTTTTTGTGTGCATAATATATGTTCTATGTATATTTATTATGTATATATAAATACACATACATACAGTATATATTTTGAAAATATTTACATGTATTTACAGTACATGTAAACAATATGTATGTACAGTACAATTTATATTCATATAATTTATATTATAAATGAATATATTTAATACATAAACATAACATATTTTTTCTCGACTCTTCTGTAGTTATATCGTGTACTAAGACCAGCGGAAAATGAAAAGTTGCGATTTTCTAGGCTGATATGATTAAGAACTATACTCTCATTCCGGCTTAATAATCAAGGAACTTTGCTGCCGTAACATGGCCGCAGCAGGCGCAGTGATATTACGCAGCGCCTGAAAGTAGTCCCCAGCTAGGTAACTAGTTATAATATAGCTGGGGACTACTTTCAGGCGCTGCGTAATATCACTGCGCCTGCTGCGGCCATGTTACGGCAGCAAAGTTCCTTGATTATTACGCCGGAATGAGAGTACAGTTCCTAGCCAAATCGGACTAGAAAATCGCAACTTTTCATTTTCCGCCAGTCTTAGTACACGATATAACTACAGAAGAGTTGAGTTTTAAATAGGAAAACTATCGAAACTCTTTGGTCATTTTTGAACGCGATGCTACTGGTCTAATCGGATTCAATGATCTATGCTAAGCTATGCTAAAAGTGCTATCGCCAGATCCAGAGATCAGCTGAATGGATTCAAAAACGGTAAAACTCTACTTATTAACTCTGAGGGAGTTGGAGAATGAGCCTATTTCCAAAAAAAAGTGGAGTGTTCCTTTAATTAGTACTAATAGATGGTTAATATTCTAGTAATATGCATGCTAATAAGCAACTAATAGGTGTAACCATAAAATAAAGTGTTACTGAACATTTTTAATCAGTCTTGTCTTGTCTGTTGGGGTGCCTCAGAAGCAGGCTGCTTCTCCTGTCATGGCCATGGAGGCCATTCCAAGCCGCTTACTTCTCGTGTTGCCTCGATGGAAGCGGTTCCTGAGTTCACCCCTGAGAGGGCCCCTGTCACCACGTTCAGCCCAATGAGAGCTGTTGATCTCATGTCCGGCCTCAGATTCCGAGCCTAGCCCTGAAAGGGCTCCTGTTCCTGTGGATATCCCAGAGCCAAGGCCGCGGAGACCGATCTGCCATGGCTTCCTGAGCTCCCTGCTCCGCCATGGCCGCCCGAGCTCCCCGGACTATCCATCCGCCATGGCATTGGAATGGCCTCCCGCAACGGGTCCCACTCTGGAGTGCGCCCTTGTATTGTTCTTTTTTCTTAAGTTAATTGATTATTCCTCGTTTAGTTTAATTACGATCCCCTGCACCTTTGTTTTGTAATCATCCTTTGTACTTAAGTTCCTGTCTGTTCTGTTTTGTCGGGTCTACTCGTTACTGTCACGATTCATGGATTCATTGACTCTCTCTCGCTATGTGTGTGTGTTGAGTGAATGGGCGCGGCTCATCAGCTGGCTCGTTCCACTGATGAGCCGATCAGCGCCAGCTGTTCTGAATGAGGATGTCCTATATATTGTTGCTCACTCGTCTTGTCCTTGTCAGATGGTTGTTGGAGGTTCTCCTGGTCTGAGCTGTTGTTTCCCTGCTCTAGTCCTGATTCTCGGCGCTGCACCAAGGATCTTCTCCACGTTGGATCTGCTAGTCTGCTCACTGAGTCCCTGCGTTACCTTATCTCACCGAGTCACCTGAGGATCCGTTTTGGTTACTCTCTCTGAGCTCGTCTCCTGTGTTTGCTGCCGGTCTACTTGAGTCTCTTGTCTTCTCAATTGACATTAATAAATACTTATTCACTCGCATCTGAATCCTTGACTATTTTCCAGCGCACCATGACAGAACCATCTGACCACTTTCTCATGGATTCAGCGAGTGCTCCAGGAGTTGAGCAGATGTTCGCCGGAAACCACGCCCGGATGGATCGCCAGGACGAGCAGATCGGAGCTTCGGGACGGGCGATACAGGCTTTGGTAACGCAGGTGTCCGAGCTCACCTCTCAATTTCAACGCCTGAGAACTCCCAC
This sequence comes from Acrossocheilus fasciatus, assembly GCA_036784905.1. Classification (NCBI taxonomy): domain Eukaryota; kingdom Metazoa; phylum Chordata; class Actinopteri; order Cypriniformes; family Cyprinidae; genus Acrossocheilus; species Acrossocheilus fasciatus. The sequence goes on from CM071943.1 coordinate 5,101,358, forward strand.
TGCGCCAGCACCGCCCCCGCCTGTTCCCCAAGGGATTTTCCATCAACCAGAGCCGCGCATCCCAGCCCCAGAGAGGTATTCGGGCGAACCCAATCTTTGTAGAACGTTTCTAACCAAGTGCTCAATTTATTTCTCGCTTCAACCTGTGACATTTGCTTCTGAGGAGTCGAAGGTAGCCCTGGTGATGACACTGCTTTCTGGTCGCGCGGCTCAGTGGGGAACAGCGGTGTGGCAGAACGGACATCAGTGCTGCTCCTCGTTCCAGGCACTCGAGCTAGAGATGACACGAGTGTTCGACCGCGCCGTCGCTGGACGCGAGGCGGCCCGCCAACTCGCCGACCTTCGCCAGGACCAACAGTCAGTCTCTGACTATTCCATAGAGTTCCGGACATTGGCGGCCGAGTGTAAATGGAACGAGGAGGCGCAGTGGGACATGTTCCTGCATGGGTTGGCTGACCGCGTTCAGAGGGAGATTTATACCTTGGACCTACCCAAGACACTGGATGGACTGATCGAGCTAGCATTACGGGTCGATGCACGTCTTCAACAGAGAGAGAGCCGACCGTACCGGATGACTGCGGCCGATTCCACTATGAGTTCCAGTACTCGGAGTATGAACGCGGTCAGTCCCTCTAACGATCCTGAACCCATGCAGGTAGGTCGGGCTCGGCTTTCCCGGGAGGAGAGAGAACACCGACGCTCGAGGGGGCTATGTCTCTACTGCGGGGAGCCCGGTCATTTCATCAACACCTGTCCTTTAAAAGGCCAAGCCCGGCGGTAGGACGGCGGCTACTGTCGGGCGGGCTCTCCATGTTCGGACCCTCGAGCGCCACTCTCCTCCCGGTTAGACTCCAGTGGGCGGAACACTCCTTCAGCTGTCAGGCGTTGGTGGATTCGGGAGCGGAGGGGAACCTTATGGACTTCTCACTGGCACGTAAACTTCACCTCCCCATCACTGCTTTAGAGAACACGATCACCATCAACGCACTCAATGGGCAAGAACTCCCGGGTATCACTCACTCCACTGGACTGATCACACTTATCACCTCGGGAAATCACACTGAAAGGACTTCACTCTACCTCACTCAGTCACCCCACACTCCTATTGTCCTGGGTCACCCGTGGTTGGTGAAGCACGGACCCAGGATAGAGTGGGGCCAAAACTCTGTTTCTGCGTGGAGTGTTGATTGTTATGCCTCATGTCTTTCGTCTGCTGTCCCGTCTGTTTCTCGTTCTGTGTTACAGGAGGAGTCAGTGAATCTGTCTAACGTGCCACCGGAGTACCGCGACCTGAAGGAGGTGTTCAGTAAGTCTCGGGCTGCTTCTCTTCCTCCTCATCGTCCCTATGACTGTGCAATAGATTTACTGCCAGGTACGTCTCCGCCTAAGGGCAAGTTATATTCACTTTCTGCTCCAGAAAGGGAGGCTATGGAGAAATATATTTCTGATTCTCTAGCTACTGGGTTCATCCGCCCTTCCTCTTCTCCAGCAGGGGCGGGATTCTTTTTTGTGGGGAAGAAGGATGGTTCTTTGCGACCTTGTATTGATTACCGGGGGTTGAACAACATCACGGTTAAGAATACTTATCCTTTGCCGTTGATGTCTTCAGCCTTCGAGAGGTTGCAGGGAGCGTCTATCTTCACAAAATTGGATTTACGTAATGCATATCATTTGGTTCGCATCAGGAAGGGGGATGAGTGGAAGACCGCTTTCAATACCCCCAGGGGGCATTTTGAATATTCGGTTATGCCATTTGGGTTATCGAACTCCCCAGCGGTTTTCCAGGCACTCGTCAATGATGTGTTGAGAGACATGGTTGAGCAGTTCATATATGTTTACCTGGACGACATATTGATTTTTTCTTCATCTCTCCAGGAGCACGTTCAACACGTCAGACGAGTGCTTCAGAGGTTGCTAGAGAATGGGCTTTTTGTCAAGGCGGAGAAATGCGCTTTTCATGCACAGTCTGTTCCTTTCCTAGGGTACATCATTTCGTCTGAGGGATTACGCATGGATCCTGAGAGGGTTAAGGCTGTGGTGGAGTGGCCAAGTCCAGATTCCCGTAAGGCCCTACAGAGGTTTCTGGGGTTCGCCAACTTCTACCGGCGTTTCATTCGCAATTTCAGCCAACTAGCCGCGCCGCTGACTGCCTTGACCTCCCCCCGAACTGCGTTCAGGTGGTCAGACACAGCTGAGGCTGTGTTTGCCAAACTGAAAGGCTGCTTTGTTTCAGCTCCCATCTTGATAGCCCCTGATTCTTCACGTCAGTTTGTGGTGGAGGTCGACGCATCAGAGGTGGGGGTAGGAGCAGTGCTTTCCCAGCGTTCTCTCACGGACGACAAGATGCATCCCTGCGCGTTTTTGTCTCGTCGTTTATCGCCTGCCGAACGTAACTATGACATTGGTAACAGAGAATTGTTGGCAGTGAAGTTAGCGTTGGAGGAGTGGCGTCATTGGTTAGAGGGGTCGGGGGTACCTTTTATCGTCTGGACCGATCACAAGAACCTGGAATATATCAGAACCGCCAAGAGACTGAACTCCAGGCAGGCTCGGTGGGCACTTTTTTTCGGACGTTTTGATTTTTCCCTCTCGTACCGCCCGGGTTCCAAGAACATTAAACCCGATTCTTTATCGCGTATTTTTGACCGTTCCGAACGCCCGTCTACTCCCGAGTGCATTTTACCCGAGACCCTATTTGTCTCCACACTCACATGGGAGGTCGAATCGAAGGTCAAGACGGCCTTAGAAGGGGTAACGCCTCCGCCCGGTTGCCCACCGAATCGGTTATTTGTGCCGGAGGGATTACGGTCAGACGTTATTCAGTGGGGGCATTGTTCCAACGTAGCTTGCCATCCGGGAGTTAATCGCACCAGTTTTATGGTCAAGCAACGATTCTGGTGGCCACGTATGGCACGCGACATTCACAGTTTTGTTTTGGCTTGCTCTGTCTGTGCCACGGGTAAGATTTCCAATCGACCCCCAGATGGGTTACTCCAACCGCTGCCTGTCCCTTCGAGACCCTGGTCCCACATTGCGCTAGATTTTATCACCGCCCTCCCACCCTCTCAAGGGTACACGGTAGTTTTGACCGTGGTGGACCGATTCTCGAAGGCGGCTCATTTTATTCCCTTGCCCAAATTACCCTCAGCCAAGGAGACAGCGGTGATCGTTGTAGATCACGTCTTTCGTTTACATGGCCTCCCGATAGACGTGGTTTCCGACAGAGGACCCCAATTTGTGTCCAAATTTTGGCGAGAGTTTTGTAGATTACTGGGAGCGACCGTTAGTCTGTCCTCAGGGTTTCACCCCCAGAGCAATGGCCAGACCGAGAGAGCCAACCAGGATTTGGAGAGAGTGTTGCGTTGTTTGGCTGCCAGAAATCCTTCCTCTTGGAGCCAACATATCTCTATGGTGGAGTACGCCCACAATGCATTACCAGTGTCATCCACGGGCCTATCTCCGTTTGAATGTAGTTTAGGTTACCAGCCACCAATTTTTCCCAGTCTGGAATCCGAAGTCGCGGTCCCCTCCGCTCAGGCGTTCGTCCAGAGGTGTCATCGCACATGGACCAGAGCCCGTGAGACTCTGCTCCAGGTGGGGGCGCGCACCAAGGCTAAGGCCGATCGCCACCGGTCGAGGCCACCCGTATACGTCGCTGGTCAAAAGGTGTGGCTTTCTACTAAGAACATTCCTCTCCGTTCCGTCTCAAATAAGTTAGCGCCTAAATTCATTGGCCCGTTCACTATCACCAAGATTATTAGTCCGGTGACAGTCCGCCTCAACCTTCCTCTAGCGTACAAGAGAATTCATCCCGCTTTTCATGTCTCCAAAATTAAACCCGTCTTTCGATCGCATCTTAATCCGCCTGCTCCGGTTCCCCCCCCGCCGCGACTCGTAGATGGGGAACCTACTTATTCGGTTAACCGTATCCTGGACTCGAGACGGAGGGGACGCGGATTCCAGTACTTGGTGGACTGGGAAGGTTACGGTCCGGAGGAGAGAAGTTGGGTTCCTGCCAGGAACATTCTGGATCACTCCCTTATCGATGATTACAATCAACAGGTAAGGGTGTCTGGGAACGCCAGGCGGCGTTCCTAGGAGGAGGGGTACTGTCACGATTCATGGATTCATTGACTCTCTCTCGCTATATGTGTGTGTTGAGTGAATGGGCGCGGCTCATCAGCTGGCTCGTTCCACTGATGAGCCGATCAGCGCCAGCTGTTCTGAATGAGGATGTCCTATATATTGTTGCTCACTCGTCTTGTCCTTGTCAGATGGTTGTTGGAGGTTCTCCTGGTCTGAGCTGTTGTTTCCCTGCTCTAGTCCTGATTCTCGGCGCTGCACCAAGGATCTTCTCCACGTTGGATCTGCTAGTCTGCTCACTGAGTCCCTGCGTTACCTTATCTCACCGAGTCACCTGAGGATCCGTTTTGGTTACTCTCTCTGAGCTCGTCTCCTGTGTTTGCTGCCGGTCTACTTGAGTCTCTTGTCTTCTCAATTGACATTAATAAATACTTATTCACTCGCATCTGAATCCTTGACTATTTTCCAGCGCACCATGACAGTTACATTCCCTGTGTTTCTTTGATTTATGTTGAAGCCTTCATGTTGGATTATCCCTGTGTTTTGTCATTAAAGACAATTTTAATTATTTCATGCCTCCTGCGTTCTCCTTGCTTCCTCGTTACATGGCACATACATGTATGTGTATATATATATGTAATAAATATACACAGCACACACATTGTAAACAAACTTTTATTTTGTATTTTATATTTCTATTTGAAATACCTTTTTTTTTTAACCCTCTGGGGTCCGGGGTCATTTTGGGGCCCTTGAGATGTTTTGACATGCCCTGATATTTGTGCTTTTTTCAGCTACTTAAAACATACTATTGACCAACATGTAATTTTTTTTGTATTCAGCACAAACTGTGCTACAATAATATGTGACCAAGATGGATGTACATGTTTGCATTTTTTAGAAAAAAAATATTATGCGTGGTTAGTACGTTTTGGGAAAAAAAATGTAGCTGAAATAAGGCCTTAAAACCCACACTAAATAGTCCTGAATAAGACTTTTGAGTAATCAGTCTTGTAGGCTAGAATATTTACTTCAAAATTATGTGAAAATCATTCTGCTTACTCATTCACAGAAAACAATATATTGATTTAAAATTTTCAAGACATGTTTTGTGATCGAGGGTCTATATGCGAGGGAGTGGTAATGGCCATGAATATTGAGTGAGTCTCACCTGAGAGACAAAGGGCCCTCCCCTATGGGGCCCTAATGGCCCATCAGTGTGACTGTGACTGTGAGGCAGGTAAGAGAAAATGTGAGGACATTGAAAAAAAGGGTTTTTTAAATTATTTGTGTTTTATTTACAACACAGTATAATCAAAACATACATAATGAAGGTCAAAGACACATTATTGTGCACACTGATCTAACCACAGAGATGTGAACAGACAACAGATTCTGTTCAACAAGTGAAACAAGTAAATCATACCTGATATTTATTTTAAGTGTTTCTACTTCTTTCCATGGATTCAAGAAGAAAAAAACATAATCAGTAGAAAAGGAGCTTGTTTTAACATAGAATATCAGTGTAGTTGAACATCTGATGTTGGTGCAGCGCTCTCAGAGGAAAACAGTTTGAAGAGACATCAGGATTCATCCGGTGCTGGTATCTGATTCAATAAAATACAAACAAAAAACATTTGTGAGCATGTTAATATCAGGAACATCTGTATATATATGTATTGTAGCCATCGACTCACACATGCTTTGTACTATCATAAAAAAGAGAAAGAAATCTTATATCTGAGAAACTAATTATTATTGTTTAGCACGTTATTAAAATCTATTTCTGAACAGAGTAGGCTATTAATAATAAACATGTACTAAACATACTTAGACTCGTAGCATTCATCATGTTACAGTGTACACTCATATTACTTTTATTGTTTTATATAGAGCATGAAAACATCATCGCGCCGTAAGAAATTTAAATACAATGAATTGCCCCTCATTTTCAAAATGTTTTACACGATTTCAAACATTGTAGTCAGGAATTATAGTTTGGGAAAAACCCAACTATGATTTTGTAGTCATATAGTCTAGTATGTATGATTTTATAGTAGCCTATGACATGACTCTCATGACACAGACTCAAGCATGCTTTGTACAATAAAATGATTTACTTTGTACTATAAAAAATGATATTTTATATCTGAGAAACTAATTATTATTGTTTAGCACGCTATTAAAATATATTTGTGAACAGAGTATTAATAATAAACATGGTCTAAACATTCTTAGACGCGTAGCATTCATCATGTTGTCGTTTGGGAAAAACCCAACTAACTGTTTAAATCTGTTCAAGTTTATGACACAATAACACGGTAACTAATGCAAAAAAGAAACATAACTTACTCATCAGATCGATCTCCTCTTCTGGATGAAATCGTGTTCTTCTTTCGAGGGAAATCCTTTATTTACTCAGCGTGAACAGTAACAGTAGCCGCTCTTTCTCCGCTCTTTGTTTTGGGCGTTTACACGCGCTCACGCACCACGTGGCTATTTACATATGAATGGCGCGAGGAGCGCGAGGGCGTTAACTCATTAGAGATAATGAGTCAGACGGGAAAGATTGAACATCGTGTTGGTTTCATACGGATTACTTCATCACAGAATGTTTGTTTTCGATAGGACTTGCTTCATTTCACAGTAGACACTTCAGGCTTTCTATAGATATAACTCCCATGTCTCTGTGTTGAGTATTTCCTGAGTTACAGTTCATTTTAGTGACGCGTTTCTCAAAACAGTTTGCGGAGACGGAGAAGACAGAGAGCACACCCTGTTTATTTTCTTATTTCTCCAAAAGCACAAAGTTGTGTTGTTATTGTGAGTGTACTCAAAAAAAAGTAGACACTTAACAGTTTCGATTGATGTATAACACTTATTTGTGTGACCAAAATCAACAGAGTATTTTTAGTGTCTTTTGCACTGATCTTAAAAAAAACGAGTTGGTCTCGCCGGCGATACAGCCGACCCCAGAGAGTTAATCAAAGAATCCTGAAAAGTATCACGGGTTCCAAAAAAAAAAAAAAAAAACATCAGCTCAGCTGTTTCTAACAGTCATAATAAATCAGCATATTAGAATGATTTATGAAGGATCATGTGGCACTGAAGACTGGAGTAAAATTCAAATGAGCATAAAAGAAATAAATTACATTTTAAAGCATTATAATACTGTACAATAGAAAACCATAATTTAAATTGGAAAAACATTTCACAAAATTGCTTTTTTTTCAGTATTTTCTGTATCAAATAAATGAGGACTTGATGAGCATAAGAGACTTCTTTAAAAAACATTGAAAATCTTATACTGATCCCAAACTCTTGAACGCAAGTATATAATATTTGAAATTATGTGACTCATCTAAGAGTTTGATATAAATTTGTAGCTCAATAAAGAGTTTGTTATAAAACTCTTTATTGAACATCCTTTGAAATGCCTACGGAGAAAATGAATGGGACAAAAACTGGAAGCAAGGCCACTGAAATGTAGGTGATCACTGTGTAGCTGTATTTGCCACTGATGAATTAGCTCCCAGGAGTGTCTGTATCATCCTACTCACAGCTCTGGCCCATGTGGAGAGCGGACTCATACTCAACCGTCCTTGGTTGCATTCCAAGATCTGAGACACCATTCAGACAGTTCAGAGGGCACATGTGGACTCATAATACCAGAGCGGCTCTTTATGGTCTTTTGTTAGGAGTTATGAAGTATATTTGTGGCCATGAAAGCGACTGCTGACAGGAAAAGTGCTTGCAATCTTTTCTATTGATTAGTTTGGACTACATTACAAACAGTTTTTCAAAGAAACCATGTCGCTTCTAAATTTAGACATACGCAACTTTATTATATAGAACATCAATTGTGATTCACAAATAAAAGCAACACTCAGTTAAATGAAGAACCGATCTCCATGGAAACTAATGTGGAAGAGAGTTGGCAAAAGCTCTCCCCGGTGCAGTTTGGACTCATAGCAACAGGCAAGCCTTAAATGACTCATTTACAGTAGGGCTCATTCACAGTAATGTCGTTTTAAAGAGGAACCGCTGCGCAACGCTAGAAGCTAATGAGGCGTCATCTGTACACATTTACTCAGAACCCTCCTCCTCAAAATACCCAGGAGCTTTTTTCCCCTAGTTCCTGCTTGCTGCAAATTAAATTGAGGTTATCTGCACCAACTTTTACTTTCTTTTAGACAAGCTCAATATTTTAAAGTATTAGTTTATCCAAAAACCCCAAAAAGTTTATACCTCATGTTGTTACGAACCTGTATGACTTTACTTTCTGCCATGGAACATATGTGAATAACATGCTTGTCACTCTTTTCCAGAAAAGTCAGTCATACAAGGCAGGAACATTGTTTTCATATAAATGTAATACGTATCATCTGTAATAAAATCAAGTTATATTTTGATCGAATCATCTATTTTGAAAAATTAATGAAAGATCTGTTTCTCACTGCGATAAACTCTTCAACTCTTGAGTTTACAGCGAGTTTACAGCGCTCTCTCCACCTTCAGTACCACAACTGAGGTGCCCTTGAGCAAGGCACTGAACCCCCAACTGCTCCCTGGATGACGCAGCATAAATGGCTGCCCACTGGTCTGGGTGTGTGTTCTGAAGTTGTTTTCAGATACAGTATACCGACTAACATCTCTATGTGACCGTATCTCTATTAAATATTAAGGCACCACAGTAGAACGCTTGTCAACCATTAAACACCATCAACTTGAACCAAAAATCTATATTACTTGGCAGAAATTTTATTATGAAAAAGTATTAGTACTACTATTATCATGTTGCTGCTGTCGTTGTGGTCATCATTATTATTATTATTATTATTATTATTGGGATAATACACACAAAAATGAAAATTGTCACATTTATACAACCTCATGTTGTTGCAAACCCATAAGACTTGAGTTCATCTTTAAAATACATGTAAAAACAATTTGAATAAAATCTAAGAGATTTCTGTATTTTAAGAAGTTTTGGATTACCAGAGGTGTAAAATACTTGAGTAATTTTACTTGATTACTTTACTTAAGTATTTTTTGGGGGGACTTTTACTTTATTCAAGTACAATTTAAACTGACTACTTGTACTTTTACTTGATTACATTTCTGAAGAAAAAAACAGTACTTTTTACTCCTTACAATTTTATTTCGACTTAAAAAGTGCATTATATTTTTATTTTATCTTATGCACATTAAATATGGTAAACGGAATCTCAGACATGTGTTCTTGACGTGTGAACCAATGATCATTGTTTCCACGCATCAAACGCACAGTTCTGCTTCAGTTATGACCTTCATCAAGTAAATGTCTGGGTTCAAAAGTTCACCATCAAATCTGAGGAAGCATGTTGAGGTAGCAAAGTTGTGTTTCCCCCAAAAAGTTTATTCATTATTCTTTGTTTTGATAGAGCCATTAGTTGTGTAATATATTGGCTGAATGCACGAGATTGAGTAAAAATAAAATCAGATATGAAAATTTAAATATAATTAATATTTTTGTGGGAATTATTTTTTTTTTTAATTAAATGTTACAAATCTGTTTAAATTAACATTGTATGTTTACTTAATTGTAATTCTTGTTGTTATGTTCTTACCAGGTAGTGGATAAGTTTATCATTAATTCAGCCCATTCTTGCATTCTGTCTGGAATATGTTTCTAACCTATGCATCACATTGTTATTAAGTGGTAGTTCACCCAAAAATTAAGATTGCATTTTGTTTTGTTTTGTTTTCTCCCTTTAACCAAACTTCTGTATGTCTGTCAGAAAAAAAAAAAGTACTACTTTTTTAATACTTGAGTACAATTTAAAGTTGTACTTTTTTACTTTTACTCAAGTATGTTTTTGGTCAGATACTTGTACTTTTAACTGAGTAAAATTTTCACTGAGTATCTTTACTTTCACTTGAGTAGAATTTTTGAGTATTTTTTTACACCTCTGTGGATTACATACAGATTCGTACATATTAATTTTACAATGCCTTTTTGGATCTTTAAAGTTTTGTCAATTTAGTAAACATGGACAATTTTCATTTCATTTTGATTTTGAAGTATATATGCAGCTATGTTGATAATTAAAAAATAAATAAATAAATAAATCTGATGTGAATCAAACCTCCACTCTCTCTCTCTCTCTCTCTCTCTCTCTCTCTCTCTCTCTCTCTCTCTCTCTCTCTCTTTCAACTGTAGGAACCATTTAGCATCTTGGGAAGTGAATCATGACACCTCATGCTGAAATCTGAGTCTACTGCAGTGATGTCTGAACAGTCGGAGGTATCTGGGGACTGTCCATCTCTTCTTTTGGCTTTGTTCTCCTCTACCTTTTTTAATTGGACAGCTGCTATGCATCCCACGCTGCATTTCGCATACATACCTGTTTGACTCGTCTACACTCGAGGCTTGTTTAAGGTGACGAATACGGGCAGTATTTATTGGTCTCGGAGGAGAGAAAATAAAGGTCAGGCAAGACAGAGGTATTTTAATTGCAGTGTCAGGACTGCAAGTCAGTAGACAGTACAGCAGAGGGCAAGATGTTGTGATGTACTCTTTCTTTCTTGTTCTTGTCCTCCCTCTCTCTCTCGCTCGCTCTCGATCTCCCACCCTCCCGTTTGTGCCCCTGGATGATTTGATATCTTGTCAAGGTCCCCTCTCTTCATTACGCCAGTGTTGCATTTCTCCAGGAGAGACTCGGCTCAGCTCTAAAAGTCAATAGCACAAGCCTCCTCTGCAGCCATACTGTCCTTGCACAGAATAGTGTGAAGCCTCTTCTCAGGAGATCAACTGGAGAAGAATCAAAACTGTCTTCAAAGTTTTCTTTTCCTTGACTGTGAAATTCCACGTGGCTCCAACAACATTCCATCATTTCATGGTTAATCTATGTCCAAACAAGGACAAATACACCCCAAAGGAGCTAACATTGAAATGCGATCGCCAAAGATGTGCTTGAGACATCAGTCAACTTCTTCTGTCTCTTCAAAAATTGTGTGACCCTATTCTTGACCTGTTTAAAGTCAAGGCCATCCACACGGACAGTAAAAGACTACACGAACCCCTAATAAAGGAACCGATCATAGCTCATGTCATCATGTGACCTTGAGGGAGAGAAAAACTTAAAGTCGAATTTACAGGTGTGCTTATTATCACTTATAATTTAGAAATGCAATAAAAGATGCTGCAATAATTGCAATTATCTACAATTATCTACTTTTTTCAGTTTTATATTTTAATACATTTCATTTTTTAATATGTTGGTTTGATGCCCTTTATGAAACCTTGCTTATTATATTTCTTATTTTGCAGAAAATAGTCGTGCTGCCTAATTTTGTGGAAACCATCATTTTTTTTCAAGATTCTTTGATAAATAGAATGCAATCGGCATTTATTTGAAATGGAAATATTTCCTAGCATTTTCTTGCGAAAATGTTTTTACTGTCACTTTATTGATCCAATTAATGCACTCTTTCTCAATAAAACTATTAGTAATAAAAATCTTTCTAGCTACATTTTTGTACAGTAAACAGTATAAAACATGTTATTTTTCTAAAAATAAACAAATAAAGATTATTGAAGTATTATTTAAAAGAAAGTAGTATTTCAGTCTTTCTATATTAAATTCAATGTTTAATTCCATATGTTATTTGCCAATTCTTTGTGGAATTTGGAAAAATAAAAAAAAGTTTATTTTGTGAAATTGGAGAAAAAATAGACACTTTGCCTATATATTAATCTTAATAATAATAATAATAATAACTTGATAATAATAATTACTTGATACTGTGTCTCAAACCAAACTCTTGCTATCTTTCAAAATTCAAAAGCATAAACCTTGCAGCCTTCAACGACTAGTTCTTCTTCGGGAAACACTCACTGTAGGAGCATGGTAACTTCAATTCATCCTCCTAACAACTGATTAAAACCTATATGCCATCCAATCAGGTTTGAACTGACAATTTCAGCCATTTTGTGAGAGTCAGTGAACAATATGGGCAATATGTGACTATTATAACCCTAGCTTAGTGTTTTTCAAAGAACAGAATCAATTCTTCTCTCAAAAAGATGGTTTGTGTAATTGGATTGATGTTAATGACTGTATTAAACAGCCTTATTGTGAAATTGCAGAATGATAATTTGTAGAAAGGCAGTCACTAAATAAGCAACGGAGCTGTGTTAGGCTATCATCCATCAATGCTCCTTCATTAGGAATGAGTGAACGGCCCTTTATGAAATTTCATTGAAATGCTGGAAATTCAAAGAGCGACCTTTCAAAACTGGAACACAAGTGCTTGGCAGTTGCTTCAATATACTTTGAATATGAATATTAATATGAATATGAATATGAATATCTAAACTTAATGGCTGATATATTACACTGCATAAAAGTCTTCCGAGCGAGTTTCTCTCCCTGTAGCTTTATAGGTGAATGATAATTCATCCGTTCTGGCAGGTACAGTGGTGGCATCCTCCGGGAACCCAAAATAGATGCCAGATAAAGAATTACTGTTCGATGCATATCTCCCTAATTGGTGTCTAATTTGGCGTGGTGGTGTCAGGTTTCCAGAAGGACAGAATGCCACTTAGGAGGAGGTAAATTTGAGAAAGCAGATGGTCCTCTCCAGAGGCCTGACAGCACTCACAAGCTGGGCATGCCATGTGTTTCTGTGAGTGTGTGTGGACACGCGTATGACTGCTCTGCCGCTTTCTCTCAACCTGACCTTGGAGGTGATCCTTTTTGCTTCCTAGAAATGAATCTCAATACATTTATGAAAGATCTTTTCAATGCGTTTACCCTATAGAATCAAGCACTGCCTCTTATTCGAAACCGGATCTATTTTTTATAAATAAAACGCCATGAACATCTTTCAGTTTTTTTAATGGTTTTTGAAAGTATGGGGAAAAATATGTTATAAATGGGTTTGTATAGAGTCTGAATAGGATAAGAGGGGGAAAAAAATGCACAAACAGTGATTATACATCTTTCTACTGCATCGTGCTGTCAAGTTGCAACAATAAATATACAGCGCAGCAGGAAAGTCTGATTCATAAATAAATAACTCTTATGAGCTGGTTCTTTGTAATAAATTTCTTGAAACAACTGACAAATCAGTCAGTTTTGGATCATTCTAATGACTCACTGAATTAAAGGGTATACATTGTTTATATATTCCTTTATACACACCAAGGATAAATTAATTTGATCAAAAATACAGTGAAAAAAAAATGTAATACTGTAAAATGCTAGAATTAAAAAATATCTGTTTTCTATTTGAACATATCTTAAAATGTAATTTATTCATGTGATGCAAATTTGAATTTTCAGCATCATTACTCATCTTCGGTGTCTCATGATCCTTCAGAAATATTAACAGTACATGTTGGAAATATGGTAACAGACATGACACTTTTTTTTCTCATAAACAAGTAAATATACAGCTCCAGACATGTTCAGAGTTGCGATGCTCTCGTTATCTAGTAGAAGGCAAGGCATTATTGCAGGTGTTAATTAATAAATAATTAAAAAATAAATAAATAAATAAATGAACTGAAAATAAACTGTAAAAATAAATAAATAAATAAAAATGTTATTTGTCTGTAAAATATAGATTACATTGTTGAAGTAATGGCAGTATTTTGTTTATCATTATTTATTTAAACATTGTATTGTTGTAAAATACATTCGGTCACACTTTATATTAGGTGGCCTTAACTACTATGTACTTACATCAAAAAAAAGGTACAATGTACTTATTGTGTTCATACTGTATTGCAAAACACTATTGCTGCTATTGAGGTGGTATAGGGGTAAGGTTAAGGACAGGTTTGGTGGTACGGGTAGGTTTAAGGGTGGGTTAAGGTGTAAGGCATGGGTCAACAGTGTAATTATAAATGTAATTACAGAAATTAATTACAGATGTAATTAAATATAGGTATTTTAAAAAAATATATAAGTACAATGTACAAACATGTATGTACATAATAAGTGCATTGTACCAAATGATTAATTAAAATGTAAGTACATAGTAGTTAAGGCCACCCAAAGCCCGGTACACACCAAGCCGACGGTTGGCCGTCGGGCAGTTTTTGTTCGTCGGCCGACTAAGTTTTCTCAGTGTGTTCTGCGCCGTCGGCTGAAGTTGGTCCTCGTCTGCTTTTTTTCAGCCGATTCGACATGTTGAATCGGCGTCGGAGCTCGTCAGTCAGTCGGGCCATTTGATCATTCTGATTGGCTGTTCAGCTAGCGAACCAGTGCGCGAGAAAGGCCCAGAACGGACGTGCTACTTGGCCGTCAGGTGTTGAGCGTCGGCTTGGTGTGTCAGGGCAACTTTGGACCCAGACGCTGCCGACGTGAGCCGACCCCGCAGTCTGATTTCGTCGCCACTAGTTTGTCGGCGTTGGCTTGGTGTGTACCGGGCTTAATATAAAGTGGGACCATAAATTCTATAAAAAAGACACAAGAAAGAAATCGCTCTAATATGCTGATTTGCTGCTCAAGAAACATTTCTTATTATGTACGATGCTGAAAATAGCTGTGTTACTTCATTTTTGTAATTTTTTTGTGGAAACCATTTTTTCAGGGTTCTTTGTTAATAGCATAGAAATCATCTCCAGGTTACGCATGTAACCATGGTTCTCCAAGGGAACGAGACGCTGCGTTGAAACGCTATGGGAACGCTCTGACCACGCTCTGAATCACGTGTGTAATCATTTCAATGGATGGGCGAGAAGTCACGGGCAGGGTGACGTAGCAACCAGGAAGCTTAAAAGCATATCGAGGCCATAGAACCTGACGAACTTTAGAGGCATGGACCATCCCGTAGTGTTGCAGATGTCCTGCATAGAGACACCTGCCAGAAAGGCCTTGGAGGCCACCACACTTCTAGTAGAGTGAGCCTTGACACCCAAGGGTGAGGGGAGGTCAGAGGACTCGTAAGCAGTACAAATGGCATCTACTATCCACCGGCTGAGGGTCTGTCTTGTAACAGGAAGACCTCTCTTAGGGGGACCATAGCACACTAGCAGTTGGTCCGCACTCCTCCACAGGCAGCTCTGTGGACGTATGTGCCCAGTGCTCACACAGGACACATACAATTAAGCTTCTGCTGGTCAGGCTCCCGGAAGGGAGGAGGACAGAAGGCCTGCAGTATGACAGGTCGTGGTGTAGAGGAGGGTACTTTAGGAACATAACCTGCTCGAGGGTAGAGAAAAGCTTTGGCCATGCCGGACACAAAGTCTTGGTAAGAAAGGGCCACTGAGAGGGCTTGTAGATCCCCAACTCTCTTGAGAGAAGAAATCGCCAGAAGGAAGGTAGTCTTAATAGTGAGATAGTGATCAGAAATCTCCTCAATAAGCTTGAATGGAGGTTTACATATAGCCTCTAACACCACAGGCAGGTCCCACAGAGGGACACGAGATCGTATCGGAGGCCTCAGCCTCAGCGCACCATGGAGAAAATGTGTAATCAGAGGGTCTCTGCCCACAGACTGACCACCGAGAGGGACATGGTAGGCCGCAATGGCCGCAATGGCCGCAATGGCTGCGGAGAATTGAGCCTGCAGGAACTCCAGCACTGTACCAATTGGGCAGTTAACTGGGTCGAGCTGGCGGTCTCTGCACCATGAAGTGAAAAGCTTCCATTTCAAGGCGTACAGTTTCCTCGTCAAGGGAGCTCTGAATTGGAGGATGGTCTCAACAACTTCGGTTGAGAGACCGGAGGCTATGAGTTGTGCCCCCTCAGGGGCCACACCCACAGCCTCCACAACTCCGGATGGATGTGTAAAATGGTGCCCCTCGCCTGTGAGAGGAGATCCCTCCTGACGGGAATCTCCCATGGTGAGCCATCTAGAAGAGAAATGAGGTGCGAGAACCATACTCGACCCGGCCAGAACGGGGATACTAGTAGCAAATGGACCCCGTCCCGGTGCACTCTCTCCAGAACTCCTGGGAGCAGAGCGATTGGGGGAAAGGCATACAGACGAAGCCACAGCCAAGTCTTTACCATAGCATCCACCCCGAGTAGAGCTGGGTGAGTCAGAGAGAACCAGAGGGGACATTGCGATATCTCGCAAAGAGGTCCACCTGATTCTGGCCAAAAACTCTTAATATCTGCTTCACCACCTCAGGGTGAAGCATCCATTCTACGGGCCTCGGTCCCTGCTAGAGGTCTGCAGGGGACTGATTTTTAAGTCCCGCTCCCGCGAGGTTATATCCCGCACCCGCCCGCTCCCGCGATATATTTACTCTTTGTTCACCCGCCGTTCGCTTTGAATAATGTTCTTCACGACCTGACCGTTTCCGCTAAATTTAGATCTCGGTTTCCAGAATCACACATTTAAATTTCCTCTACTAAAAGAAAGAGAGGTAGGCTAACATATAAACGTGTAGTCTGCACAAAATTATATTTGTTATTTTATTCCTCTTGTCAAGAGTCTTGAAGTTATTGACAGCAAAATGTTAAACGAGTTTTGTGTCTTAAGACACGAAATTCGTTTAACATTTTGCTGCCAACACAGTAGGAAAAAAAAGTGTCAGAGAAAATAAAAATGTACAAAAATTGTATTCCTTATTTTTATTCGTCTTGTCAGGATACAATTCGTTTAACCTTTACAACACAATAAGAACAAGTGTTGCAGAGAAAAAAAAATGTAGGTTGTACAAAAATGGCCTATTATAATTTTATTTGTCTTGTCAAAATACTAAATTCGTTTAACATCTTGCTGTAAACACAGTAGCTAGCCTAGGACAAGTGTCGCGGAAGGAAAAATAAATAAATAAATTTGACATCTGTCATTTAAAATTATAGGCTAAGCATATGTACACTTATTGTGTACATACATGTTTTTACATTGTACTTATATTTTTAAAAATACCTATATGAAATTACATCTGTAATTAATTTCTGAAATTAAATTTATAATTACACTGTTGACCCATCCCTTATACCTTAACCCTCCCTTAAACCTACCCATACAACCAAACCTGTCCCTAACCTTACCAGTATCCCACCTCAATAGCAGCAAAAGTGTTTTGCAATACAATATGAATACAATAAGTACATTGTACTTATTTTTTGATGTAAGTACATAGCAGTTAAGGCCACCTAATATAAAGTGTGACCCAAAATATAAACAAAACCGAGTTGCGCGCTCTTCAAGGACAGTGCATCCACACTTTACTCCATCTTTATTCTTCTCTGTCACTCATCGACAACCTGCCTGTTCTGTCTGCGGGCCGTATATTCACTGGTAGGCTAGCCTGCTCTGAGCATCGTTATGCACATGCTGCGCACAGACACTGACACTGCACTGTTTCATGCGTGCAGCGCGTGCATAACAGTTGCATGCAGGCTGTACCGGTGCTTGAATAAAGCGCAGATATATTGTTCTGAAAAGACGTCAGGAACAGGATATTGCTAGACCGCCCGCTCCCGTTCAAATTGCACCAGAGTTACCGACCGCAACTGCGTTTTATTTAGGAATTTAATCCCGCGTCGCAAGAAATCTGTCCGGGTCAGCCGCGGGAATGCAGACCTCTAGTCCCTGCCTTGACAGGATGTCTGCTCCCATATCGAGATGCCCAGGGATGCGCACTGCTCTCAGCGAGAGGAGACTCCCCTTGGACCACACAAGGAGCTGGTGCACCAGCTTGTACAAGGGGCACGAATGCATGAATGGGCTCCCAACACCGGGCCCTGAGACAAGAACCAAGGTTTCCTCCACATGTCTAAGGCACAAAAGCATTGGCGCGTGACCTTGATCATGCGGAGCGGGTTTCCCCTCAGGGAGAACCCCTTGGTCTTGAGCCACCACTGTAGGAGTCTCATGTACAGCAGGCCAAAAGGTATATCGTTGGACGAAGCTGCCATCAGACCCAGCAGTTTTTGAAACTGCTTGACAGAGAGTGACCGGCCTTCTCTCACTCTCGTGACTGTCGTGAGGATCGACTTGATGCCTGCATCATGGTCAAATCCCACACTACACTCAGATAAGTGGTTCTCTGTAGTGAAGAAAGCACACTTTTCTTGGCGTTTAGTCTTGATCCCAGCTCTTTCATGTAAGAGAGAATGACATCTCAATGCTGAACCACCATCTGCTCTGACTGAGCTAGAATCAACCAATCGTCAATGTAATTCAGTATGTGCATGCCCTGGAGTGGCAGAGGAGCCAGAGCAGCATCCACACACTTCGTAAAAGTGCAGGGTGAGAGTGCAAGTCCGAACAGAAGAACCCGATATTGGTAAGCTTTGCCCCCAAAAGCGAACCTCAGGAACCTCCTGTGATAAGGAAGGATGGAGATGTGGAATTATGTGTATTTTAGATGTATCGTGACAAAAAAGTCCTCAGACCTGATCTGAGACATGACTTGCTTTCAAGTGAGCATCCTGAACTTCAGTTGTATGACTGAGCAGTTCAATTGATGCAGATCTAAAATGGGACGCAACCCTCCATCCTTCTTTGAAACAATGAAGTACTGGCTGTAGAATCTGGACTCTCTGTTGCGAGGAGGGACCACCTCGATGGCCTCCTTCCTCAAGAGAGTGTTTACTTCTTTGTTCCAAGACCAGAGCCTGCTCGGGGCCCACCAGAGTGGGAATGACCCCGTTGAAACATGGTGGCGGAGAGCTGAACTGAATGCGATAGCTTCTTTCTACAGTGTGCAAGACCCATTGAGACACATTTGGCAGAAGTTTCTACGCTGCCAAACAGTCTGCTAGGGGAATCAGTCTCTCGAGACTGACCTCTGGTGTACTTAGAACTGCTAGCCCAGTGCCCTGAAGTGGAGAAACGGCAGGAGATGGCCGATCTAGGTGCTCTAGAGACCTCCGAAAAGGTGGCGACCCTCTCAGTTCCACTACATTTCTGGGCAGAAGAGACTGAGAGAAGCACTCGCTGGAGACCGCAGCGCCCTGAAGCACTGCCGGTGGCAGGCCGATCTCCTGAGGGCACTGAGGAGAGACGGCCACCGTATGATGAGGTGTACACCGCTCTTCCCAGGTAGGGGCTGCCCTCAATAGTCCTAGGCGATAGGTGTCAGGACTTCTTGGTCGAGGACTTCTTAGCCTGAAGAATGGCCTGCATATGCGGGAGAGCTTTTCTTTTTCTGTGCCTCACGGTATGAGCCCAGCAACCCCCAGAGCTAGAGAGCAGCAAGGGAGGAACCACTGGAACGCCACCGCCTGTTTACGAGCCTCCTGGTACCTGTTGACGACGGAGTTGACAGCGTTGCCGAACAGGCCAGAAGGCACCAGCGGGGCGTCCATGAGGAAGACCCTGTCCTTTTCTTTCATATCGGACAGGGTCAACCAGAGGTGTCTCTCCGAAACCACCAGTGCTGCCATAGACCTACCGATGGCACAGGCGGTCTCTTTGGTGGCACGGAGAGAGAAGTCAGCGGTTCTCCTTAACTCAGTTATGCCCTGAAACTTAACCTCCTCGCCTTTGTCCAGCTCTTTCAGCAGGTTGGCTTGGTACGCCTGTAACACCGCTATGGTGTGCAGACACGCACCAGCCTGACCCGCTGCTGTGTACTCCTTGCCCACCAAGCTAGATGCAGTGTGCAGCGGCTTGGAGGGCAATGCCGGAGCCTTCAGAGACGATGCCGCGCTGGGAGACAGATAGCTTGCAAGCGTCTGTTCTACCCGGGGCATCATTCTGTAGCCGTGATCATTCAGCCCCGCCATGTTGGCATAGTGATTATACCACAGAAAGCGTTAATCTAATTTGCTTTTTTGTGGTTCTGCCTGTTTCTTGGCAGGCCACACAATATTCAACTTGGCCACAGTGCGAGTAACCACCTCCAACAGCTCCTCATACTGGCGCGATTGAGGGAGCGAATCCTCATCGACGCCCTCCACATCAACCTCCTCAGAGGAAGAAAGGTGGAGCGTCGAGCCCTCTTCCGGGGGGGAAGAAACCACAAAGCAGGCTTCCGATCCCAGAGAGTGAGCGATGGATCTGCTAGGTGAGGAAGAAGATAGGGATTTGCCCATCTCCATTCCCTTATAACGAACACAAATGGAGGAAAATAGCAGAGTGAAAGTACCGATAGCCTACATTACTTAAAATGTATTCAAGTAAAAGTAAAAGTAAAAGTACACAATTTTTAAATTACTCAAAAAAGTACAATGAGCCTGGGGTACAATTACTGATAAAAATGAATTAATTACTGTAACATTATTAGCCTATTTGTAATTTGTTACTTCACACCCCTGATTATAAAAATAATAGCCTATATATAATACTTTTATAATAAAATGCAAAATATACAATTTATTGGTAACACTTTATTTTGATGGTCCCTTTTGAATATTCTGTTGACACTAAGTAATGTTGCAACTACATGTCAACAAACTCTCATTAGAATATTAGTAGACTGTCTGCTTCATATCTACTAACTCCTTATTGTGTTGGTCTCCCAACAGATATTCTACTGACTATAAGTAACTTTGCAAGAACGTGTCAACTTAATCAAACCCAAACCCTACCAGTCAACTAATACACTACTAACACTCTAATGAGAGTTAGTAGAAATGTAGGTGCAACATTACTTATAGTTAATATAGTGTGTTAAAGGGACCATCAAAATAAAGTGAAACCAATTTATTTATTTAAGGGGGAACTGAAAAAAAAAAACAAAAAAACTTGCTATATGTTAACAGCAGGAATAATCATCAATAGCATTCATTAGAGGATTAGGTGGTGATAAGTGAATGATTGTGCTCACAATTCCCATCTCTATTAAATAAAACAAGGGTTGTGATGACACAATAACCTTGTCATCAAAACTGTGGTCACATAAAGCAGAGAGGACAGTTGCCGTGTGTTTGGCCTCCTTTGAACCAGTTCCTTCTAGATCGATTAAATAAAAAAAAAAAAAAAAAAACTCCATCATACTTTATAGTGGATTCAAATTCCTCCAAGGCCTTTCCAGTTAAATATTCAGAGGCAGTCAAGGTTCCCATCAGCCTGTCAGCCGTGTAATATGAGTTGAAGGCACTCAAGTAGTCCTAGACACTTCATGCTCCTAGAAGACCCGCCATTCATCTGGTAAAACACAGCTGTGAACGTTCCCAACACACTGAGGAAAGAGACGCTTCACAGTTACGCTTCACCTTTATACACGTCTGAGAAAAAAAAATGTAAAAAACAACCCCTCAGAACGTGCATTACAGGAGGAAATAAAGCGGAAAAACCCTGCCAGGATTAAGATTGTCTTACCTTGTTAATTGCCACCTGTGAGAGGTGAAGAGATATCAGCTACATTAGATCTCAGGGTCTCAATACTCTATTTATCTGTGAATTGCCGTCACTTAGCTTGAATTTTTCACAGCTGTATGAAGTGTTTTCATATTTATGCAGCAGGTCTCTCATTACATACTTCAGCGTATCATCCAATTACTGCGACGCAGCAGGAAACTCAGCAGAATTATTACCGTACGCTGTGCCGTACAACACTTGCAAATGTTTCTCCATCCCTCCCTCATTCCTCAGTTTTACAGGTAAGTGTCTTTTACAAGCACATGTAAAAAACACATTTTAAACTGTCACGTTGATGCACACTTTTGTGCAGGGACGTGCAGAGAGTTCCCAAGGGGCAGGGGTTCAAATGTAAAATAGGGGCAATGTAAAAAAAAAAAAAAAAAAAAAATATATATATATATATATATACACACATATACACAAATGAAGAGTTCATTTGCAAAAACTGATAACTTTATTTTCCCAGAAATCATGGTTTTTATTGCACATTCCAAGTAATATCAATCAAACTGCAGTTGGGTTGTTTTGATTAAGTAATAATAACTAAACAAATACAGGCAATTTATAAAATTAAAGTTAATTGAAAGAATTTTTTTACCTATTAAAAGTTTGTCTTATAGCAAAAGCAGATAACTCCAACAGTCGTTTTTTGGCAAAAGCAGATAGCTCCACATTTTTTAGAGTAAAAAAACAAAAAAAACACTCGTTTAATCTTTGTAATTTCCTCAGATGACAATGTAGATGTTGTTGTAGACGTTGTTGTTGTTGTTGTTGTTGTTGTGATCATAGACTGTATGGATGTGACACCAAGCTTTTCCCTCACCATTGTAACGCACTGCTTTTTCAAGGTTCCATGAAAACGTTTCAGCTTTTATTTTCCTTTTTCGCCCTGAAGAAGATATCACAGGTTCAAGTTTGTCGAAATTATCCATCCTCGATCACGTTTAGTCAGCTTTGACAAAACTCCTCTCAGCTAGCACGACTTTTCAAAGTGAAAGTAGCCTTGTCAGCTGACCTGAATACAGCGCTCTGATTCGCTAAAATGGATTTATCGGCTTCTGTTCACAAACAACAAGGGCGCTTGTCAGCTTCTGCAGTAAAACGTGAACTCACTATGCCTTGAATGTGGACAATACAGGCTTTTTTTTACAATCAGCTGATTTTTTTAAAGTGTTGTTTATCGGTTTTTGCAAATGAACTCTTCATATATATATATATATATATATATATATATATATAAACAAACAAACTACACAATACATATATTTATGCCATGGTCTGTCTGAATACTCGATTCTGATTGGCTGGCAGGTGTTGATTAAATTCGTTTAACTGCACAGGTAGTTCCAGGAAAGTTTAATCACTTTCTATATTAATGCGCTTCCTATAAACATTGGTAACCATAGTAACATACAGTTACGGTTGAATAGTAATACAGACAAAAATAACCGTCATTTGTATCGTTCTGGTCAAATATTGCAGCGAAAATATTATTAACATCTTTAATATGTGAATGCTGGCAAATAAATTAATTTGACTCAAAAAATGAGACAAACCGCAGATCCAGATCGCTCCACCTCCAAACAAATAAGTTTGTCTGTCCCATGTAATTTTCAACCAATTTAGGAGTAAGAACAGAAAATGATTGCTCCACTTCACATTATTGTCCAATGAAACGTGCCAGATCATGATTGGTTGATGTATTATATATGACAAACGGGCATTGATGAATTATGTAATATTCTAAAATCTAACATTTTTAATTAAATCGACACACTAACTTCAGATGTAAAAATAAACAGGAATTTTCCAACTTTTGAGCGATTAGTTACCGTTTTGTGCACATTGTCACTATAATTCAAATGCATTTTGTTTTATTGACTACAATATCACTGTTATTTGTCTGAGAGGGGCACTTTTGAATAATTTTGAAAAAGTTATGTGCAAAACAAGATTGTTGAGCTTCACAAAATAGCTTTAAGAAAAGAGCTAAAGCATTGAAAATCCCCATTTCCACCATCAGAGCAATAATTAAGAGGTTCCTATCAACTAAAGATGTTACAAATATTAGTTGAGTTTTGGGGTCAGAAAGCCCCCAAAAAAATATCAAAAAACACTTACATCACCACATGTTGTTCGGGAGGGTTTCAAGGAAAATTGTCCTCGCTTATCCAAAAACAAACTCCTGCATATTCAGTTGTCAGACAGGACTGGAACTTCAAATAGCACTGGCTTATATGGTCACGATGACATAGAAGAACCTTTTTGTCTAAATGTTTCCATAAAGAACCTTTAACATCTGAAGAACCTTTCTGTTTCACAAAAGGTTCTTTGTGGTGAAAGAATGTTCTTCAGATTATAAACAGGTAAGGAAGAGATGGTTCTTTAAAGAACCTTTGACTGAATGGTTCTTTGTGGAACCAAACATGGTTCTTCTATGGCATTGCTTGAAGCACCTTTATTTTTAAGAGTGTTTAATGCTGTGGGCCTGTTTTTCTGCCGGAGGTCCTGCACATCTTGTTCAGATACATGGCATCATGGATTCTATCAAATACCAACAGATAAAAAAAAAAAAAAACCTGTCCGCCTCTGTTAGAAATCGTATAATGGGCCGTGGTTGGATCTTCTATCAGGACAACAATCCAAAACAAATCAACACAAAAATGTGTCACTGAGCACAAAATAAAGCTTCTGCCATGGCTGTCCCAGTCCTCTGACCTGAACCCTATAGAAAATGAGTGGGGTGAACTGAAGAGAAGAAGTACCAACATGGAGCTGTGATTCTAAAGGATCTGGAGAGATTCTGTATGAAGGAATGGTCTCTGATCTCTTATCAGGTGTTCTTCAAACTCTTCAGGCATTATAGGAGAAAACTCAGAGCTGTTATCTTGGGAAAAGGACGTTGCAATAATTGGGTGCCAATTGTCACGGTTGCGTGTACGGGGAACACATAAGATGCACGGAGACGAAGGTTTCAACGGGAACAAGAGATTTAATGGAACTTCAAAAGGAGGAGATACACACATAGGGTAACATAAACAATAACCGACAACAGGAACTAAATGGACAGCAACTAATATAGTGGGGATAACGAGTGGCAGACAGGTGAACACAATGAAGGTGATTAACTCAATTGGCAGAAACTAGGTCACACATGAGGAAGGAAAACACATGGAGAGCAAAACACAAGACAGTCCAGGGGCGTGACACTACCCCCCCCTCCCGGAAGGTGCGTCCTCGCACCGTGGAACAACAGAGGGGAGGGAAACGGGTGGGAACAAAAGGCGGAGGCTCAGGAGGAGGACGGACCACCGGGAGAGGGCCGGCTGACAGAGACCAGGGAGGTGACGAAGGAGGGAGGAGCCAGGGAGGAGACAGGAGGGACTTGGAGCAGGAGGAGCCCGGCAGGACCCAGGCCACAGCCGTGAAGACGATCCAGGGTGGAGCCGACGGAGGGAGGAGCCATGGAGGAGGAGCCCGAGCCGGAGCCGGAGAGCTGAAGAGTACGGGCGGAGCCGAGGATCCGGAGGGCCAAGGCGGAGCCGAGAGCTCCGGCGACCGAGGCGGAGGCGGAGCTCCGGAGGCACGCGGCGGAGCCGGAGCGACTGAGGACCAAGGTGGAGCTGGAGGGAGGGAGGAGCCCAACGGAGCCGGTGGGACGGAGCGACGAGGCACAGCCGGAGGAGCGGAGTCCTGAGGCGATGGCGGGATGACGACCGACCAAGGCGGAGCCGGAGGGACGAAGGAGCCCGGTGGAGCTGGTGGGCCAACGGGCGACGGTGGAGATGAGGGAGCTAGGAGCTGAGGTGGAGCCGACGGGTCGGAGGGCCGAGGTGGAGTCCAGGATTCAGAGGCTGGAGGTGAAGACGAGGAATCCCCCAGCCACGACGCCGATGGAGACAGGCAGACCCGCGGCGATCCCACCGCACAGATGGTGGGCTGAGAGTGAGCAGCGGGGCTGTCCGACGACAGCGGTGGAGGGTGCAAGAGTGGGTGGGAGGGTGGGCATTTTTGAGCCTCTGGGCTAATCCTTATGGGGAACTTCCGAGGAGCCGGCACTGGAGGGAGCTTTGCAGGTACATACTCTAGGCGGCGCTCTTGCAGCGCGGATTCAAGGGGGCGCTCTTGCAGCGCGGAGACAGGGGGGTGCCTTCTTGGTGCAGGCACTGGGCGGCGCTCTTGCAGCGTGGATTCAAGGGGGTGCTCTTGCAGCGCGGAGACAGGGAGGTGCCTTCTTGGTGCAGGCACTGGGGGGCGCTCTGGGAGCGCAAAGCTGGACGGGACCAGCGGAGACACAGGAGAGCTGGACGGGACCAGCGGAGACACAGGAGAGCTGTCAGAAACCTCCAATGACGGCGTGAGCATGGCAGGCATGTCTGCTTTAATTTCCCCATTTCTTGAGTCCTCAGAGTCCTGTGAGTGCTCACCCTCAGCGGTGGTGCAGTGGGCGGGGCTTCCTTCAGCACCCTCAAACTCCACTGTTACTTCCACCGTCGCGTGCGCTGTAGCCAGCTCTCGCACCTGATCGGACGATCTCTGAGGCTCTGGCTCCGGGGCAAGTTCCAGCTCAGTCGCTCCTCTTTGCGATGGCTCTTGGGTTGCTCTGGGCTCTGGCTCTCCGTCCGCGGTGGGCTCGGGCTTACGCTCTGCGGCTCGGGGTGATGGCAGGCTGGGCTCTGGGTCCGGAGTGGTACTGGTGTCATTCTCCTCGTAGGTCACGGTCAGCGGGGATCCACAGGACACCAGCACCCACTCCACATAGGTGGCAAAATCTCCTCGAGGACCATCCCCGGACAACCGCGCTCTGCACCCGTCGTTAAGGCTCATCTTGTAGAATGTGCAGAGGCAGTAGTCCGGGTAGTGGGTGGAATGGGAGATTTCCAAGAATAGTCTTGTATGGTCCTCGAGGGTACGGCTCCTCTGCTCCAGCATGAGGAGAAGGCAGGCAGGGTCATTCATGACAAAAGGGAAAAAATAAAAACTGAGAGAAAAAAGAGAAACAAAAACGAGGGGAAACACGCCGCTATACTTCACTTTTTCTGTTTGGTCGGTTATTCTGTCACGGTTGCGTGTACGGGGAACACATAAGATGCACGGAGACGAAGGTTTCAACGGGAACAAGAGATTTAATGGAACTTCAAAAGGAGGAGATACACACATAGGGTAACATAAACAATAACCGACAACAGGAACTAAATGGACAGCAACTAATATAGTGGGGATAACGAGTGGCAGACAGGTGAACACAATGAAGGTGATTAACTCAATTGGCAGAAACTAGGTCACACATGAGGAAGGAAAACACATGGAGAGCAAAACACAAGACAGTCCAGGGGCGTGACACCAATAATTGTGGCCAACATGAACTAGGGAAAGCATTTATTTCACAATGAAATTTTTCCTCCACTTTCAATTGCTTTACTTCAAAGATTTTGTGCATTTTTTGAATGAAAGATCAAAAGTATAAAAAAAATCCAGATTTATTTTCACAGCAGCCTTTGCTCATATTTACCAAGGGTGCCAATATAAGTGGAGGACACTTTATGTATACACACATATATTATATATAATAAAACAACATTTATTTCTAGATATTTTTTAATAACCAATGTAAATAAATAAATAAATAAATAAAAGAAAACTGTCACTTTTGATCTGAGAATTTGGACAACAATTACACATTAAATTACACTGCTTCATCTGTCTTATATCATCTCCACCTCTGGTTTCATGTGTCCAGAGGCACATATGTGCCTTCTTTTACTCTGTAGCATGAGTAATGGGATTACTTCTCCACACTGGGCCACAGGCCTGGCAGCAAGCACATGCCACGTTTAGTCACACAGTCAGATGTTCCCTCACACACACAGGCAAATACTCACACCGAAGGTCACACTTACTGGCCCTGTTCCAAAATCTAATAAGCTGCCATCGCCTGCATATAGACAGCATCCTGTGATTGAACATCAAACGTGATGGATTTGGAATTGCTGTACAACAGTTAAGTGTGGCAGACAAATAGCGTTCAACACAGGAGAATCAACTCACAATTGATTATATGGCCAATAAGTCATGAAAACATATTTTTTGTTTTTGTTTAGTTTTTCTATTACTTTAACTCACCAAAAAATAATTGAACCAATTTCAACAAAATTCAATTCAATTAGAATTTTGAAATTTCAGTTATAATATAATATAATCTAAATCTAAATTATTTATTTAGTTATTTATTTATTTATTTTACTTATTACATAGTTAATTTGGTGACATGCCCCTTTTAAATGATAAAAGCTAGCACATTTTTAAACTTTAAAATCTTCAATCATTATTATTATTATTATTATTATTATTATTATTATTATTATTATTTTAAATTATACAAGATTCAATTCAATTGACTTGCACTGTGAATTTATGCAGGCAATAGTAATGACAATAGTAAAATACATACTGCATTAAAATTACAGTGGGGAGAAAAAAAAAAAAAAAAACTTATATCTTCCTCATTATTTTTGCCCTAATTAAATAGTTTTATTAATAAGTGAAAAGAAAAAAAAAAATAGGTGCCAATATATATATATATATATTTTTTTTTTTTTTTTTTTTTTTTTTTTTTTTACTTGGCAATGTGTATACAGCTTGTAATGAAACTAAAAAATAAAAAATAGAAAATAGACCTTCCTCAACTTCCTTGCCTGTAAACATTTTTAGCTTTTAAAACATTTCTGCCAGGAAAACGTCACATCCTTTTGTTTTATTTTGTGTTGTAGGAAAGCGCATATTCATGTTTTCATCTAAACTTCACTCTTATCAGTGTTGGATGTTCATTAACAGCATATCACTGCAAATATATTTCCAACTTCTTTTTATTTCCAAGCGAAAAAATGCAAAAGAATGTCACTGTAAGTATATCTGGCCTTGAATCACATTCAGTCTCTTGTACGTGCGCAAGCATGAGCAGTAAGTTGCTGAATGCAGTTCACTTAATGGCCACCGGTGTCACTAATAACAAGAGTTTCTGAATGATGATATTTTACGTAGGCTCACTATAAGAACAGATAATCAGAGTCAGATATGGTCTAACACATTCCTAGATTAGTTAGCCAGATGGGTTGTTATTACAGAAATGTGTTACCACAGATAGGAAAACACCACCTGTCTTGATGTCTCTGCTTCTGAGCATTTTAACTAGTACAAACACAGCATCACTCACTGCCCCCTCCGTTCCTGTAACTTAAGACACATCCAAGGTTTTCCCAAAGCAGCCAAATAGCCTGGCATTATTCACTGCCACAATATCAAGTGCACGCTCATCTGGGTCAAATGTAATTACACCCAAAGTGAATTTGGGGAGCTTAGTTGAGGACAAGAGAGAGGGAGAAAAGAACACCTGATCTTGTTAAATGCTGCTTCTTCAGCAGCAGTGCATGTGTGTGAGGAGGTAAACAGCCGCTCAGGACTTCAGGCAAACACATGTTTCTCTTCAGCGGGGACCGCGTCTGCCCGCCGCCCCTCTCTCCCTCAGGTACGCAGGCCGTTAATTGTGTTTTTCACTCTCCTCGGCCTGCAATCTGTACTGCTGTCGTCACTGCGCTATGGCCAGGTGTGTCATTAAGACCTCAACAACTTTATAAATAACAGCCAGTTTAGACCAGACAATTTCATTTAAAAAAAAAAGTAGGAAAAATGGTTCCCTACTAAAAACAGACAAACAAAAAAAAGTCATACACATATAACTACACACATCTCACACTGCCATTTAAAAAGTTAAAAACTTAGACTTTGCTACTTTTACGGTTATAAAAAGAATAATGGTTTCAACTAAAAATAAAAAAATAAAGCATAACAGTTTCTACGGAGCCCCTTGAGGTACATGGTGGTGGGAAAAATTTGAAGTGTGTGAAAAAATTATTTTTGAAATGATTTGCATTCCCTCACTAAACTTCTGCGTTCTCTCGCAAAACCAGTTGAGTTCGGACAAACTCTTCCTGTTCAGTTTACAGCTTGTGGTGGTTCATACAGCTCCGTTCACAATGGAACGGTTCATAAAGTTTTATTTTGAACTTGGACTCAAGTATAAAAAAAATACAGTCAGTGCTTAGTTCAAGGCACGGTTTTGGGACAATCTAAAATGCTTAATGTGGCTTAATGTTTTAAAACAGTGACATTGGAGGACCAAATTTGATAATAATAAATGCTGATAAAATTATTTGGCTAATATTAATAACCTTATTAATAATATTACAATTAATAAAGCAGAATAGCCCAGAATATAAAAGCAACGCCCTGCACGTTAAGCTTTTTCTCCCCCATAGAAAACTCTTAAGGTAGGCTAATGAATGAAGATGTTAGCCCAGAACGGAAAGTGCAGTGTTTTCTCCCCCACAGACAAAACATAATAATAAAAAAAAACTGTTAGCATGTTGATTTTCTGTGCATAGCATATATTTTTAATAAAATATAAAACTTGGGCTTTTAATCATTGTTTTTATTTTTATTTATATATATATATATATATATATATATATATATATATATATATATATATATACATACATACACTGAACAAAATGATAAACGCAACACTTTTTTTTTTTGCCCCAATTTTTTCATGAGCTTAAAGATCTAAGACTTTTTCTATGTACACAAAAGGCCTATTTGTCTCAAATATTGTTCACAAATCTGTCTAAATCTGTGTTAGTGAGCACTTCTCCTTTGCCGAGATTCTCCATCCACCTCACAGGTGTGGCATATCAAGATGCTGATTAGACAGCATGATTATTGCACAGGTGTGTCTTATACTGGCCACAATAAAAGGCCACTCTAAAATGTGCAGTTCTACTGTATTGGGGGGGTATGGGAGGGTCTGAAAACCAGTCAGTATCTGGTGTGACCACCATTTGCGTCACGCAGTGCAACACATCTCCGTCACATAGGGTTGATCAGGTTGTTGATTGTGGCCTGTGGAATGTTGGTCTACTCCTCTTCAATGGCTATGCGAAGTTGCTGGATATTGGCAGGAACTGGAACACATTGTCGTATACGCCGATCCAGAGCATCCCAGACATGCTCAATGGGTGACATGTCCAGTGATTATGCTGGCCATGCAAGAACTGGGATGTTTTCAGCTTCCAGGAATAGTGTACAGATCCTTGCAACATGGGGCCGTGCATTATCATGCTGCAACATGAGGTGATGGTCGTGGATGAATGGCACAACAATGGGCCTCAGGATCTCGTCACAGTATCTCTGTGCATTCAAAAGGCCATCAATAAAATGCACCTGTGTTCGTTGTCCATAACATACGCCTGCCCATACCACCATGGGCCTCTCGATCCACAATGTTGACATCAGCAAACCGCTCACCCACACAACGCCATACACGCTGTCTGCCATCTGCCCTGTACAGTGAAAACCGGGATTCATCCGTGAAGAGAACACCTCTCCAAAGTGCCAGATGCCATTGAATGTGAACGTTTGCCCACTCAAGTCGGTTACGACAACGAACTGCAGTCAGGTCGAGACCCCGATGAGGACGACAAGCATGCAGATGAGCTTCCCTGAGACGGTTTCTGACAGTTTGTGCAGAAATTCTTTGGTTATGCAAACCGATTGTTGCAGCAGCTGTCCGGGTGGCTGGTCTCAGATGATCTTGGAGGTGAAGATGCTGGATGTGAAAGTCCTGGGCTGGTGTGGTTACACGTGGTCTGCGGTTGTGAGGCTGGTTAGATGTACTGCCAAATTCTCTGAAATGCCTTTGGAGAGACGGCTTATGGTAGAGAAATGAACATTCAATTCACGGGCAACAGCTCTGGTGGACATTCATGCAGTCAGCATGCCAATTGGTAAAACTGCACATTTTAGAGTGGCCTTTTATTGTAGCCAGCCTAAGGCACACCTGTGCAATAATCATGCTGTCTAATCAGCATTTTGATATGCCACACCTGTGAGGTGGATGGAGTATCTCGGGAAAAGGAGAAGTGCTCACTAACACAGATTTAGGCAGATTTGTGAACAATATTTGAGAGAAATAGGCCTTTTGTGTGCATAGAAAAAGTCTTAGATCTTTGAGTTCCGCTCATGAAAAATGGGGGTATAATTTTGTTCAGTGTATATATATATATGGACTCCGAGCTTCTGCGTGATGATTGGAGGGTCTGCATCTCCGTTTGATTGACAGCGATTTTGTACAATAAAAAGTCACTGACGCTGAAGCTATTCGAGCTCAGCCCCATCGCGGCTTTGCACTTGGTTCTTATCAATCATTATATATATATTTTTATTTTTTTATTTTTTTTTTTATAATGTTATGTTTTAATATACATGCTGCTAACTCGGGAATTTCAAGATATGTGAGCAAAAAATGCTCCTGACACTTAATACGACACGAGCAAGAGTGCTGTTTTTGTTTCGTTTGTGCTCAAATCCAAATCCGCGTTGATTTGGGAGAATCACTGATTCACTAAGAAGCCATTCATAAAAACAGTCATTTGATTCGCTCCTGAAGGATTCAGCTGTTTTGAAAGAATCTTTTGAATGACTCAGTGATTCAATCACGAACTTCTGCCACCTGCTGGCCGTTTTTAGGTTTCACGTCTAAAAGTAAGCATATTACATTATTTTCCAACATATTTCTATATTCAGAATTTAATATTTAAAACATTAATCTCATAACATTATTTATGCAATTATAATTACAGTCTAAATGAATAAATGGCACATCTAAATGTCACTTCATGCAGCTTCTGTGCAGTGCTAAGATGAGTTTTGTTTAGATCATTTCATGGATAACAATAGCCAGTCATTCATTCACATTAATTAAGTATTCAGAGAATAATATTGTCTGTTTTCACTTACATCTATTTATTCATTAAATTTTGATTCATTTTGTAGAATTGAATTATAAATTAAGCTGGTATAGTATTATAAGACATTTTTATTTTTATTTTTATGGTATCATGACAACCCTATTATACACAACATTCCTTGTTTCAGTTTAACCTAATTCCCACATTTCCTCTGTCGAGTTTAATATCTTTTTTTAGATTGTTTGTTCATTCATACAGTAGGCTAGGCTAGCGTCACTGGAAAAGATGCCTAGTTGGTACGACAGGGTCACAGAGCATTTTCTTGAAAAGGAACGTAGGGCAGGATTTACGTATAAATAAATGGACAATTTTTATGATGTAGGCCGAAAATGAGCTTCCCCTCTTTGAAAGACCAGCAGCCGCCACTGAGCGTTTTATGAACCACTGCAAGCTGTTCCAAGCTGGGCTCATCTGCAGCACAACAGTTTGGGCGAATACGCTGATTTAAAAATACCAAATCTGTTTACAGTTTATATTACACACAGAAAAGCTGCAACATGCAGGGTGTTGCGTTCATATTCTGCTTTATTTATAGTAGTATTATTAATAAGGTTATTAATACTAGCCTAATCATTTTTAGTAGTATTTATTATAATCGAATTTGGTCCTCCAATGTCACTGTTTTAAAACATTAAGCCACATTAAGTGTTTTAGAATGTCCCAAAACCATGCCTTGAACTAAGCACTGACTGTATTTCTTTATACTTGAGGCCAAGTTCAAAATAAAACTTTATGAACCGTTCTATTGTGAACATACGGAGATGTATGAACCACCGCATGCTGTAAAGTAAACAGGAAGAGTTTGTCCGAACTCAACTGGTTTTGCGAGAGAACGCAAAATTTTGTGAGGGAATGTATTTGTGAGAGAATGTAACATTTTGCAAGGGAACACAAATATCTTTGCAAGAGAACGCAAAAGTTTTGCGAGGGAACGCAAAGTTTCTCAAGGGAATGCAAAAGTTGTGCGAGAGAATGCAAAACATTTAAAAAATATTTTTTCCTTCCACCCCAAATTTTTCCCACCACCATGTCCCTTAAAGGGCTCCGTAAGTTTCTAACATTGATATTAAGAAATGTTTCTTGAGCAGCAAATCAGAATATTAGAATGATTTCCGAAGGAACATGTGACACTGAAGACTGGAGTAATGATGCTGGAAATTCAGCTTTGCAAAAATAATAGGTAGGTCAATGGCTACTGACAAATGTTTGGTTACTATAATTCACGTGTGTGTGTGTGTGTGTGTGTGTGTGTGTGTGTGTGTGTGTGTGTGTGTGTGTGTGTGTGTGTGTGTGTGTGTGTGTGTGTGTGTGTGTGTGTGTGTGTGTGTCCAGCAGGACATATAAATTCATAAAGGTTTGGAACAAGGGAGAGTGACAAGGTTTGGAATGTGGGAGAGTAAATGATAAAAAAGAAAGAAAAAAAGAAATGGGTCACTTTAACCAAAAGAAACTATCACTTTAACCAATGTTAACAAAGATGAGTAAGTACTGTCACATTATAGGACCAAGGCTAGTTAAAAACCTTAACTGTAAACTTTTGAACTTTTTTTTTTTTTTTTAACTAGACAACAATAAAATTATTTCCTGTTTGCTAGTAATAGGCAGGTGAAATTGTGGGGGAGGGATATTCTCATTTTAAGCATTTGATTGGACAAAAATAAATGAACATATTCTTTAGCTTTAACATCTACATTGGCATATATAGCCTCAAATCTACCAGACATGCACTGAGAAGTTAAAAAACCTGCTTCTTACACTTTTCAGGGGATCAAGGACAATAACTGTATTATCTTAAATGTTGTATTTAAGGAAAGTACGATTCCTATGGTAAATTTCTTTAAATGCATTCACAGGTTATTGTGCTTTTTCTTGTGGAGTCTTACATCTCAAGGCTTGATAAAACTGCGGCAAAAACATTTGTGAAAACGTTCTCCCATCTTGTTAGTGTCAGCTTAACCTTGATGTTTTTTAACCGTGGACAGTTCCTCGATGCTCCAGAAACACACAGTTCTTTGTATTGCGTCTCTCCTGAGATTGGAAAGTGACGAATTAGACAGATGTTATTTGCTTCAGTCCTCGCTACCACAGAATTGGTTTCTCCTGTGTTATTGAGGAGGTTTGATCGAGTCTGACTTTGTTCTCTGCGATAGAATTTGAGACAACAGTGATTGATTTCCTTCACCATCACAACCGCACGTCCCTCTGATCAATATGACTCAGTTGTGTGATTACTGACCTTCATAAAGAGCAAATCAGTACATCAAGCCGATTCAAACAGAATAAGCCACAAAAAGGACTGCAACAAAAAAGTGAATTTCTATCGGGTTGTCATGAGATTCACAGAACAAAGGAGAAATTTAGAAGGAGAGTTAGAGCAACAGAATGTCAAAGCAAGAAACAATTATATATACAGGTGCATCTCAATGAATTAGAATGTCGTGGAAAAGTTCATTTATTTCAGTAACTCAACTCAAATTGTGAAACTCGTGTATTAAATAAATTCAATGCACACAGACTGAAGTAGTTTAAGTCATTGGTTCTTTTAATTGTGATGATTTTGGCTCACATTTAACAAAAACCCACCAATTCACTATCGCAACAAATTAGAATATGGTGACATGCCAATCAGCTAATCAACTCAAAACACCTGCAAAGGTTTCCTGAGCCTTCAAAATGGTCTCTCAGTTTGGTTCACTAGGCTACACAATCATGGGGAAGACTGCTGATCTGACAGTTGTCCAGAAGACAATCATTGACACCCTTCACAAGGAGGGTAAGCCACAAACATTTATTGCCAAAGAAGCTGACTGTTCACAGAGTGCTGTATCCAAGCATGTTAACAAAAAGTTGAGTGGAAGGAAAAAGTGTGGAAGAAAAAGATGCACAACCAACCGAGAGAACCGCAGCCTTATGAGGATTGTCAAGCAAAATTGATTCAAGAATTTGGGTGATCTTCACAAGGAATGGACTGAGGCTGGGGTCAAGGCATCAAGAGCCACCACACACAGATGTGTCATTTGGCTACAGTTGTCGTATTCCTCTTGTTAAGCCACTCCTGAACCACAGACAACGTCAGAGGCGTCTTACCTGGACTGAGGAGAAGAAGAACTGGACTGTTGCCCAGTGGTCCAAAGTCCTCTTTTCAGATGAGAGCAAGTTTTGTATTTCATTTGGAAACCAAGGTCCTAGAGTCTGGAGGAAGGGTGGAGAAGCTCATAGCCCAAGTTGCTTGAAGTCCAGTGTTAAGTTTCCACAGTCTGTGATGATTTGGGATGCAATGTCATCTGCTGGTGTTGGGCCATTGTGTTTTTTGAAAATCAAAGTCACTGCACCCGTTTACCAAGAAATTGTGGAACACTTCATGCTTCCTTCTGCTGACTTCATTTTCCAGCAGGATTTGGCACCTGCCCACACTGCCAAAAGCACCAAAAGTTGGTTAAATGACTATGGTGTTGGTGTGCTTGACTGGCCAGCAAACTCCCCAGACCTGAACCCCACAGAGAATCTATGGGGTATTGTCAAGAGGAAAATGAGAAACAAGAGACCAACAAATGCAGATGAGCTGAAGGCCACTGTCAAAGAAACCTGGGCTTCCATACCACCTCAGCAGTGCCACAAACTGATCACCTCCATGCCACGCCGAATTGAGGCAGTAATTAAAGCAAAAGGAGCCCCTTCCAAGTATTGAGTACATATACAGTAAATGAACATACTTTCCAAAAGGCCAACAATTCACTAAAAATGTTTATTATTATTGGTCTTATGAAGTATTCTAAATTGTTGAGATAGTGAATTGGTGGGTTTTTGTTAAATGTGAGCCAAAATCATCACAATTAAAAGAACCAAAGACTTAAAGTACTTTAGTCTGTGTGCATTGAATTTATTTAATACACGAGTTTCACAGTTTGAGTTGAATTACTGAAATAAATGAACTTTTCCACGCAGTACTGCCAGTCCCTATACGCAGAGTACGCAGTTTGCGTAGGGCACCAACTCCCAGGGGGGGCACCATCCCAGTTGCTCAAAAAAACAACAACAACAACAACCCAAAATGTGATGCACCATTCCCGCATCTGAGCCCGTGCCCACTGGCACTTCATGTTTGCAGCTGAATGCAAATGATCATAATTAATGGACAACTATGCCCGTGAAAAGACATCAGCAATCCGGCACCAAGAAAAGAAATTTAAAAAAAAAATAGGTGAAAAGGAAACCCGTGCATCACTTTCAGGCACATTGATAACTTTTTTTGGCTGTTGATATTAATAACGTGTTGTAATTTAGGTAATAATTTCACCTCCACCAACACATCTATATTCCATGTTCCCATGGACAAAAATTATCCATGGTTTTAACATGAATAAAACCAAAAATCATGGTTCTTGTAGCCATGGTAACCACACATTAACCATGGTTTTGTTACTTCAAATAATAATTTACAAATAAGTATTAAAATGATAGATAGATAGATAGATAGATGGACAGACAGACAGACAGACAGACAGACAGACAGACAGACAGACAGACAGACAGACAGACAGACAGACAGACAGACAGACAGACAGACAGATAGATAGATAGATAGATAGATAGATAGATAGATAGATAGATAGATAGATAGATAGATAGATAGATAGATAGATAGATAGATAGATATTGTGGTTATAAAAACAGACCTAAGCCAACAACAGCCTTTAAAATGACTTGAAATGCATTATATAAAAACAAAGAGGCAATGATGATTGGTTGATTAATAATGATATGGTTTCATTGAATAGCACTGTTAAAACAGCTACATAATGTAGGCTAATACAAAATAAACATATGATCTATCACATGTTACAAATGCCTGCAAAGGGAGCCAAATGCCTGGTAATTGCTGCTGTTATACTTACAGGACGATCAAATTCTTGTTTAATAGGCTATTGACCAAACATTTAATTAAAATATTCACTTAATCTTAAATTTTTGGTCACCTTTATGCTATACATGACACAGCCTCTATAATTTCTTCAACAAAACAAAACATGCACATCACAACCCTTACAAAATTTAACCACTATTCTAGTAATTTCTTAATTTTCTTTAATTTTCTTTTTGTGATTTCTGAATGCGTGAGACTATAAAAGCAATCAGACAACTGTATTAATAAAATCATAGCCATAGGTAACTGTTTAGATCTACAATTGTAATTTGTATTATACATTTTAATTACAATTGATTTATTTATTTACTTGTATATTTTATTAAAGTTCTATTTTGACCCCTATAGTATTTTTTTTATTCTTATTTTTTTTAAATTATTTCCATAATATTTGAGGCAGAGGGCACAACAATACCATCCTGCTTAGGGCATCCATTTGGCCAGCAGCGGCCCTGTTTCCACGACATTCTAATTTATTGAGATGCACCTGTATATATATATATATATATATATATATATATATATAGTCTTTTATACCATACTCACAAAGGTTGTATTTATTCAAATATAAAGTGAAATGTAATTTATTCCTGTGATGCAAAGCTGAATTTTCTGTCACATGATCCTTCAGAAATCATTCTAATATGATGATTTGCTTCTCAAGAAACATTTCTTATTATAAATATCAGTGTTGAAAACAGGTGATGCGTCATATTTTTGAGGAAACTGATTAATTTTATTCAGCATTCTTTGATGAATTGAAAGTCGAAAAGAACAGCATTTATTTAATACAGAAATCTTTTGTAACATTATAAATGTCTTTATAGCTCATTGTGATAAATTTTATGTGTTGCTGCGGAATATACCTTGAGAGTCTGAATTCTTTATCTTATTCTTTATCAATCATATTCAGCCAATTTATAACCAGCAGCAGCAAAAATCAACTCACTGTATGACTTCTTAGACCTCCTTGACGGACAAGATCATGAACAGCAGGCCATCTTATTATTGATTCTGTTTAGCACCTGGATCTTTCTAAGTCAAAGGGAGCTTGTTAAAAATCAGTAATGTTTTCGGATCTTCAGAACCCACCTGCGTGCGCAGTCTGACCACCTGCAGCCACGTGCAAATGACTAGCGCTGTGAAGGCTTGTTAAAGTCGCAAAACCAAACAGCATTCAATCACATGCTTGTGGAAGCATCTCTCAGGTTATTACTTTTATCTAGAGCATTTTTAATTAACTTATGATTTATTTAAAAAGTAAAAAAAGGATTCAGCAAAGCAGGAATCTATTCAACACTCCCAAGGGAAGGTGATTTGGATATTTGAAATTCTTACATTCTAATATAGTGAATGAATGAATGAGGCATTTATATAGCGCTTTATTGTGTATTGCTACACCCAAAGCACTTTACACTCATGAGGGGGTCTCTCAGTCAACCACCACCACTGTGCAGCATCCACTTGGATGATGCAACAGCAGCCACAGGACAACGGTGCCAGTGAGCTCACCACACACCAGCAACAGGTGGAGAGGAGAGAGAGTGATGGAGCCAATTCAATGAATGGGGATTATTAGGAGGCCGCGATCGACAAGGGCCAGAGGAGGGAATTTGGCCAGGACAAATATATATTATAATGCAAATATATTTGTTAGGAAGGTTCCTTGTAATTAAAGAGCTTTTTTAAGCGTGAACTTCATGCCATTGCTGTTTTTAACCATTGGCGATGTGCTCCGACAGGGCTCTCCGAATAGATTTGGTCTTATGCTGTGTTTTGGCATCATCGTGCCTCAAGTTCACTTTTTGATCCAGAAATGTTTGGTTTCTCTGAAAGGAATATTCCGTCCCTGA
The DNA here is from genome assembly GCA_036784905.1 of Acrossocheilus fasciatus. Classification (NCBI taxonomy): domain Eukaryota; kingdom Metazoa; phylum Chordata; class Actinopteri; order Cypriniformes; family Cyprinidae; genus Acrossocheilus; species Acrossocheilus fasciatus. Next base: position 5,140,351 of record CM071943.1, read on the forward strand.
GGCGACGACGTGCTTGTGAATCTGAATTATTCCACAAAACTGTTTTTGCTCATTTGCAGCTGTAGTGAAAGTCGCTGCAAGGGCCGACGATTCAGGTTTGGGGGCCTGTATTATGTTTATAACGGTAATCCCTCTGTTCCGCTTCTGGAGGTATTTTAACCTCTTATTTGACACAGAAGATCAAAATATATCCGCTTAATCCAAATCTGCACGCTAACCCCCGAGCTTGTCTGTGTTAATGTCTTGACGTGACAGTTCTCCTCTTTGTGTTCCTGGCTAGGATGGCAAATTACCTATGGGCGATTGGTTTTATGCCACAGAGTGATGGGAAAATGTGAAATTGCATACAAGTCTTACCGACAGAACGATCTCAAAGGGGAACTGAGGCAACGCGAGCAATAATGCATGACTTTTCCCTCTATCCCTCTTATTTAAACACGGCAACTCATTTTATAAACTTCACTGTCATTTCATATGTGCAGTGTCCCATGACATAACAGATTTAATAATTCATCAGACCTACAAAGAGATGAAAGGTCTTATACATGTAACCCTGTATAATTTAGAAAATGAATTATAAAAAGGAAATAGTTAAAAGAGTCTGTTAAAACAGTAAGCTAACCAGAAATGAGTAAAATAATATAAGAAAAAATGGTATAATTAAGTGAAAAGCATTTCAGTGTGGTGTTTGACATTTTAATGAATGTCCAATTACGTGAAGTCTAAACTGAAGTCCCGCCCCACCAGGCTAGTCGCTGGATGGGAGTAGCCGTTTTCTTTTCTCTTCGAGGCTGTTGAGAGACGAGCAGTAGCGTAATGTTGAAAAAGTTAAAATAATGGCAGAGAGGATTAAAACAGGTCTTCATATGGTTTAATTTCTTTGGATTTGGAGAGTATGCATTTTGTAATGTGTAAACTGCTATAAATGTGATTAATATATAGGGGAGAGTGGGGTAAGTTGTCACACTGTTCATAACTCCAAAACTAGAGGCTCTATCTCAAAAATCAAATAGCCACTTTGTGTGACTTCTTCTATAGTCAACTTCCTGTTCACGTGGTCAAGATCGCTCTAATCTGAGGTTAGCACAATTTTCTTATTTTTCTGCTTAAAAAGTAAAAGATTTGCACTTTAAATTTTATGCAATACAACTTTGTTAGGTATGAATGTTAAAAAATATTATTTTGCACAAAATAGAGGAGACAATAACATGTCTTTTGATACTTTAGCTGACATGCTATGTTGAGCTAACCTTGAGGTCTGTCTACGGGCCGCTAAAGAGGCACATCAACAGCGTGTGTGATGCCTGGATGAGGAACAACTCCGGGAAGACAATGTCAATTTATGGCATTCCTGGGATTGTGGCAATTTCCTATCCTCTGGCTGCGACCCCCTTGAACTTTCAGGTTGGCTTTAGGGTGGCTGGGGTTCAACCTTACAACAGAGATATATTTCTGAAAACCGAGTTTGCACCATCCTACGTCACAGATCGCCCCATTCAGAACCCTGCCCTGCCAGGCCCCAGCACCAACTGTGCTCTGACAGACCCCAGCACTAACCTGTCAGATCCCAGCACCAAGTCTGCCCTGCCGGGCCCCAGCACCAACTCTGCTTTGCCAGGCCCCAGCACCAACCTGTCAGATCCCAGCACCAACTCTGCCTTGCCAGGCCCCAGCACCAACTCTTCTCTGCCAGACCCCAGCACCAACCTGCCAGGCCCCATCACCAACTCTGCCCTGCCAGGCCCCAGCACCAACTCAGCCCTGCCAGGCCCCAGCACCAACTCTGCTCTGCCAGGCCCCAGCACCAACTCAGCCCTGCCAGGCCCCATCACCAACTCTGCTCTGCCAGGCCCCAGCACCAACCTGTCAGATCCCAGCACCAACTCTGCCTTGGCAGGCCCCAGCACCAACTCTGCTCTGCCTAGCATGCCCAGTTATGCTTCTGCTATCACCAGCTCACCCTTACCCAGCAATGCTATTGCTGACAGCAGGCTACCAACTCCAGAGGACATCCGGCCATATCCAAAAGCTGGCCCCCGAAAACCAGCCAGCAAAGGAAGAAAACAACGCACATCAGCAAGGGTTGATTGCCTACTAGGTTTCATAAACCGAACTGAGCAGTGTTTTGAGAGACTTTTCAAGAGTATTTTCGTTTCTGCTCTGACAGATCTGTTTTTGTCATTTGGAACAATTGAATCGAATCATTTCTCTACAATTCATTTTATTTATTTATTATTATTATTATTATTATTATTATTATTATTATTATTATTATTATTATTATTTATTTATTTATTTATTTTTTGATTCCTCAAACTGAATCTTTTGTATCAAATCTTTTGAGTCAAATCTTTTTGAACTGAACATTTCAACGAACTTCCTGAACTGAATCTTTTGTATCAAATCTTTTGAGTCGATTTTTTTGGAACTGAACATTTCAAACGAACATACTGAACTGAACCTTCCAAACAGAGTTTTGAACTGTTTTCTTCTGAACTGTTTATTTGGCCTTGTGTTCCACACCAAGGAGTTATTTTTTGACTTTGAGTGCACTGTCAAAATTATTAATTGTGAACATTGTAAATGTTTATGGTGATCTCAAAATTGTTGTATTCTAGGAAATTTGCATAGCCTATAGCAGGGGTGGGCAAACTCGGCCCTTCCAGGCCACTTTCCTTCAGAGTTTAGCTCCAACCCTAATCAAACGCACCCGAACCATCTAATCATTGTCTTCAAGACTACTAGAAGGATACAAGCAAGTGAGTTTTATCAGGGTTGGATCAAATCTCTGCAGGAAAGTGGCCAGGAAGGGCCAAGTTTGCCCATCACTGGCCTAGAGGGTGCACTCTACTGAACAAATAGACGACCAGAGTTCATTGGAGTTGAAAATGCATGCAATTGTGATCTTATATTGAACAAAGAAAATTGTGACAATTGTTTGATTGATTTTAAATTAATTACAAATTAATTGTATTTTCCTTTTTAAAAAACCCACAGTAACCAGTGCAAAAGTTATTTTCAATAAAAAAAAATAATAATAATAAATAAATAAATATATATATATATATATATATATATATATATATATATATATATATATATATATATATATATATATATATATATAATTTTTTTTTTTTTTTTTTTTTTTTTTGACTCAATTGTTGTTGTTTTAATTACATCTCCATAGTCAAACCTACTGGCCTAAGGTTGATATTAGCAGCAAGTGCATATTATTTGACACATGTGCTACATACAGACTTATTCAATACGCATCTACCAGGTCACCACTTTACTCTTCACACATATTATTACATTGGTTGCACTTTACAAGATTGGTTGCTTTGCACTTTAAATGCAAAGCAAGAATGTGCGACACCACATTTCTAATTGGATTGCTTGAATTAGCACAACTTTCAGGTGGACAAGCTTAATGAAAGAAAATCAAAAGTATGCCAAGAAAAACTTGCTGAAAAAGTACAGGGTTGATATGATTGTGTCTGTATTTTGTTTTTATTTTAGATAACCCACCTCAAAAAGTAGCATAAAAGCAAAATGAACTGTGCCGCTTTACATCTCAGTAAGTTATTTTATCCTGTAAAAGTCTGGCTCTGCAAGACTAGTTTGAATGTGGATGTGGAAACATTGTCAAAGAGTTGAGAAAAGTCATTGAGTTTCTACTTTGTTGATGTCTGACATTTTTGCATATTTAAAATGTCATTAAAATAATTGTGAATTCAGAATAAAAAAAAGAAAGATAATTTATGATTTACACTTATTTATTGGTCTGTTTTTGTTTTTCATTAAATCTTCAACAACAGAGCTGTTAAAGTCTTTAAAGTTCTGTCAGAACCGCTTATAATTAGTCTGTATCATTGTCTCTCCTTTTAGCATTATGCTGTTTATTATGCTATTTTACTGTCACAGATTTTAACACTTTTCATGAAACATTAGACGTGAGAACAATGATATTTAGAAAGGTTTTTGCTGTAGTTTTTTGTCTAAAAATGATGCTTTTAAAACTCAATTCCTTTTGTTTGAATTGCTTGCAGTGATGAAAACATACAGTACACAAATACTCATAATACATTTAAATTACATAAAGTATATGAATTGCATAAATACACTTAGGGTCCTATAAACCATCCCCCACCCCGAAATTCTGTTTTAATAGTTTAATAAAATGTAGTAGTAATAGTAATAGTAGTAGTAGTAGTAGTAGTGATAATAATAATAATAATAATAATAATAATAATAATAATAATAATAATAATAATAATAATAATAATAATAATAATAATGTCTAATCAATTTAATTCATAAAAACTATGGAATGTTTTATTTTATTGTAGAATTTTATTATAAATGTGTTGTGAGTTTTATTATTATTTTATTTTAGTTTTTTGATTCTGTGTTTTAATGCAAATTTATTATCAAAAACACTGATAATCAAATGAATGCATTAAATTTAATCACTCTTATAAAATGTAATATGATAACATTTGAGTTAAAACATGATTTAAGATTGTGCCATATTCCTTAAAATAGTTAAATAGTTGTTTTAAGGAATAAATTGTGTTATTAAATAGCATTTTGTGATTTAATTCACAGACATTAGTCCATATCACAATACAATCAAGTGTAGAGCCCTACTTTTGATTTTTTCATCCAAGTTTTGCCAAATTTAGTGACATTCCGTGCTATACAGTGAAATTAATTTTTATGGCAGTATTCTGCAATTCAGTCTGTTTTCCACATCACAGAAATCATAATTCCCTATATGCTGTCTTACACAAACAAAAGTCTGGTTCCAACAAGTCTGAAATCAATAACGTAATTCAGCTCCTGACTCTTGAGACTTCATTTTACGGCCTTCCTCATGTTTTTCCACTTACTTGCAAACATTACATGATTAATAAGCATAAATGCACAGTTAAACATTAGCTTCTTTCCTAAAGATAATATCTGAAGTGTATCTTTCGAGTCAAAATAAGGCGAAAGAAACTGTTGCAAGTGTTCTGGTACATCAAAGAGAATCAGTGTGTTGTTTATACAGTAAATTAATGTTATTTGCACTAATCTAATAAGTCATTTAATTTGCATTTATTTATGCTTCTTGAATCCATTTGCCATTTAAAATTCAGATTCATTTAGATTTGTCATGTTGTACAAAAAGGTTAACACTTCAATTTCTGTCCACAGTTTTACGCTTTGTCTAGTTAGTCAGCCTGAAATCATTCCGATTTGGTCTGTTTAATGTCCAGCACACAAAAACTATTGCTGAAAAGATTCATTTCAAAATGTCTTCTGTATTGCAATCTGCTGTGACAATCCTGACAACTAATCGATCACAACCTACAAAAAGCTCTTTTCTCAAAAACATTATGATAAAGAGGCAAACATACACTTATTACAAATGCACGCTGTAATGTAAAAGACAAATTTATGCTTTACAAAGACTGTCAAAATTGAGTTTAGAGCTCATTTTGACAATGGAAAGGTCAAAGATGTTTTCAAATGTTCCACATTTTACAAACTATTCCAAGGATTTCTATCTTACAATTTGCAGAATATGATTATGAAACCTTGGGGACACAGCATTCTCTAAAATAACTCCAAGGTTAGTATGTACAATCGTACAAACAACAACCCATGAACATTTAACATAAACTTATAACACTGACTCATAAAATGCATTAAACTAAAGTCATACAGTGCTTAAAGGAACAGTATACATACGAGTGATCATAAAAGTAAAACCTGTGTATCTACAATTTTCCTTCAGAAATCTTCCAGAGGACGTAATTTTTCAAAAATTAATTTTGTGTTATGGAAGAAATTTATAGTATAATGTATAGTATTCCTGTTTTTGGCTTATACTGCATTCAAGGTACACATTTTATCAGCACTTGCTTTTCCTGGAATTCAAATTCATGACCTTGGCGTTGATAGTGGCATGCTCTACTATTTGAGCTACAGGAAGGCGATGAATAACAATGAGTAAATAATTATAGAATTTAATTTTTTTGGGAGAACTATTCATTAATTTGTAAATTAGGAGCTCACAGAACCGATTATTACAGTAACACTATGTTAGCATACCTGTTCGTTAAGTCACTCTCATTAAAATCAGCAGGGTCTCAAATAGATTGACGTCAACCATAGTGTTCACAACTTTGTTAATTATGGTGAAAAATATCAGACGTGTAGAGAAGATCAGAAGTTTCTTCAAAGTTGATCCATTTTGTGAAGAACTCTGTCAAAAAGATTAGGTTCTCATCCTACAAATGAATGATTTCACAAAAAAAAAAAATAAATAAATAATAATAAATAAATAAATAAAAATAGTCACCAGTAACTTTCATACTAAAATGTATTATAGATTTATGAAAAACTGTAGGAACAAGTGAAACCAGACATATGCAAAACATACTCTAGATTGCCTTATAAACATTTTAAGATTAAATTGTATACATGTCATCTTAACCTTTTGATCCACACTACCCGACTGAGTTTTTTTTTTTTCTATATCTTTGCAATAAATTTATTTTATCATTCAGAATTCCAGGAATTCCTCAGTTAACTTGCTTTTGATCATCACAAATTCTTATTTCTATTTTTTCTTTCTTTTTGAATAAAAATTGTTTTTGTATCACTACCCCTCTAATGCACAACATGGGTCTAAAATGACCCATATTCATTTCCTATGTTATTTGAGATATGCATGAGTGTTTCTTTGCTGAAACTCTGAAATGTTTTTTTTCTATCATTTATTATTCCAGATAGTCTTTAAATATATTGTTTTTGACTTAAACAAATCATTTTGTTTATCTTTTCTTCCTTACTTTATAAACAAACAGTTTTTTTTTTTTTTTTTGTATCTATCAATTTTACAAACTTGGGTCTAAAATGACTCCTATCCATTCCCTATATTATTTCAGTCATGCCTGAGTGAATTCTTTGCTGAATCTTTAAAACAAATGTATTTTATAATTTATTATTCCAAGTATACATGAAACATCTTGTTTTTGATTTCCATAAATCATTGTTTATTTGTACTTTCTTCACTTTATATTAAAAAAAAGAAAAAAAAAGTTTTTGTGTTTCTACATCAATTTTACACACCTGAGTCAAAAATGACCCACATAGTAACCTTTTGATATTTGCACACTTTTTTTTACTGCAGAAAACTATTCACATGCCCTATACATTTCACAACTCAACATGGCTGCTTTTGTATAATTGATGCATTATAGTCTTACTTTATATTTTATTACCACAGAAAATATTTGATATTGTGAAAGATAACTGGATATAATATTTGTTAGACTAAGGTTACCTTGACCTTGAAATCTATTACTAGTGAGACCAATACTGTTAGCTAGCTTGCTGTTGACATTCTATTTTAGCTAGCTAACGTTAGCGAGGTCAACAAAATAAGTCAAAATAATACGTTATTACATACAAGTATATGTCCATGCTGTCAGGCATAAACCTCGTATCTCCACATTTCATAATTTTTATTTTTTGTCATAAATCAATACTATTGGTCACCCTTTATGTCTCTGTCAGTGTTCCAGAAAAGTAATGGTTTTGGACATACAACTCAACTCAACTGTCTGACAGTGTACTCTTGATCTAGAGCAGGGATGGCAACTTCGGTCCTGGAGGGCCACTGCCCTGCAGAGTTTAGCTTTAACCCTAATCAAACACACCTGAACAAGCTAATCAGCGTCTTCAAGATCACTAGAAAGCTACAGGGAGGTGTGTATAATTAAGGTTGGAGCTAAACTCTGCAGGATATTGGCCCTCCAGGACCGAAGTTGCCCAATCCTGATCTAGAGTGTTAGTATGGATGATCCCAGGCTGTATCTGAAATTGCCCCCTATACCCTCATTCACTATTCCCTACATTAGTCCACTCATACAGTTCACTTGAAGGAGTGAATGAAAACGAGTGAGTGAATTCGGACACTGAGTGCACCGGAAGGACTGCCGCTTTTGCATATTTGCTTGCTGTTTAATAATCATTTGAAACGGGCAACTCCAGTAGTAAGATTGAAGGATTTATCTTGACCTCTTTCACGGAAATTATGTATAAACCCTAATAGTCAATTTACAATTAATTTGTACCTTTTTGTATTTGTATGATGCTGTATGACACGGTATTACGCCGTGGACGAGCGCTTCTAAAATAAATGAATGGATGATTCAGCTGTGGGCGCCATCTTCTGGCGAGACGTGGGAATTCATTCACAGTGCATTATGGGTTATCTCTAGCCGTTGAGTGTACATCGGTTGTATACTCGTTTTTGCGGTGCCTTGTGGGATTGAATGAGTGCACTCGAGAACATCCACTATGGTTTCGAACACCACTTAAAATGGCAGTCCCCTCTAATAGTGCTCTATTTGAGGGTACAGGGGGTGATTTCGGATACAGCCCCAGACATTCTAGATCAGGGGTGTCAAACTCAGTTCCTGGAGGGCCAGAGCCCTGCAGAGTTTAGATGCAAGCCTAATTAAACACACCTGATCCAGCTAATCAAGTCATTTAGGCTTATTTGAAAACTGCATAGTTTATGTGGCTGCAGCCCCCTCAAAATCGGCTGCAAGAACCTTGATGATGAAACACTTTATTCTCATTGGTTAGATTCTGTCATGACAAGCACAAGGTGTTGTGTGCTTATTCTAACAATTAAATTCCAGTAATGCTCACAAATCTGTGTTTTTATAAAAGTAAAGCATTTTTAGTGTACTTGCACTGTTATCTAGAGCCATGTTTATCCTTGTTTAAAACACTGGCATATATACCCCCACTCAAATGAAGACTCATTTGATGACATTAAAGATTGATTATTTTTCTAAGAGGAAATTCAGACCCAGTCCAATAGATGGACCATAGTAAAAATGGTTTGCACTTACTCATGTAAGCGGAAATGGAGATGGCCCATGGTGCTATGGTACAATGTGCTCGATGTTGTCACCCTCAGTGCCTGCACCAGGGGAGGCCAACATTGGTCCTGGAGAGCCTGTATTAAGCAAACACACCTGAGCAAGCTAATCAAGGTCTAAGGGTTACTAGAAAGCTAGAGGCAGGTGAGTTTTTATCATGGTTGAAGCAAAACTCTGCAGGGCTGTGGCTCTCCAGGACAGACGTTGGCCACCCCTGGCCTACACAAACTTCACTACGCAACACCCTGATTACATGTGTGGTGTGACCAATGCATGACAGCTATTCATCAAGGAGTTGGTCAAAGCGCTTGTCATGCCACATATGAAGAGGTGCTTGGAGGGCAGGTCCCACGTTCAAAACCATATTACAGAGGCAAAGCAAAGATTTAGGATAAAAACAAAACACAGTCACCACCCGGCCAGAGGAATACATCAGACAGAAGGGTCAATCGAAGAGGATGAGGTGCAAGATCTGCCCAGCTGACAAAGACAGACAAGTCAGCAGCTGGTGTTCAGTGTCTGGCCTGTGTGCAAGGAGCACAAACCTGTAGCTGTCATTTGTAAGGCATGTAAGCACTGTGATGTCAATTTGAGATGGCGCTGTACCTGTGTGATTTTATTTTGTTAGTTTGATTTTCATCTGTTCAGTCACATTTACTACACACTACAGAGGGAGGGGGGGGGGGGGGGGTAAAATATTAATTTGGGGTCATTTTTAAAATATATTTTGAATATTCATGGATCGTGGAATTTATAGATCAGGGAATATTTTGTGCTGAAATAAACGGATTTCAAAAGATAAAACAAAACAAAAAAAAATGCCCAGCAAAAAATGAAATAACATAAGAAATGAATACGGGTCATTTTAGATACATTGTGTATTAGAAGGGGTTTTCATAGCTTGTGCATCAAAGGGTTAAAGGTGTTGTATGTAATTGTTGACTGTACTAAAGCATAATATCTTTCTACTGTACGTACAGTCGTGGCCAAAAGTTTTGAGAATAACATAAATATTAGTTTTCACAAAGTTTGCTGCTAAACTGCTTTTAGATATTGGTTTCAGTTGTTTCTGTGATGTACTGAAATATAATTACAAGCACTTCATACGTTTCAAAGGCTTTTATCGACAATTAAATGACATTTATACAAAGAGTCAGTATTTGCAGTGTTGGCCGTTCTTTTTCAGGACCTCTGCAATTCGACTGGGCATGCTCTCAATCAACTTCTGGGCCAAATCCTGACTGATAGCAACCCATTCTTTCATAATCACTTCTTGGAGTTTGTCAGAATTAGTGGGTTTTTGTTTGTCCACCCGCCTCTTGAGGATTGACCACAAGTTTTCAATGGGATTAAGATCTGGGGAGTTTCCAGGCCATGGACCCAAAATTTCAATGTTCTGGTCCCCGAGCCACTTAGTTATCACTTTTGCCTTATGGCACGGTGCTCCATCGTGCTGGAAAATGCATTGTTCTTCACCAAACTGTTGTTGGATTGTTGGAAGAAGTTGCTGTTGGAGGGTGTTTTGGTACCATTCTTTATTCATGGCTGTGTTTTTGGGCAGAATTGTGAGTGAGCCCACTCCCTTGGATGAGAAGCAACCCCACACATGAATGGTCTCAGGATGCTTTACTGTTGGCATGACACAGGACTGATGGTAGCGCTCACCTTTTCTTCTCCTGACAAGCCTTTTTTCCAGATGCCCCAGACAATCGGAAAGGGGCTTCATCGGAGAATATGACCCAGTCCTCAGCAGTCCATTCACGATACTTTCTGCAGAAGATCAATCTGTCCCTGATGTTTTTTTTGGAGAGAAGTGGCTTCTTTGCTGGCCTTCTTGACACCAGGCCATCCTCCAAAAGTCTTGGCCTCACTGTGCGTGCAGATGCACTCACACCTGCCCGCTGCCATTCCTGAGCAAGCTCTGCACTGGAGGTGCCCTGATCCCACAGCTGAATCAACTTTAGGAGACCAAAGTTTTGAGAATGACACAAAAACATCCTCCGAGAGCAACTTCTCCCAACCATCCAAGAACAGTTTGGTGACAAACAATGCCTTTTTTCAGCATGATGGAGAACCTTGCCATAAGGCAAAAGTGATAAGTAAGTGGCCTGGGGAACAAAACATTGAAATTTTGGGTCCATGACCAGGAAACTCCCCAGAACTTTATCCCATTGAGAACTTGCAGTCAATCCTCAAGAGGCGGGTGGACAAACAAAAACCCACAAATTCTGACAAACTCCCAGCATTGATTATGTAAGAATGGGCTGCCATCAGTCAGGATGTAGCCCAGTAGTTGATTGACAGCATGCCAGGACGAATTGCAGAGGTCTTGAAAAAGAAGGGTCAACACTGCAAATATTGAGTCTTTGCTTAAACTTAATGTAATTGTCAATGAAAGCCATTGGCACTTATGAAATGCTTGTAATTTTACTTCAGTATACCATAGTAACATTTGACAAAAAGATCTAAAAACACTGAAGCAGCAGACTTTGTGAAAATTTATATTTATGACATTCTCAAAACTTTTGGCCACGACTGTACTAAATCAGTACCCATTTTAACCGCTAGCTGAGTGTCAATATTATATATTGCACAGTGAAAAAAAAAAAAAAAGTGTTAAAAAAAGCTGCATTATAGCATGAATTGTAAGGCTTTTTTTTTTTTTTTCTGTATAACAGTGCAGATACACAGATGCATCTGTATACAAGGTGTTTATTGTATTGCAACTGGTTTCAAGGATGGTGCATTGGTAGAGGATCCTGCTCTGAAATGGATCTTTAGAGAGTGTCATATGTTTGCTGAGTGAAAAGGCTGTGGAAAAAAAAAAAAAAAAAAAAAAAAAAGGTTGTGCTGAAAGCCCTGATATGGAGGTGGTTTAAGCATGTTTATGCAAATGACTAACCGCATGCATGCAGTCGCTCATTTAGAACAATCCAAATTTGTTAACATTAGAACAAGGTTAAAAACATATTAATGTTCTCCTGTGCTTACAAAATATTCCATGCAATTATTAGTGAATGAGAGCCATTTTCAGTGGAATGTCTTGTTCTGCTTGTCACTGCATCACCTGAAGCAACTTGTGTGACCCATCAATAAAATGCATACTAAATTCTCACCAAATAATGCAAGCAGACATGTAGAGGTGGTATCGGAAACAAGTACTATATGAAATTCTATTGCAATGCAATGCAACGAACATTAATTATTTTACTAGTTCAACTGTATTTTTGTTGTTCTGAATCACAAAGGCATAGTTGGGAGTTTCTTCAACTTTGTGCACTTTTAATGTTCCAGTGATTGAGAGAACTTTTTCTTCTCATTAAAATTTCTTGGAAACTTTCTGCCATGCTTTCATCATTTATTTTTACAAACAGATTTTTCTTTGCCCTTCCTTAGACTTTGAGTGTTAAATGATGGTAATTCAATGTAACAATTAAAACTCCAATGCTCTAAACAAGTTAAATCATTTACAGTGTGAAAAATGATTTGATCACATTTTTAAAACAATTGCTCCACGTTTCCACCACAACCAACCATAATGAAATTAAGTTGTGCACTTGTTTACTGCACCAAGCAGACATCATTTCAATGAACAGCACTGTGATGAAATATGAAAGGATATGATGTGTCAAGAAAACAAGGAAAATGATGGTAAATGCCACTTGTGAACAGATTTTTTTGTATAATTTTCAGTAAAGTTTCAATTTTGTCAAGTTTATGCACAAATTGGAAGGAGTCTGCCAATCTGTTTAAATCAAACTATTAAATAAAATTAATCAAACATAACATGTTACAAGATATCATCAGCAACATGAGAAAAATAAATCAATTTGATTTGGCATTTCACAACACATGTTAGACTAATTAATAATTATACTGCATTTGTAGTCGTAGAAAATGTAACTCAACAAAGCTGTTAATGAAACATGTCTAGACATATTTCATCAAATCTATCAATATATTTTATGCATCTTTCCTGTCAAGAAAGGGCATACAATTTGTTAGTGAAGTGAAGTCGCTTGTGACTGAAGCACCTGCAGCACCTGTTATGAGCAGACTGCTACTAGAGCACCCAGTAATGATCGGATGTATTATATGTACTGTCAGTTCCCATAGAATTTTTCAATTGAATTGCCTTTGCTTAATATTTCATGTTAACAGCACATTTGCATGTACATTTACAGTTAAAGACTTAAAAATACATTTTTACACATAATTATAGCACAAAACATTTATGGAAAATGAAATTGAATTCCACATTCAAGTGCTTTTCTTCAGAGATTATTTAGTAAAATATATTTGTGTGTGTGTGTGTCTGTTCCACAGAGGTTATATAGGTTTGAAACAACAATGAGGGCCAGTAAGTTATGACAGACAGTGGTGAAATAGTCCTTTATCATAGCCTACAGCAGCTTACCTTTGTGTCACTATGTGACAAAGTACATGACTGAAGAAACTGCAACACTGTTTATAGGGATATGACAGGGATATATTATCATTCTTGATTTTTACACAAAACATGTTTACAATTCATATCATACAATCCTACACCAAATTATGTGCTGAATCCAATTGCAGAGGTACTGATTTCAGATTTGGCTTGTTCTGACACAAATTAAGGCCTGATGTCATTTCATATGAAATCACTGAACAAAATCCGGATTATTGAAGACTGAAGCACTTGCCTAGACCATCTGGGTATGATCCAAACTTTTATCATTGACATTGTCAATTAACTAAGGCTGATCCAACTAGTGAGACTAGACTGGTGTAATCCATACCGTAATGAGACAGGTGACCTGCTGGTGTCTGTGCGGTGCAGATAAAGAGCCCATGTACGGCGTTTCCTCAGACGGCAGGTGTTTTCCGTGGCAGGTATGAGACACTTCTCTTGGCTCCACCGCAGACATTGTGATGCAGGAAGGCATCAGTCCAAGCATTCTCGTTCCACTATAATCACTTCCAACCTTGCCAAAAAAATTTGGCACTTACAATAATAGTACCCCTATTTTCTCTTCTTTTTCTTCTTTTTTTTTATCAAAATTCAATTATGAAAAGAAAATTATGCGTCATCATAATTGCAACGTGGAATGAAATTAGATGCAAATTAGCATGGTGGTGTGCAATTGTTTGAGTTTTTTGTGTGCGCGTGTGTCATGGAATAATGGTGTAAATGTTGATAAGGACAAGAGGAGAAATAATTTGTCTCCTGGCATTTGGGATGAGAGAGAGAATAGAGGTGCTGGTACCTGCACAAAAGCAAACTGGAGAGAGGGCATGCTGGGAAAACAGGTGCCAGGATGCATGCGAGTACAAAATGGTGCTTTGACAATGAGAGAAAATGACTACCAGCCTCTTTCACCTTTTGCAGCACAATAGCCATAATTAAACACGTCTGTTGTATGTTGTAGGAACCAGCTATGGCATTTTATAACCTCACACTGCCTTTGTTTTTGTGTTAGAGTCCTATAAAAGAGGCTGTATGATGCAATAGAATATTGGGGGTGTTTAAACTAGTGTACTGCATGTTTATCGTTATTTGCATTATGCATAACATGAAGAGTATGTGACTTTTCTGTATGCATGGACTACAGAAATCTATCAAAATGTGTAGTGCACAACCCTCAAACACTGAAAGTCTGAAATATTGTCTCCTGCACTGCATTCTAATGTTGTATTGAAAAGCTGTGTGTTTGTAAGAAACAAATCCATCACAATTATTTTTAACTACAAACCGTTGCAATCGTTATTGTTCATGTATATATGTATTTATTTATTTTTCCTGAAAATATTTATTTGGATGTTACTTCAATTTTATTGTTACCACTTGTTTCAAATTGTTCAGAGAATAATCAAAAGTAACATTCTGATAAAAATGTTAAATGACTAAATGCAATGTTCCCTTGTTAGTAAATGTTAGCAAAATGTTCTTAGAATGTTCTTAGTTCATACTGTGATTGACTAACCAGAATCTAGTATATCTTAATAAATAAATGTCCTGCCCACCTCATATAGTTTCAAAGTTTGTTATTTCTTGTTAGCAATCATTTTAAATTGAGTAGCTTGACTGTAGCTCTCATATTTTAAATTTTGAGTAGCCTGCAACTTAGGAAGGCATGGTTTTGTAGTATAATTGCCAACACTACAATTTCCATTGCAAATCATTCATCATTACAAAGTTGCAGAATGTCTGGCACAGAGAACGATACTGACCCGGTCTGTTGACTAACTGTACAGTATAGCCTCTTGATCTGTATATTAACTCTGTATTTCAGGGCAGCGATTTGTATCTTTGTGACTGCGTTCACCAGCACCTCGGCTCAGCTGTTCCTTTCTCAGCAGCAGTTCTGTCTTAGAGCTAATGGCTCCTTCTCCTACAATCCCTCGTCTGAACTGTGACAGCTCACAGAGCCCTGTTTCACCCCTGATAGTCAGCCTGCCAAAAATGTCTGAATCTCGTTAGCAGACGCCGACGTGTGGCATCGCTGCAAACCCTGTGCAAGAAGTGGCGTCAGAGACGACTAAACGTTTTCGGCGGGTGCCTTTGGTTCTAAGCGCCTCTGCCAGCCCAGATTTCAGACATTAGCATTTGTCCTTGTGTCTGGCAGGCAGCAGAACCTCGAAAAAAACTATGAAAAAGCTGGTATTGAGTGAATATCCACTCCCAGCAGTTAGCTTGTCTGTCTCTGCCCACCTCATTTGCAGTCCCAAGATGTCTACCCACCCATCCTAATAGTTATAATATGGTGCCATGGTCATTCTCTTATGGCAGCGGACACATGCATCATGGCGCTGGCAACTTGCTCAGGCTGGCAAGGGTGCATATTGTCTGCAAGGGGTTTGGCGCCTGGAGTGGTGGTGTTTCCGTGTCATTGCTTTCACGGCCGCGCCCAGCTGTTGTCTTGGACATGGATTTCATTTCTGTGGGTGATCTCAGTAGTGACAGGGCTCGGAGCGTTGCTGGCAGGATGAACTGATCTCCTGCGGAGCTCGATCAGCAACTCTTCCCTGTCTATTAGTGGTGCAGAGGATTCTGGGAATAGATGGCCAGTGGTCTGCAGTTCTGTGGAAAATAATTTTTGGGATACTGAAATGTTAGAGAATATATCTTGTGTTGCTACTGTGAGAACAGTAATATTGTAAAATAAATAAATAAATAAATAAATAAAAATGTTACTTAGCCCAAATGTTGGATGGATGGATGGATAGATAGATAGATGTAATATTGAAAAGTCCTACCTGGTCTCATGGCATTTACGTACCTGGGTGCACTTTTTAGCGTGGCAAAGTCAATGTGAACTGCATTGTATGACTTGCATAACCCAAGTGAATAGACTGCATAACTCAATTTACTTCCATAAAAGTGAAATGGCATTTTAAAATGGGGAGATAAATAAATAAAATGGGAATTTCTTCCTTCACAAATTGATTGAAAAGTGACCATTATAAACCATTATGAAGACAAGACTAAATGAGTTTGTTATTAGGCTGCCTTTTAGAGTTTTTGCTATTTCCTAGCCTTTTAGTTAAACATTTTTCTTTGGAATGACATACGTCTTGCACAATAAAAAGAGGAACATGCAATAAGAAAGTAGGATCTTCTTGGATTTTATATTGACTTTTATAGTAAACAAACACAAGTGAAGTATGTATGACTTTGTGATTGATGGGCATTTGGATTTTGGGGAAACAAAAAAAGTTGTTTAAGTGTGTCGGCCAAGCTAAAGTGTAAGTAATGCTATTTGGGGGAAAAAATCATTCTTGTTAAACTGTCAATAAATAAATTATATATAAATAAATAAATAAACTATATCTTTGTGTATCTGGCAGAACGTATATGTGTTCTTACGTTCATCTGGGTCAACATATGTTAGCTACACAACCCAAGATGGATCATATGCTAAATGAAGGAAAAGCATCAGGGGAATTTCCTGCACTCACTGGTCCAGAATCTTCTTGCACCTGGTGTACTCAGGTGACAGCCAGCCAGCTGAGTCCAGGATAGTTTTTCCTTGCTTTCTCCATCTCACAGTGGCGGTCAATGCCTTGTGCAAATCCCTGAAATGTGGTTGACACTTGCTATACAGCTAAACTGCACCATGAACTGACACTATAAGACCAAATACTATTTGGCAATAAAAAGAATAAAAAGAAAAAATATGTTTCTTATGTACTGTATGAATACTTGATTCTAAATTAGGCCAGTGTTACATTTTGCCATAAAATGATCATGAAATGTAATTTTCAATGTGTGTTTTCTTAAGCACTATGTAGTTGGGCATAGTTTTTTATGTGTCACAGGCATATTTTGTAGTTTTAATCCTGTCCTAATCTAAAACTTTTTTTTTTTTTTGCTTTGATAAATTGAGAACCTCAGAAGTATATATATATATATATATATATATATATATATATATATATATATATATATTTTTTTTTTTTTTTTTTTTAATAAACCAGTTCAGTGATTGATGTAAATGAATCACTCAAAGTTGTTTCACTTGTTTCTTCCTGAATGAATCAGTATGTTTGAACAAATCATTTAAGTCACTGATTCAAATAACTCACCCATGAAGACTATCAGTTGTTTGTGCCTGAATGAATTAGCATTTTTGAATGAATCGAGAAAGAATTATAGCCTCTGAATAGGGCTTTAGTAATAATTTAATCCCAATGCTCTCTGAATCAGTACTTAAAATGACATCCTATTTTAATAACTGTAACTCAAACATTGTTTATAAAGCTAACCGTGTCCAAATAGTTCTTTAAATAAAGACCCGTTTGAAAATATATGCAGCATTTTTGACACGAACCTGCAGAAACGCTCTGCAAAAGCAGCTTATTTAAGCAATTCATCGCTGCGATCCGGTGTGCATATATATGCCAGGATCTCTAAAGATCAACTTCCGTGTTGCTCGGTGACTGCTGGAGGAACAACAGAAGGTGACGGGCATGCTATGGTGAGACAATTACACATAACATACAGAACCTTATAGGGCACTGAGAGTGACATGAAATTGATTTTCTAAGTGCTGCCTATTCGGCCCACTTCATTCACTCTGAAATATGATTACCTGACCTGCAAATACTGCTTGTCCTGCACAAACACAATATGTTGAGAACAGGATGGAGGTGAGAACAGAATGCAATATTTAAAAAAAATAAATAAATAAAAACCAGCTTCAGAATTTGGAGAAGCAAACTAAGCTGATAAAATAGGGTCAATTATAAATTCAAATTGACTTTAATTTGTACAGTATTTAATTCGAATATTCCTTGAAAAAGATATTCATCCTCCTCCATCAATTTCCCCTTATTTTACATTTGCATTTTATCATTGTGTTGTGACTAATCATGATAGACATTCTAATGAATGTTTCACATATTATTTTGGAATAGCTTATCTCTGTTTTCTAATCATAGAGTATCTGTCAGGCAGACACTTGACCTGTGATTCTCATTATCTTTGTCTTTTATGAAGCTTAGATTTGTGGTGAAATTGTGTTACAAACATGAGAATAGTGACTGCTTTATGTGCAATCATAATGGGACTTGCTTTTTGAAGACAGTGACAACAAATGAAGGCTGTTTAGCATTTGAAAGTGAATTAATGACACTTTCAGCAAACAAGGGAATTTTGTGATGCTCTCTTTATGAGACAGGAAAGGACTATTACACTATATTCATATAATGAGATAAATGTAGGCATAAAATACATACAGTACACATGAGCCCATCCACCATTAAAGTAGGCTTATGTGAGAGTAATCAAGGAAGCATTAATGTTTAGATCACTTTATTATTGAATATACATATATATACAGTACATATATACACATGCATGTATATATTTAAGAAAAATGTTACATTTATATATTAAATATAGTATATATATATATATATATATATATATATATATATATATATATATATATATATATATATATATATATATATATATATATACTATATTTATATACACTGTATATATATCAACATGGCAACGCCTAAATTGATTAATCACAAATTAAAAATATTTATTTGCTTGTAAACAATTAATGTGTATCAGTGAGTCACAATACATTGTATGATAAATTAATTTTTTAAGAATCTTTTGCAGAGACAGGTATGTAAAATCTACTGTAGTAAATTATGTTCTCTGTTGATAATCACACACCTGCAAAATTTGGTTGCCAGGGGATGTTTGCATTGACAGTAACACCTGCAAAGCAACCAGTAGCATTATCATTTGGTAGATCAGTCGCATGTCTTTTGCAATAACTGCCTGTTTCCAAAAGCAAAGATGTAGCCCCGCAAGTACCTACTACTATATAAATGGGAATGCAAACAGATTCAAATATGGATAAGTCCTGCTTTTGTGAATCATGTTAAGCCATCAATAGCGATTCAAACTGGACCACAAAGGCATTCATCCCAGTGTCAGTGTGTATTCATTCTTCACATGTAAAAAGCTCTATGTGTGTTCTCTGTTGACAGCATGAGAGAACGTTTTATCTGTAGCATGTAAAACTTCACGTGATGACACGGTCAGCTGTATTCTGTGATAAGAACCGCGAGTCTCACGAGTGCCAAATCCAGCAGCCTCAGCAACACAAACCTCCGCTTGCTGCTGAGCTGGCTTTTATCACCTTGGAGAGATAATCTTTTACTTCATTAATTTTTCTCAAGCTGTCATTTTAAGCATGAATGGGGTCTTACGTGAGGCAGTGGATACCCTGCATCTGTGGTCGTATAACCTACGTACAGTATAGCCAGCAGACAGCAGCCTTTTGTTGCTAAGGTTTCTGTGCAAACAGTGTGTTAAACAATTCACTGAAGAGTAAACACATTTAAGGCCTTATGCTGTTGTCAGGATGTTTTGGAGATGTGTCTGCGAAAGTGATGATTTTTAAATTAGTGGGAGGAAGCAGAGATTGCAATATATGGTAAATGTAGACGGGTATTTTGGTTAGCAACAGGGGTTTGTGAACCTGCCCTCCACATTTGTCAGGCGTAATAGCTTTGTCAGTTATGCGACAGAGTCTAGCTGTGAGAGGCAGTGGAGGAGGTATTACTGTTTAGCTCACTTTATCATTGAAATGCAACAGGGCTGACTTTAATGCAGGCCCCCTACTGGACGCACTGGCGTCGACGCTTGCAGGAGGCCAGCGCTGCATACATCAGCGCATGACACGAGACAGAGGTGGAAAACAAAGTAAGCAATTACATGACTATATTACAGTGCGAATGAATTTACTTATAGGAAGACAGGTTGGAAAAATGTTCAATGACTTTTAAAATCAGTAAGACGGCGCTGAATTGAAGCCTGGGAAATGTGCCCGTACTGTTTCAGGCCCCAGTGGGAAATGTTTAAACATTTTGCTTTGTGTGGATAGACTCGATGTTTTGTTCCTGGGGTTTAGAGAAAAATAAAGTTTTACAGCACCATTCAGTCATGAGCCACCGAGTACTTTGTGACTTTGAGTCAGCTGAATGCATTGTTAGCTTAAAGTCAACATGAAACAACATTCTCAAACCATTTTACTTCTCTAATCTGACATATTTTTTAGTGAAATGTCATATTCAATGAGAAAAACTTAATGGAGGAGGAGAGTAAGATTATTTTGCAGCCAGATGGTGTAGTTACTGTATGACTTCGACAAGCAGGGGTCGAGCACCCAAGTGGACCGTGTTCCAGTGAAGAAGACAGAAAACCCAGATGGACACGTCCACTGTTGGCAACACCAGTCGATTAAAAATGCATAAAAAGCGGCATTTTGCAAAGGTAACGCCATAGTATCATGTCCACAAATAGAGGATGTATAGTACTGTGTGCACCACTGAGTTTACTGAGGCACAGACAAACATAAGTGTTAATAAACAACATATTACTAGTGTTTCTCTTCTGTTAATGTGATGAGCATCCATACTGGATTCTGAAGTTGGAGTTGTTGCGATTCCTCTGAGATTCCGAGACGGAACTCCAACTGGGGAGGGCGTTCCAGTTAAAAGTTCTTACTAGGAACTTGGAATTTCCAACTTCCGAGTACAAATGAAACGCACCATTGGTGTAGGGTCACAAACAAGCAGACCCGATGCTAATCAGGTGTGTATAATATAACAACACAGCTGCAAAATGTGTTGAGACGTGGTTTCTGGGGGTGTTAAATAGTGGTGCAAATACCAGTAAACTGACTACAGCAAACCTTAGTAAAGCAGGTTGGGGCAGTCGTGGCCTAATGGATAGAGAGTTGGACTTGTAACCTGAAGGTTGTGGGTTTGAGTCTCAGGTCTGGCAGGGATTGTAGGTGGGGGGAGTGAGTATCCAGTGCTCTCTCCACCCTCAATACCACGACTGAGGTGAGACCCTTGAGCAAGGCACTGAATCCCCAACTGCTTCCGGGGTGCTGCAGCATTGGCTGCCGACTGCTCCAGGTGTTTGTTCACTTCTCACTGCTGTGTGTGTGCACTTGGATGGGTTAAATGCAGAGCACAAATTCCAAGTATGGGACACCATACTCAGCCGCATTTCACGTCATTTCCTTTAACTCATTTATACTTTCTTCCCATAAATTTTGGGTCTGAAAGGAAAACTCCTACACATGCCTATGCAATAAGGTCAGCTAAAACAATAACTGTGTCCACACCTTTTCATTGCTAATGTTTCACTGCATGTCTTTAGTAAATCCTGGCAGCATTTTATTTTATTTTTTTCCGCCAAAATAGGGTTTGCATTGGTGCAAGCTGCATATGAATCTGGCCCTAGGCCTCTTTACACAAGTTATGTTTATATGAACCCTAAACATAGCAATTAAATTCACATTTCTATTTGGATATGCATTATGTGTATTGAAAACAAAATTTTAGTGCATAGACAGCTCACATTCAATGTGTTCAGAACCGGAGAAGGCTGTAATGTCACCTGAGCTACTTGTGTTTTGCTTTTGTTTTTTCCTTAATGACATATTTAAAAATAAATCTGACATACAGTCATGGCCAAAAATATCGGCACCCTAGGTAAATATGATCAAAGGCAGCTTTGAAAATTAATCTGCATTGTTAATCATTTTGATCTTTTATTTAGAAAATTCACAAAAATCTAACCTTTCATTGGATAATAAGAATTTAAAATGGGGGGGAGGGTCATTATGAAATAAATGTTTTTCTCTAATACACATTGGCCACAATTAACAGCACCCTTTTATTCAATACTTTTGGAAACCTCCATTTACCAGTTTAACAGCTCTAAATTTTCTCCTATAATGCCTGATGAGGTTAGAGAACACCTGGCAAGAGATCAGCGACCATTCCTTCATCCAGAATCACTCCAGACCCTTTAGATTCCCAGCTCCATGTTGGTGCTTCTTCTATTCAGTTCACCCCACTCATTTTCTATAGGGTTCAGGTCAGAGGACTGGAATGACCATAGCAGAAGCTTGGTTTTGTGCTCACTGACCCATTTTTGTGTTGTTTTTGAGGTTTGTGTTTGGATTATTGTACGGTTGGAAGATCCAAACATGGCCCATTATAAGATTTCTAACAGTCAGTCACTTATTGATTTTTTTTATCTGTTGTCCAAACAAGATGTGCAGGACCTCCAGCAGAAATATAGGCCCACAACATCAAAAATACAGCAGTATATTTCATTGTACACATGGGGTACTTTTTATCCCTGTATTCACCGAACCCATCTTGAGTGTTTGCTGCTAAAAAGCTATTTTGTTTTTGTTTCATCTGACCATAGAAGCTAGTCCCATTTAAAGTTCCAATCGTGTCTGATAACTGAATATGCTGGGGTTTGTTTTTGGATGAGCTAGGAGAATTTTTCTTGAAACCCTCCCAAACAACATGTGTGTCAGTGATTCGTCACAATCACCACAGTCAGCATCCAGGACAATCACCTGCTCACAGTCACCTGAATACTAATCACCCGCACCTGCTGTCACCAATCAAGCCACAGTATAAACACACACACATCTCAACCTCACATTGTCTGGTCTACTGTTCACCTTCATGGACTGCTCTGGACTCCCCAAAGAATTGCCTACCTGGTATACTTACCCTTGGACACTCTCCGCCGATCCTCCTACAAATCCTGTTGTTTCTGATCCAAGATCCTCCACCAACCTGCAAAAGAAAACACATCAGCAAGATCACAGCTAAGGACTCTGAATCCCATACTGTCTTGCTCACTCACCTGCCTTTTGCCTCTCCCATTCCAGTTTCTCAATTCCCCTTCAATAAGCCATCCTGTTTGTCACATACCTGTTGTCTCTGGCCTTGCTTTGTGACAGAAGACCGGACCAGGACCGTCAATCCCATGGATCCCCATCCACCCACACCAGTGGCGGTCCTGGAGGAGCTCGTCACTACCCTCCGGGCTTCCCTGGCTCCTCCAACACCTCCGTGGTCTGCCTCTGTCAGTCCCATGGCCCTGCCTGCTACTTACGTTGGTGACGCAGCTGAGTGTGATGGTTTTCTTCAAGTGGTGCTCTACATGGAGATGCAGCCTCAGCAATCTTCCACCGAATGATCAAAGGTAGCTTTCCTTATTTCACTTCTCCAAGGCAAAGCGCTGTTGTGGGCAAAAGCCATATGGGATGCTAATGGTATCCCCCCCCACAGACACACACCCACACACACCCCCAGCCAGCAGTGAGTACTCTTCAAGGAACACTCCACTTTTTTTGGAAATGGGCTCATTCTCCAACTCCCCCAGAGTTAATAAGTTGAGTTTTACCGTTTTTGAATCCATTCAGCCGATCTCCGGGTCTGGCGATAGCACTTTTAGCATAGATCATTGAATCCGATTAGAACAGTATCATATAACTAGTTACCTAGCTGGGGACTACTTTCAGGCGCTGCGTAATATCACTGTGCCTGCTGCAGCCATGTTACGGCAGCAAAGTTCCTTGATTATTACGCCAGACTGGGAGTATAGTTCTTAATCATATCAGCCTAGAAAAATCACAACTTTTCATTTTCCACCGGTCTTAGTACACGATATAACTACAGAAGAGTCAAAGTTTTCCTATTTAAAACATCGCAACTCTTTGGTCCCTTTTTGAATGCTATGATACTGTTCTAATCGGATTCAATGATCTATGCTATGCTAAAAGTGCTATCGCCAGACCCAGAGATCGGCTGAATGGATTCAAAAACGGTAAAACTCAACTTATTAACTCTGGGGGAATTGGAGAATGAGCCTACTTCCAAAAAAAGTGGAGTGTTTCTTTCAGTTGGATCCCATCATTTCAACACTGTCATTACTATCAGTGCAACTATTCACCGATGATCATTCTGTTACAGTCTCAGCTCTCGTCGACTGGCGCAAACACTGTCACCGCCATTGCCTCTCATCCCTACCCACTCCTTCCCAGAGATCCGGCTATGTTCAAGTGGACTCCACCCTCATCGAGAGGCCCGATCCTCAGGAGAAAGTCACGGTCCCATCTGATTATTCGGCGTTCCAGGATTTCTTTAGTAAGCAGGCAGCCACCAAACTACCACCACATAGGCCATGGGACTGCGCCATCGATTTGCTGCCTGGAGCTACTCTCCCCAAGGGTAGAGTTTACCCCTTGTCCATCCCAGAGTGCAAGGCAATGGAGGAGTGCATCAAGGAGGCTCTCAACCAGGGATTCAGTCTACTTTCCACCTCTCCTGCGGCGTTGATTTTCTTCTTCGTGGGTAAGAAGGACGAGGGCTTGCGGCCCTGCATGGGTTACCGAGCTCTGAATTCTCAGATGGTGAAACTGCCTTATCCTCTTCCCCTGGTCCCGACCGCCCTTGAGGAACTCCGTGGGGCCTGCATATTCTCCAAGCTGGACCTGCGAAGCGCATATAACCTTGTAGGGTCAGAACGAGTCAGACAAACAAAGATTCGATTGGAAATATGAGGAGCCAAAATTCCAGAGAAGCCCAACAGGACGTCATAAATCTGTCCATGGTACTCTGGTGCTATGAGTCTGGAGCAAGCCTAACCAACAAGCCTCTTTCACAGAACAGGTCACATTTAAGACAAAATAATACTTATTGATAAGTACAATGCTGGAAGGAGATCGTCAAATTTGGGACAAGACCTTCGCAGATGCTCGGCGTACCACTACTTCCATCTATCACCCCGGAGACAAGGTCTGGCTGTCCACCCGAGATCTGCGCCTCCACCTGCCCTGTAAGAAGCTCAGTCCCCGCTACATTGGTCCCTTCCCGATACAGAGGCAGATCAACGAGGTCACTTACGAACTGCAACTCCCACCCAGGTATGCATCACTTTCATGCATCACTCCTTAAAACTTGCTCTCCCTCTGCACCAGGACCCACTGAATCAGACGAGCCTCCTTCCCCAGAAATCCTCGACCAACCCGGCTAGAATATCTAGTCAACTGGGAAGGGTACAGACCAGAAGAACATTCCTGGGTGGCCACGTACAACATCTTAGACCTGTTATTACTCGATGTCCATCGCTCCCATCCCGATCATCCTGCACCCAGAGGCCGTGGCCATCTCCGTCGCTGCTCGAGGGCGTAAATGATCAAAAGGATTAACAATGCAGATTAATTTTCATAGCTTTTTTGACCGTATTTACCAAGGGTGCTGATATTTTGACATTTAGTAAATTTTAGTTTCATCCACTGAGCTGTTCATAAAACATGAGCAGTAAATGAACATACATTTGTATCATGTAAAACATGCAAACAAATGCATCATGGCATTGCAAAATATATTTTTGTATCCCAAAAAGGAAAATGTTCAGAATCAAGTGTTTGCATATTTATTTTCTTTCCTGTTGATTAAACTGATTTCAGGTCTATATCACTCCTTCCAATCTGATTGAAAATTCATTCAGATTGAGCTCATTTGGATCAATTATGGCATTTGCATGAAAGCTTTTCAGTCCGATTAAGTCAATAATTTGACTATGAACAGATAATTTGGGTGCAAACAAATATATCTATGTAAACATAGCTATTGACATTTGGTAATGTCAGCCAGAATGGAAATTTGTTTCAGGTACACTGATACTTTTTATTATTTTTTTCATGTGCACAAATTACTGGATTATGGTTCCTATGAGCATCTATATATATACATCTATATATTCCCATCCAAACCATCTCTAATCCTTAATTTATAACACTGAAACCCAATAAACTCCTCTGTATTTGTGATCAAGTGGATCCCAATCTTTTCAGAAATGCTTTGTGCAATTATAACGGGTAAACACAGACATAATGCAGGCCATCTGTCTCACATGGCCAGAGTCGTCCAAGGCTGGAAATGGGAGATAGCACATCTCCAAGTCATGTATTATTACTGCTATCAGGGACTGATAACAGCAAATCACATGAAGGTAATACATTCAATTTATGGCAAGACCTACATGAGCAAATTCATCAAAACTACACCTCATTGACTTTAAGTTATTTTAGTTCTTTATACTTTTTAGTTTTTTTTTTCATAACTATACTTTTTGGTTTGTACTTTTGTAATCTACTTGTGTACAACACCTCAAATAGTTCTAAACTAAAGGTGTTGAACAAAACTCCCAGTGATCTATATTTAAATTACAATTGTACTGCATGCACAGGAAATATATTTTCATAGCGTTTATTTACTCGGATACAGCCAACAATGTCTACACAAAATAAATATATATATATATATATATATATATATATATATACATACATACAGTGCCCTCCGAAAGTATTGGAACAGTGAAGACAAAAGTGTTCTGTTGGCTGTGGAGTCAAGACATTTGCAAATATGATGAAAAGATGAATATGAGACAAAACTATAAAATGTCACATTTTATTATTAGCCGTTTTGAACACATACATGTTTTACCAAATAAAAAGAACAGCACTTTTAGAGTTCATCCCACTCATTGATGTGAGCATAAGGCAGATATAAAAGATTAAAAGCTATTATTTAGTTGCAGATTCCTTGCACACAATCACAGCAGTAAGTATGTGACCCATATAAATCACCAGACTCTTGGTCTCATCCTTTAATGCCCTTATAAATTCCTTGACTGAACTGGCAGGGTCTTTTGGGTCATTGTCCTGGTGCAATGTGAAGCACTTCCCAATTAATCTGGTGGCATTTTCTTGAATATTGGTTGGCAAGATGGTTTTGTACCTTTCCAAATGGTTTGTACCTAACCATTCTGCTACTGTCATCATACATTAAGTCATCAGTAAAGTTGAGAGGGCCTGTTCCAGAGGCAGCCATGCATGCCCATGCCATGACAAAACCTCCACCATGCTTTACAGATGAGGCTGTATGCTTGGGATCATTGCAGTTCCCTTTTTTTCTCCACATTTTTGCTTTCTCATCACTTCGATAAAGGTTCATCTTTGTCTTGTCAGTCCATAAACACAGTTCCAAAACTCTTCTGGCTAACCTTTGTGTTTTTTTTGCAAACTCTAATCTTGCCTTTTTATTTTTGGAGCTGGTCAGAGGTTTGTATCTTGCTGTGTAGCATCTGTAATTATGTGTCAAAGTCTCCTGAGGACAGTAAATTGTCAGAGCATCACCCCAGCTTTCTGGAAGTTGTTGGTGATTTTACAGACACTAATACACTACTAACAATCTAATGAGAGTTGGTAGAAATGTAAGTGCAATGTTACTTATAGTCAACAGAATGGGTTAAAGGGACCATCAAAATAAAGTGAAACCCACTGCATTACTATTTAATAACACACTTATTAGCTTATTACTTTTTAGTAACATACTTATAGGTATCATTCCGTATTAATATTGAAGATCTGAAGATTCAGTACCACCCAGTTAGATCTCAAAGGTATTTGTCCAATTAAATTACCCTCAAAAGGGAAATATTTTAGTAAAGATTACAATAAAATATAAAATACAGTAGAAAACAATATATAATATAATACAAAACATAGGAGTACATGCAGAAAATGGAAAAGACAGAGTGCAAATTAATATATCAATCACAACGTACACTGTTTAATTTGCCTGATTGGCTGAGAAAACAATAGTAGTTGATGACAGACAAATCATAAAAGCTGTGAAAATGAATCCTAAAAGACGTGTCTGTAAAATGCTCCATGCCCTTTGTTTTTGCTATAGCTCTAATTGACTTTCTCTTTTCTTTTAGCATCCGAATTGCTTGCTTTATCCTCAAAGTCAGCTCCCTCATCTTCATCCTGGTTTGTGTGTGTCATCATCGAATGCAAGACTCAGAATGCAGAATGCAGAAGTAATGGATATAACTGATACGACACATTCCCTGCTTTTAATATCTGAAGAATTAATGCAACAGGACACAGCTGACCTGTGAGGCAACTGTTCCAATACTTATGCTCACATCAGATGAAACTCTAAAAGTGCTGAACTTCTTAGCTGGTAAAACATCTATGTATTGAATCACCCAGTAATAAAATGTGACATTCTGTAGTCTCATATTCATCTTTTAATTATATTTGTAAATGTCTTGACTCCACAGCCAAAAGAGCAATTTTGTCTTTACGGTTCCAATACTTTTGGAGGGCACTATATACAGGTGCTGGTCATATAATTAGAATATCATCAAAAAGTTGATTTATTTCACTAATTCCATTGAAAAAGTGAAACTTGTATATTATATTCATTCATTACACACAGACTGATGTATTCCAAATGTTTATTTCTTTTCATTTTGATTATTATAACTGACAACTAAGGAAAATCCCAAATTCAGTATCTCAGAAAATTAAAATATTTACATTTGAGTTTGAATAAATGACCATCCCTACAGTATAAATTCCGGTATCTCTTGTTCTTTGAAACCACATTAATGGGGAAGACTGCTGACTTGGCAATGATCCAGAAGATGAACATTGACGCCCTCCACAAAGAGGGTAAGTCACAGAAGGTCATTACTGAAAGGTGTGGCTGTTTACAGAGTGCTGTATCAAAGCATATTAAATGCAAAGTTGACTGGAAGGAAGAAATTGGGTAGGAAAAGGTGCACAAGCAACAGGGATGACTGCAAGCTTGAGAATACAGTCAAGCAAAGCTGATTCAAACACTTGGGAGAGCTTCACAAGGAGTGGACTGAAGCTGGAGTCAGTGCATCAAGAGTCACCACGCTCAGACGTCTTCAGGAAAAGGGCTACCAAGCCACTTCTGAAGCAGAGACAACGTCAAAAGCGTCTTACCTGGGCTGTGGAGAAAAAGAACTGGACTGTTGCTCAGTGGTCCAAAGTCCTCTTTTCAGATGAAAGTAAATTTTACATTTCATTTGGAAATCAAGGTCCCAGAGTCTGGAGGAAGAGAGGAGAGGCACAGAATCCATGTTGCTTGAAGTCCAGTGTGAAGTTTCCACAGTCAGTGATGATTTGGGCTGTCATGTCATCTGCTGGTGTTGGTCCACTGTGTTTTCTGAAGTCCACAGTCAACGCAGCCATCTACCAGGAAATTTTACAGCACTTCATGCTTCCTTCTGCTGACAAGCTTTATGGAGATGCTGATTTCATTTTCCAGCAGGACTTGGCACCTACCCACACTGCCAAAGGTACCAAAAGCTGGTTTAATGACCATAGTGTTACTGTGCTTGATTGGCCAGCAAACTCGCCTGACCTTAACCCCATAGAAAATCTACAGGGTATTGTGAAGAGGATGATGCGATATGCCAGACCCAACAATGCAGAAGAGCTGAAGGCCACTATCAGAGCAACCTGGGCTCTCATAACACCTGAGCAGTGCCACGGACTGATCAACTCCATGCCACGCCGCATTGCTGCAGTAATTCAGGCAAAAGGAGCCCCAACTAAGTATTGAGTGCTGTACATGCTCATACTTTCATGTTCATACTTTTCAGTTTGCCAAGATTTCTAAAATCCTTTCTTTGTATTGGTCTTAAGTAATATTCTAATTTTCTGTGATACTGAATTTGGGATTTTCCTTAGTTGTCAGTTATAATCATCAAAATTAAAAGAAATAAACATCTGAAATATATCAGTCTTTGTTTAATGAATGAACATAATATACAAGTTTCACTTTTTGAATGGAATTAGTTAAATAAATCAACTTTTTGATGATATTCTAATTATATGACCAGCACCTGTATATATATATATATATATAGACCACTTTAATTATATATACTTTAAATTAGTATAACAAAAAAAAAAAAAAAAAAGTTAATTATTGCCCTGATGGTGGAAATGGCAATATATATATATATATATATATATATATATATATATATATATATATATATATATATATATATACAGAGCATATGATGATTAAACATGATTGGGTGGAGTTAGTTTGAGTTTTGACTAGCAACTGGGTTGGTTTTGCAGAACTGGCAACCCTGGCAGTCTGAGTCAAAGGGTGTTTAGCAGGTATGGAGAAACAAATTCAAGCGAAAGTTGAAGACTTGCCAAAATACAGACAACGAAATCAAGGGTAAACATTAGCAGTGTTTTTACAATATGGAGGAATTTGATTTGATGGAATGATTGGGTTTCAATCGATATGGACCCTTTATTGAAAGTAGCCTACCTGTTGAGATATGGCTTTGTGTTTATAGACTCGAAAGAGCTGTGTTTGTAACATTTGAGTTAGGGGACCCCAGTTGGAAGAAAATGTACTAAAATGTTTATGAAAAATTGTCTAAATGTATATTTTGTGTTAAGTGTACTACAAATACATTTTATCATGACAAATCTGAAGATTTTAGTATGGTAATGGATATGACAATGTTAATGTATTTGGTCTTGGTGGAACAGATCTGCTACACTACTGCTGTTGGTTATATGTATATTCTAATCAATATATATATATTAGGGATGCACCGATGTATCGGCTGCTGATATTTATCGGCCAATTTTTTTATTATTTTAAAGCCATTGGCATATTGGAAATAGCATGAAAAGGGCCGATATACCGTATACTGAGCTGCGGAAGGATACTGTTTCTCGAGCGCTTTCCGCAAGCGATTCAAGACAGAGTGAAACACGGACAAATGTGTTTCATCCATTCTTTCATCCCAACCCCCAATATATATATACATACACAAACAGGGACCGACTGGGAGTAAAAAAACGACCCTTTATTTTCTCCCAAATAGGCCCGCCACAACTACAAACAGCCACTAATATCACATTTATGGCAAATAACATTACAAAACCCATGGTGACCCTGCTGACAAAAACAATAGAAACCATCACAGAAATTCTAATGATTTCCACTACAAATACCATTACAAACATTACAAACCATCAACCTTTAACCATTAAAACCATTAAGTAATGGTTCCTAGTGTGTTTTGGGATGTATTACATTAGGATTTAGTGTTTTTTTTTTTTTTTTTTTTAAACCATTACATGGTTTCTATTATTTATTTATTTATTTTTTAAGCAGGGGATGTATTAGGCTATCGTATGAAATAACATTCTTGAAATCTATATTAAAAAAGCATAATGCAAAATGTATAATATGACAATGATAAACATAAACTTAGAATCGCTGCTGTCTCTTTATGAATGAATGGCCAGACAATGCGGAGTGATAAATAACAGTGAACTTTCGGACTAGGGGTGTCCTAGGATTTTACTATAGTGCTCATAGGCTACATGCTACATGAGAGAGGAGGGCAAAGGTAATCTAACTGTTCGCTTTTTTTTCTTTCTTTTTTTTCTCTTTTCTTTTAGCTTCTTCCAACTGCCTTTATCTTTACGTTTTTTGCTTGCCATCATGAGCCCACTTTGTGTTAGTTTTGGTTTCTTATAAACAAAAATAGATTGCATTAGCACGCCCTTTTGTCGGCCGTCAATGTCACTTAATTTGACACTTTTTCTTTGTTGGACGTTCTGGACTTCTCCAGAATGCCCAGATGGTGGTCAGTCCGCCCCTGTATACACACTATTCTACCCTGGCAGTGGTGTTCCGAACCAAAGCGTTGACAGATAGTTAACGGAAATAAAGCACCATCACTTGTTCTTCTTGCGCACGTGATGCACACTTTACTTGATTGTCTTGTAAAACTAAAAAAGAAATCACAAAGTTAGAAATTACGAAATTATTACAAAATATCGTAAATAACATTCGCTAACATATTTAAACAACTAAATAAACAATCAAAACGCAAACGTGCACATATACTAAAGCGATTGCACAGCTTCGTTAGCATGTTAGCTATCAGATTGCGTTGGATTGCAGGAGAGAACATCAATCTTTAAACATGTCAATATTGACCCTTTTTCATCAAACGAACACAGAGGAAGTATTACAGAGGGTGTTACAGAAAGCCGGTTATGTGACATACCCGGGTATGTTTAAGGGTAAGTAAGCAGATAACCTTAACTTTCGGTTCCAAAAACAGTAACTTTCAGCACTCTTAGAAAAGATGTGTTGAAGGGGTGGTTTACTGCTTTTTTTCTTTGCTTGATTGTGTTTATGGGGTGCAATATAACATGTCTTCGTGTTTCGTTTGTTAAAAAACGCCTTATTTTTCATATATGTCACCTTTATTGTAAGCCGGTTTCTCCTCTGTCATTTGAACGACCGGTTGACTTCCTGATTCTCTGAAACCACTCCCTCAGAAACAGGCAGCAGGCTCAGATTGGTTAGTTGGGCCGGTGTGATTGGCTAAACAGCGTACTGCACATTGTCCGGAAACGTCACGCCCATTACCTTCACGAGCGACAGCTGCACGAGCTGCGGTCAAATGTAAATAATGGTGTCAATATTGCCTTCAGTTTGAGCCAGAATCAGACCCAGAAAGCGGTAATGAAGAGAGTCAAGCAGAACTTCCGCAAGCACGGCTCTTACAAACATTTCTGAATGGAAGTTTGCTGTTGTGATTACATATCATTTTTTGAAGTTTGTACACGTTTGTCTTATACACACAAAATCGCATCGAACTAACTGGCTACTAACCAAACAGCGTTGGCTTGTGTTTACGGTCTTGATCAAATCGAAAAATTACGTCAGAAAGTATACATGGAAAATACATTTACAAAATTAGTACATAATTACAAATTCGGGTCCAAAATGTTTGTATGCATTTGTCATAGACACATGAAATAGCATTTAACTAACTGGCTACTAAAGCCAGCGTTGGCATTTGTTTACGACCTTCGTAAAACTAAAACATTACGTCTGAAATTATGCATGCAAATACATTTAAAATTATTAAATCTTACTTACAGGTTGTGGCCCAAAAACTGCTGCCTCTGGTTTTAAAGTTGGAACTGCTCCATGTTTTAGTAATAGTTTCTGTGTGAATCCGGCATTGAACTCGTGTAGATTCTGGAAGCTGTCTTGCGTAAAATGCGCAGCACAGAGAGCTAATAGGATTGTAATTGTCAGGAACATAATCAAACATAAATTTTAAGCATTGTTGATGGAACTACAGCGTCCGTAGGAAGCCCGAACACAGAAGACCTGATAGCTGGGTGAAAATAACACCGTATATACGGCACGGCTACAACTCTCCACTATAACTCTTCCTCTTCGACAAAGCCGCAGAACATGGCCTTGCCCCCTTTTCTGCATGTTCCGGAGGGAGGGGTTGATGGGTTTCTTTCGTATGCAACCCGGGAAGTATCTCGTTGTAGTCCCATATGAGTCGTTTTTGTAGGCATTAAACTTCCTGATTTTTAAAAGACTATATCTCCTCTTATGTTGAACTTTCAGCGCAGCAACTTTGCAGATACTGTTCATGCACCAACAGCAACATTACACACTATTTAAAATGAAAAAAGTGAAATCGCAGTAAACCACTCCTTTAAAAAATTACACATTTTATGTGTAACACTCTAATTTACAGATTTTATGTCAATATTAAATAAAAACATGTAGAAAAGAATAACCTCTTTTACACATATTTATGTGTAGTTTAAAAATCAACACAACTTCTGAATTTACACACAGCATTTAACACAATATGTTTAGACCGATGTTCTAACAATTTATGTGTAGTTTTTAAAGACATCTGTTATTTAAACTAGCTAATGTGAACCAATTGGGACTAATGTTACGTTAGGGTCTTTGAACAGAATCTAGTCAGACCATAGTCATTTTAGTCTGTTATGACAGCGACATGTCATTTTGTTTTATTTCTGTATTGTTGTAAGTAAAATATCGCATTTATACCATAATCGCTTAATTATGTTAATCGACTAACCTTCGCGTCAAAACTGCTCGTCAAAACCACCTTCTTACTACAGAGGAGACGATTTGCGCCAGTTCGCGCCGGAGACTGCTAGCAAGATTCCTGAGGTAAGATGTAGTTGAAATCATATTTTGCTTACATTTATTAACAAAAGCAATGCTTCCTGCTGTTGTTGTTTTAATACTGTTTTAAACATGCGGTCACAGCGAAATTTTGTGGCCAAAACCCGGTCATTGTCAATAACATTAGTTAGCTGAAGCACATTAGTCACATAACTTTACTGTAAATCAAGCAGCTTTCTGTTGGTTAGCGCGGCGAAAACATGTTGAAAACTGATTTCAAATAGACAATCTTTTCTCACTTTCACTCAAAATTCTAGAGAGAGAAGACACCTTTACAAATGGCTGAATTTAGAAAAGCAAAATTTCGACAAACAGTGGTAAATATGACCACACTTTTAGACTATTCTTTTGTCAATAAAGAAATGGTGCTAGCAGTGCTATGTGTTATGTCTAAAGTATTTAAAAGTTTGCTGAAATGATTAGCAATATGTCATAAGTGCTTTGGAGCCACTGGTGCAGACCAGGTATCTTACAATCTAAATTGGGTAATGTTATATCAAATAAGTGATGTCTAACATTATGTTTATTACACAGCAAATGAACCAATCAGAAGATGGACCATTTTCTATGTTCACCATTCAGGTTAGCACTGCAATAAAACTCACACTAAATCATTCATTCATACCAAATCAAGCATTCTTTAGTTTATTATATTTAGTTTATATTTTAGCATTATTTTGATCTTTCATTTGGCAGAAGACTCTCTGCCATTGCAGTCCCACATGACCAGGAAGGTACCTAACATCAGCACACAGGTGAGTTAACTACTGTAGGAAGGAGGAAGATCATCATCACATAGTGATTGCTTGTATGTGTCTTAGTGTATTTTTGTGTCAAACAGCTACCCCTTCACTGCAGACAAGCTGAAGGCTAAATCCTCAATTGGAGTCTTTCTCTCTATGGATCTCAGAATTTTTGGACAGAATTTAGAATATGTAAGTATTAAAATTAAATCTGACAATTTAGTTTACAGTTCAGCTGAAATGTTTGTATATGTTATTGACAAGCTGTTACTTACAAATATATATATAAATATATATATATATATATATATATATATATATATATATATATATATATATTCTTATGTTAGAGTAAAAAAAGGTTTAAAAATGTAGGTTAAATATAAATTGACACTAATGTGGAATTTTCTCCTCCCACTTTATCTTAATATAGTGTTGGAACCAGGGATCTCCACTGAAGGACTGAGTACATTTGTGTTTGTGGACACGCATACAGACCAGGGAACATTCTGATGTTGGCAAAGTTCTGAGCAGGATCCAGTCTTCGGTGAAGTTCATTTATTCCCAAAGGTGGACAAAAACATTGTGTTGGCTTTTAAAAGGCTATTTTGGGTAACACTTTATTTCGATAGTCCACTTTAGACATTCTACTTACAGTAAGTAACTTTGTAACTACATGTCAACTAGCAGTCATTAGAGTATTAATAGACTGTCTGCTTAATATCTTCTAACACTTTATTTTGATGGGTCCACAACATACAACATACTGACTATGAGAAACTTTGCAAATATATGTCAACTTATTCTATTATCCCTAAACCTACCCTACTGAGAATTAGTAGACATGTAGTTGCAAATTAATGAGAATTAGTTGACATGTAGTTACAAAATTACTTATAGTTAGTAGAATGTCTAAAGTGGACTATCGAAATAAAGTGTAACCCTATTTTGATAATGACTTTTACAGACATTGCTAATAAGAAATATTTTTTGAGCATCTTTCAAAATACTTTTGGCCACCAGTGTACAGTACATCAATCCAGCAAAGTTCGGAAAAAAGTGAAATGACTATGAAGGTGGGGTTATGTGTCATGTTACCTAATGAGATGAAAATAACTTTTTTGTCCTGTGTTGGACATTTCCTTTTTGACTGCTTAAAATTATATATATATATATATATATATATATATATATATATATATATATACACATATTCTGCAGTTCTATGTAATTGTTGATATTTCATCATAATAAATATTTTGACAGGCTAAACAACCAATGAATTTCCATTCATTTTGTCAAATGGAAACATGTTTAGAATTTTATGTATGTTTTTTTTTTTTTTTTTTTTTTTTTTTTTTTTTTTTAACATAATGTAGTGAAGGACAGCACATAATGTGTTAAATTATACACATATTTCTGACACATTTACTTTGTTAAAATCATCAACACAATGAATGAGTAAAAATTAACACAAAAAAACGTTGTCCCAGAACTCACCCTTGAATGTGTTAAAATTGAACACAGGTTGTGTCATTTTTAACACATCTTTTCTAAGAGTGAGGGTGTGTAAGTAACCATAGCAACTTGCTCTCTGAAGATAACCTGCTCCGTAGTAGGTTCTGTTTCAGGGTTAGCTTACTTCAGAGCTATTAGAGCATGTGTGTGTGACTTACTAATGAGACTCCAGTGGGCGTGACAGATAGCATATTAGATTACAATAAGTTATATGTACATGTATATGTATATATATGTATATATATATATATATATATATATATATATATATATATATATATATATATATATATATATATATGGTTTTTGTTTTGTTGTTTTTTTTTTGTTTGTTGTTTTTTTTTTTTTTGGGGGGGGGGGGGGGGTTGTTAAATGTGAGCCAAATCTTCACAATTAAAAGAATCAAAGACTTAAACTATTTCAGTCTGTGTGCATTGAATTGATTTAATACATGAGTTTCACAATTTGAGTTGAATTACTGAAATAAATGAACTTTTCCACGACTTTCTAATTTATTGAGATGCACATGTGTAATATATTGTCACACCCCTGGACTGTTCTGTCGTGTTTTCATTCACCATGTGCTCTGTGTGACCTAATTTCCACCCTTGTCTGATTGTGTTACTATGTTCAGGTGTGTCCCCCTCATTAGCCTTAATTACGTTCCCTTTATAAGTTCATTCAGTTCTGTCTTTCACTGTCCGATCTCGTCGATGTATGTTTGTGATGTGTTCCCTTGTGTTTGGATTATTAAAGACTGTTGAGCACTATCCTCCTTGGTCGTCATCTCTCCCGCACCAAACCGTGACAGAAGATCGGACCAACAGAAAGTAAGCGGCGTGTTTCCCTCGCGTTTTTGTTTGCGTTTTGGTCAGTTTTTATTTCCCATTTTTGTTCTATGGACCCCCTTGTGCGACCCGAATTCCTCCTCCTCCTTCTGGAGCAGGGGGACCGATCTCTCGAGGACCACACCAGACTATTCCTGATGATCGCTAATGCCACCAGCTACCCGGACGGCACGCTCTGCTCATTCTACGACGCAAGTTTGAACACCGCGTGCAGAGCGCTGTCGTCCGCGGATGGTCCTCGAGAGGATTTCGCCGCCTTCGTGGAGTGGATTCTGGTGAGAAATGGATCACCCCTCACCGTCTCACCCGAGGATGATCTCGCCAGATCCACTCCAGACCCAGAGCCCAGCCCACCAACTCCCAGCGGTAGGGAGCATCAGCCCGAGCCCACCGATGACGGAAAGCCATTCCCTGCCGCGATCTGCGAGCCAGCGCGAAGCCGAGCGACTGAGCGGAAGATCGCCCCGGAAGTTGAGCCCAATACGTCAGATCAGGTGCGAGAGCCGGCGACAGTGCCCATCGCGAGGGAGCCAGCCGTGGACGGTGTGAGCGCGGAGTGGAGCTCCGCCCCCTGTATCACGGCTGAGGATGAGTTGATTATTCATCTGGGGCTGCTGGACTTTGAAGGGGATCTCATTAACTGGGAAACGGATCCTTTGCCTCCGCTGGTCCCGTCCAGCCCACCTTTGCCTCCGCTGGTCCCGTCCAGCCCACCTTTGCCTCCGCTGGTCCCGTCCAGCCCACCTTTGCCTCCGCTGGTCCCGTCCAGCCCACCTTCGCCTCCGCTGGTCCCGTCCAGCTCAGAGCGCCGCCCAGTGCCTGCGCCAAGAAGGCACCTCCCTGTCTCTGCGCTGCAAAAGCGCCCCTCAGAATCCGCGCTGCAAGAGCGCAAACCAGAGCCCGCGCTACAAGAGCGCCGCCCAGTGCCTGTGCCAAGAAGGCACCTCCCTGTCTCGGCGCTGCAAGAGCGCCCCTCAGAATCCGCGCTGCAAGAGCGCAAACCAGAGCCCGCGCTACAAGAGCGCCGCCCAGTGCCTGCGCCAAGAAGGCACCTCCCTGTCTCTGCGCTGCAAGAGCGCCCCTCAGAATCCGCGCTGCAAGAGCGCAAACCAGAGCCCGCGCTGCAAGAGCACCGACCAGTGCCGGCCCCTCACAAATGCCCGCCCTCCCACCCGCTCCTGCCTCCTCCACCGCTGTCGTCTGGCAGCCCCTTTGCTCGCCCTCAGCCCGCCATCAATGCGGTGCGAGCCCCACAGGACTGCCATCCTCCAGCGTTGCCGGGGCTGGAGTATCCCTCTCCTCCGCCTCCAACCTCCTCGGCCTGGACTCAGCCTCGGTCCGTTGACCCAGTGGCTCCACCTCGGCTCCTAGCTCCCTCGCCTCCACCGTCACCCGTCTATCCTCCAGCTCCACCGGGCTCCCTCGTCCCTCCGGCTCTGCCTTGGTCGGGCGTCGACCCGCCATCGCCTCAGGACTCCGCTCCTCCGGCTGCACCTCGTCACTCCGTCCCACCAGCTCAGTTGGGCTCCTTCCTCCCGCCAGCTCCACCTTGGTCCTCAGTCGCTCCGGCTTCACCGCGGATCTCCGGAGCTCCGCCTCTGCCTCAGTCACCAGAGCACTCGGCTCCACCTTGGCCCCCCGGATCCTCGGCATCCCCCTGGCTCGTAGGCTCTCCGTTTCCACCTCGGGCTCCTCCACCACCTGCTCCGCCGCTGTCGGTCGGCCCCCTGGAGTCGGCGGCCATCCCTCCTCCATGGCTCCTCCCTCCGTCGGCTCCACCGTGGGCCATCATCATGGCTGTGGCCTGGGTCCTGCCAGGCTCCTCCTGCTCCGGGTCCCTCCTGTCTCCTCCCTGGCTCCTCCCTCCTTCGTCACCTCCCTGGT
Source organism: Acrossocheilus fasciatus (assembly GCA_036784905.1). NCBI lineage: Eukaryota > Metazoa > Chordata > Actinopteri > Cypriniformes > Cyprinidae > Acrossocheilus > Acrossocheilus fasciatus. The sequence continues at coordinate 5,179,558 of CM071943.1, forward strand.
CTCTGTCAGCCGGCCCCCTTCCGGTGGTCCGTCCTCCTCCTGAGCCTCCGCCTTTTTGTTCCCACCCATTTCCCTCCCCTCTGTTGTTCCACGGTGCGAGGACGCACCTTCCGGGAGGGGGGGGGTAATGTCACACCCCTGGACTGTTCTGTCGTGTTTTCATTCCCCATGTGCTCTGCATGACCTAATTTCCACCCCTGTCTGATTGTGTTACTATGTTCAGGTGTGTCCCCCTCATTAGCCTTAATTACGTTCCCTTTATAAGTTCATTCAGTTCTGTCTTTCACTGTCCGATCTCGTCGATGTATGTTTGTGATGTGTTCCCTTGTGTTTGGATTATTAAAGACTGTTGAGCACTATCCTCCTTGGTCGTCATCTCTCCCGCACCAAACCGTGACATATATATATATATATATATATATAGATAGTCACAGTGTGAGGAATCACACGACAAGAATTGCGCTGTAGTGGCCCCACAAGGGTGGATTTATTATAAGGGAAGGGTAGTGTAACAAGGGAAAAAAGTCTACTTGGGTGCTCCGGTGCAGTGAGTGCCTTTTTCCTTCTTCCCAGTGTAGCGAATCCATGGAGTGCTCCTGTGAGGGGCTGGTCGGTCACACGCTGCTGTCTGTAGGAGAAATGAGAGGGCCAGTTAGTGCTCAGTCTCACGGAGAAGTCTCTCACATGTGGCAGGGCTTGCGTGGCTTAAGTAGCCAGTGTGTGATGAGCTGCAGCTGTGACCGATCACCCTGTGATGAAGACGGACAGTTGTTCCTCGCTTGTTTCCAGGGCGATGCTGATGAAGCTTCGGGACGCTCGTCACACTGCCACTTACCTGCCAGTAACCTTTAGTAAGGTCCAACGTCGAGATATACCGGGCCTTCCCAGCCAGTCCAACAGCCCATCCACCCGAGGCATGGGGTATGCGTCGAACTCGGAAATCTCACTGAGGCGACGGAAGTCATTGCAGAAACGGAGGATGCCATCCGGTTTCGGGACCATCACGATTGGGCTGGACCATGTGCTGCGCTATGGTTCTATCACTCCCAACTTCAGCATTTGTTGTACTTTCTCCTCAATAGCTTGCCAACGAGCCTCAGGGACGCGGTAGGGCCGTTGCCTGATGATAACCCCTGGAGGCGTCCGGATGTCATGCTGCAGGATGCTGGTCTGCCCGGGGAGAGATGATAACACATCGGAGAACTGACCAATCAGGTGCTGCAGCTCCCCTTCTGGGCAGCCGAGAGATGGGGGTTGACGTCCACTACCACGGGATTAGAGGTGGCGAAGGCTGCGAGATGGTCTCTAGTCCCCACCCACTTCTTCAGAAGGTTGATGTGGTAGAGCTGCTCGGCTCTTCTCCATCCTGGTTGGTGCACGCGGTAAGTAATTGGCCCAATCTTCTCCAGCACTGTGTACGGCCCCTGGCAGGTGGCCAAGAACTTACAAGCAGCATTGGGGACGAGGACCATGACTCGATCTCCGGCCTGGAACTCCCGTGGTTGGGCTGCCCGGTTGTAGTGGCGCTGTTGAGCCTGCTGTGCCTTTTGCAAGTGTTCCCGGACTAACGGCATGACCCAGTCGATCCTTTCCCTCATCTGTTTTACATGCTCGACCACCGAGCAATGGGCTGCCGGCTGTTGCTCCCAGGCCTTTTTTGGCCACATCCAGGAGGCCGTGGGGTTGCCGGCCAAAGAGGAGCTCAAAGGGGGTGAAGCCAGTGGAGGCCTGGGAGACTTCGTGGATCCCGAAGAGGACATATGGGACCATGAGGTCCCAGTCACATTTGTCCTCCGCGGCCACGCGTCTCAGCATCTGCTTCAGAGTCTGATTGATGCGTTCAACTAGTCTGTCGGTCTGGGGATGGCAGACGGTGGTCCTCAGCTGCTTCACCCGCAACAGCCACCAGAGGTCAGCCCTTAGCCGGGACATAAAGGGGGTACCCTGATTGGTCAGAATCTCCGCTGGGATGCCGACTCGGCTGGAGAGCAGGAAGAGTTTCTGGGCGATGACCTTGGCAGTGGCTTTTCGGAGGGGGACTGCCTCTGGATACCGGGTGGCATAGTCGACAATCACCAGTATGTGTTCAGGTCCATCCCGATGCACTCAAAGGGCACCTCGATGATGGGCAACGGTATCAGCGGGCTGGGGGGAGGCGTCCTGGGTGACGTCACTTGGCAGGTCGGGCAGGCTTGGCAGAACTGCTTCACTTCGGCTTATAACCCTGGCCAGTGGAAGTGGTCGCAGATCCGTTGGATGGTTTTTGCGGCTCCGAGGTGCCCTGCCAAGGGATGGGAGTGTGCCAACTCCAGTACGGTCTCTGTCTTTGTGTGTGGCACCACCAACAATAATTTTTCATCCCCCCTTTGCTGAGTGACACAATAGAGCCGGCCGTTTTGGATGACAAAATGCGGGAGAGGGTGGGGGCCAGGCTGAGTGTCCTTGCCTTCAATGACCTGGACCGGTGTCCAGCAATGCTTCAGCCTGTCGTCCTCAAGTTGTTCCTTCCCAAATGAGCCCCCTCCCGTCACCTGTTGAAAGACATCGTAGAAAAGGTTAGGATTTTGGGAGGGGGACTCATCATCTTTCCTGCTGTACGAGGACGAGAACGGGGCTCTGACGAGGTCCTTTCATGGGCCTCCGTCTCCGGCGGTCCCCTCGGAGGCTTGCAGGCTGCATGGCCAGCAGGCAGTCAAACCCGGGCCAGTGTCTCCCGATCAGCACGGGAAGATCCTTCACAACTCCAACTTCCACGGGCCAGGTGCCAGGAGCGGCAGAAATATTCACTCTGTGGGCGGGAACTTGTCGTGTATCCCCATGGACACACGTTATGGGGAGGAAGGTTTTATACTCCATACGCGGAGCGAGAACATGAGACTGCACCAGGCTGACCACACTGCCAAAATCCAGGATGACCCGGAACGGCTTTCCGTTGATCTTCACGTCCACCTCTGGAGCTCCAACCGGCAGGTCGCGGTGCACCAGTGGGGATTTCTTTAAGACTGCAAGGGAAGCTCAGCTTCCCCTATCATGTCAAAAAATTAATGGTCAGATATGTACTATAGTGTTAACATTTTATTGACTAAAAATGCATTAGAACACGTTCATCTCGAAGACGAGTTCGTTCAGAATCAGTTCCATATAGCAGGTCGGATTCGATTTCCTTCTCATACATTCCCGTAGCGTCAGTGTACTTCCCCGTCGAAGCCGAGCATCCATGGACTTCAATGGGGCTGCTTTGAACAGTTTTTTTCAGAGCTTCGAAACTAGACGGTCATTGGGTAAATGCTGCGATTATGTCCCGCCCGCGGACGCTCAGCGTCTCTGGGGGTGAATGGAGGAGTGGGCTGGCCTGGACGCTGGGCTTCTGCGTGATGATTGGAGGGTCTGCATCTCCTTTTGATTGACAGCGATTTTGTACAATAAAAAGTCGCTGACGCTGAAGATATTCGAGCTCAGTCCCATCGCGGCTTTGCACTTGGTTCTTATCAATCTTTATATATATTTTTTATTATTTATAATGTTATGTTTTAATATACATGCTGCTAAATCGGAAATTTCAAGATATGCGAGCAAAAAATGCTCCTGACACTTAGGCAATACGATACGAGAAAGAGTGCTGTTTTTGTTTCGTTTGTGCTCGAATCCAAATCCGCGTTGATTTGGGAGAATCACTGATTCCCTAAGAAGCCATTCATAAAACAGTCATTTGATTTGCTCCTGAAGGATTCAGCCGTTTTGAAAGAATCGTTTGAATGATTCAGTGATTCAATCACAAACTTCTGCCACCTGCTGGCCGTTTTTAAGTTTCCCGTCTAAAAGTAGGCATATTACATTATTTTCCAACATATTTCTATATTCAGAATTTAGTATTTAAAACATAAATCTCATAACATTATTTATGCAATTATAAATGCAGTCTAAATGAATAAATGCCACATCTAAATGTCACTTCATGCAGCTTCTGTGCAGTGCTAAGATGAGATTTGTTTAGATCATTTCATGGATAACAATAGCCAGTCATTCATTCACATAAGTATTCAGAGAATAATATTGTCTGTTTTCACTTACATCTATTTATTTATTACATTTTGATTCATTTTGTAGAATTGAATTATAAATTAAGCTGGTTTAGTATCGTAAGACATTTTTATGGTATCATGACAACCCTATTATACAGCACATTCCTTGTTTCAGTTTAACCTAATTCCCACATTTCCTCCGAGTTTAATATCTTTTTTTTTTTTTTAGATTGTTTGTTCATTCATTCATTCATACAGTAGGCTAGTCCAGCTTCACTGGAAAAGACGCCTAGCTGGTAAGACAGGGTCACCGAGCATTTTCTTGAAAAGGAACGTAGGGCAGGATTTACGTATAAATAAATGGACACTTTTTATGATGTAGGACGAAAATGAGCTTCCCCTCTTTGAAAGACCAGCAGCCGCCACTGTGGTGCACTATGCAGCCCGCCAGCCAGGTTTGAGCAGTAAGCGCGGGAGCCTCTGTCGGCATGGGCTCATCCCACGGAGAGGGAACCGCCGGGCTGCTCATTGGTTGCTGGGTGCCCTCCAGCGCGCGTCACTCCTGAACCAATGTAGTGATTGGGTTCCTCAATGCTCCAAGGTAGTGATTGGGTTCCTCAATGCTCCAAGGTAGTGATTGGGTTCCTCATCCCAACCGTGAGAACGGGGAAGGGCTCGGAGAAGACGGTCGATCACTACACATTCCGTCACCTGACTGGCCGATGGGGTGCATTCCAGCAGCCAGTGTTGCGTGAGTCGCGTGAGTTCGGCGGCCTGGGCACGGGCTGGCAGACGGGGCTTATACTCCCATGCATAGAAGTACTGGGCAGCACAGATAGAGGATAACTCCAGGCAGGCCAAAATCTCCTTCTTGACCTCTACATACTGATTGGCGGAGGCGGTGGGAAGAGCGAAGTATGCCTGCTGAGCTTCACCCGTCAACAGGGGAGCCAGTACCCGTGCCCATTCATCCGGATGCCACCCTTCAGAGATTGCCGTTTCTTCAAACATTTGTACGAAGGCTTCCACATCATCATGAGGGGTCATCTTGGGGTCATCTTGTATATTATGCGTGCCCCTGCTCCTTCTCTCCCTGATGGGTGGCGAGGTGCTCAACGATCTGTTGCTGGCGGATTTCATCCATGTTGGGCGAGGAGCGCTTGCCTGTGACAGAAAACCAGAGACACAAAAAAAAAAAAAAAAAAAAAAGAGTCAGGTGACGCAGATCGCTTGTCAGTGATTGCTCACGAATCTGCCTGCATTCTCCACCAGTGTCACGGGGTGAGGAATCACACGACAAGGATTGTGTTGTAGTGGCCCCGAAGGGTGGATTTATTATAAAGGAAGGGTAGTGCAACAAGGGAAAAAAAGTCTACGTGGGTGCTCCGGTGTGGTGAGTGCCTTCTTCGTTCGTCCCAGTGTAGCGAATCCATGGAGTGCTCCTGTGAGAAGCTGGTCGGTCACACGCTGCTGTCTGTAGGAGAAATGAGAGGGTGAGTTAGTGCTCAGGCTCATGGAGAAGTCTCTCACATGTGGCAGGGCATGCGTGGCTTATGTAGCCGGCATGTGATGAGCTGCAGTTTTGACCGATCAGCCTGTGATGAGGACGGACAGGTGTTCCTCACTTGTTTCCAGGGCAACGCTGATGAGGCTTCGGGACGCTTGTCACAATATATCTATATCTATATCTATTTATCTATCTATCTATCTATCTATCTATCTATCTAATATATATATATATATATATATATATATAATATATACACACAGAGGTGTAAAGTATTGGAGTAAATGTAACTAATTACTGTACTTGGGTATCTTTTCGTATACTTTGTAGTTGTAGATATTAACAACTTTTACTCTCTACTTCACTACATTTTTGAATGAGTATCTGTAATCTTTACTCCACTACATTTGAAATGAGTGTTGCAGTTACACATTACATTTCGTATGACACCTAGCTTTTCTGCAGTAATTTATTTCTGCTACAAAAGATGTGATATCGCCAACTACAGGGCACTGAAAGTACTATATCTTGTGCTTTTTGCCCTTACTCACCCAAACTTGTCAACAAGGCAACTTTACGTGAATGCAAGTTCCTTAGCAATTAGTTGTGAATCACAGTTGTTTTATATGACTGCAGCTGGCAAGGAGGCTGAAACCAATACATCCAATGCGCATCCAAGACTTTGACTTTTTAATTTAATTTTCTTTATTTATTTATTTGCAATTTTGAGGTGTTCAGGTGTACAAATCAGCTCTTTCTTGTTTTTGTTGCATGTTCTCTGTCCCTTATCTTGGATTTTATGTCACGACCTGTCTCCTGTGGTGTTTGTAGTCAGTGTGTCTTATCTTGTTAAGCTTGTTAGCATCCTATATATATATATATATATATATATATATATATATATATATATATATATATATATATATATATATATATATATATATATATATATATATATATATATATAAACAGTGGGTACGAAAAGTATTCAGACCCCCTTAAATTTTTCACTGCTTGTTATATTGCAGCCATTTGCTAAAATCACTTAAGTTCATTTTTTTCCTCATTAATGTACACACAGCACCCCATATTGACAGAAAAACACAGAATTGTTGACATTTTTGCAGATTTATTAAAAAAGAAAAACTGAAATATTACATGGTCCTAAGTATTCAGACTCTTTGCTGTGACACTCATATATTTAACTCAGGTGCTGTCCATTTCTTCTGATCATCCTTGAGATGGTTCTACACCTTCATTTGAGTCCAGCTGTGTTTGATTATACTGATTGGACTTGATTAGGAAAGCCACACACCTGTCTATAGAAGACCTTACAGCTCACAGTGCATGTCAGAGCAAATGAGAATCATGAGGTCAAAGGAACTGCCTGAAGAGCTCAGAGACAGAATTGTGGCAAGGCACAGATCTGGCCAAGGTTACAAAAAAAATTATGCTGCACTTAAGGTTCCTAAGAGCACAGTGGCCTCCATAATCCTTAAATGGAAGATGTTTGGGACGACCATAACCCTTCCTACAGCTGGCCGTCCGGCCAAATTGAGCTATCGGGGGAGAAGAGCCTTGGTGAGAGAGGTAAAGAAGAACCCAAAGATCACTGTGGCTGAGCTCCAGAGATGCGGTCGGGAGATGGGAGAAAGTTGTAGAAAGTCAACCATCACTGCAGCCCTCTACCAGTTGGGGATTTATGGCAGAGTGGCCCGACGGAAGCCTCTCCTCAGTGCAAGACACATGAAAGCCTGCATGGAGGCCTCCAAGATAGTGAGAAATAAGATTCTCTGGTCTGATGAGACCAAGATAGAACATTTTGGCCTTAATTCTAAGTGGTATGTGTGGAGAAAACCAGGCACTGCTCATAACCTGTCCAATACAGTCTCAACAGTGAAGCATGGTGGTGGCAGCATCATGCTGTGGGGGTGTTTTTCAGCTGCAGGGACAGGACGACTGGTTGCAATCGAGGGAAAGATGAATGCGGCCAAATACAGGGATATCCTGGACAAAAACCTTCTCCAGAGTGCTCAGGACCTCAGACTGGGCCGAAGGTTTACCTTCCAACAAGACAATGACCCTAAGCACACAGCTAAAATAATGAAGGAGTGGCTTCACAACAACTCCGTGACTGTTCTTGAATGGCCCAGCCAGAGCGCTGACTTAAACCCAATTGAGCATCTCTAGAGAGACCTAAAAATGGCTGTCCACCAACGTTTACCATCCAACCTGACAGAACTGGAGAGGCTCTGCAAGGAGGAATGGCAGAGGATCCCCAAATCCAGGTGTGAAAAACTTGTTGCATCTTTCCCAAAAAGACTCATGGCTGTATTAGATCAAAAGGGTGCTTCTACTAAATACTGAGCTAAGGGTCTGAATACTTAGGACCATGTGATATTTCAGTTTTTCTTTTTTAATAAATCTGCAAAAATGTCAACAATTCTGTGTTTTTCTGTCAATATGGGGTGCTGTGTGTACATTAATGAGGGGAAAAAATGAACTTAAATGATTTTAGCAAATGGCTGCATATATATATTAGTGCTGTCAATCGATTAAAAAATTTAATCGCGCTAATCACAGTCATGGAAATTTAAAATACTAGGATTTACCTGTAAATGTGTTGAAATAATGAAGTGCATGACAAACTAGTTTAAGGAAACGGAACCTTTCACACTTCCGCCAGGTATGAGACCTAATCCTCATTCTTTTATCATTATTATTTTTTTTATTCAGCCATTATCAGCTTCTAAATTGCAAAAAAAAAAAAAAAAAAATTTTAACCAAGCCACATCGTTTCAATCCCAGTATACATTTACCCAACTATTATCAAAAGTATTTCTAAATAAATACAACAAAACATTTTCTTGCGTCCTTACGTGGAGTATTATGACAAAATGCATTATGAAGGTGCATTAGAGCTAATATTAGCATCATGCTTCACAAGACAATTTATGAGATTAATAGTACACTTTTACTATGTGGAATTTGGTTGTTTACTGTTTTTAAAATATGCTATTTATAGCCTTTTATATTGCTGCACAAATTAGCGTAGATGTACACATTCCACTCAAGAAAATTACATACAAATATATACTATCATAATTGTGTGTTTATTATCTTATATAATCTCTAGTGGCTGTCGTCAAGTTTATTTCTGCTGTGTAAAAGCCTTGACATGTATGCTTTGCCTGAAACTCACATTGTTTGTGATGTTACAACCGCCTTTCAATTCTTAAGTTGTCAGGTATACATTCCAAGTATAATACACATTAGTAAAAGGATCTATTTTAATTTATTTTTTATTTTTTTGTCTATATACACTTTGGGTGCCCGCGGCACATTATAAAAGTAGCCCTAAAAACTGCAACCCACAGCTCTGTAATTTTTCCCGTGACTGTATTTTCAAAATAGCCCAGTTGTGCTGTTGCCCTGGCAACACTGGTTTGCTGTACCCTCATCACACAGTGATAGATAACCTTCCGCAATGCCATAACGGGAAGAAGTTGGGGTCAAGCCTTATCAAACGATTAATTTGTGTTAAATTTTGCGTAAATAATAGCAACATCGCGTTAACGTTGATACCCCTAATATATATATATATATATATATATATATATATATATATATAGCTCTAGTGTTTCTTTAGTTCTTTGTGAACTGTTGAATGTAATGGTTGTCTGTTTGACTGTCATTCTGTTCTTTGTTCTCTTTGGTTTTTGGTTTACTATTTGTTCTAGTGTTTCCATTAAATACCTGCACATAGATCCTCATTAATTTGACAGCAGGTGCTACAAATGCTCACAACACAAACAAATAAAGAAATGCACTGCAAATGCTCACAACATAACCAAGTAAAGCATTTTATTTGCAGCGTGTTTCTTTATATGGTTGTGTTGTGAGCATTTGTAGCACGTGTGTTGTAAAATTGATGAAGTTGTTTTCTTAATTAGCAGGTGTTTTTTCTACTTGCAGTGCGTTTCTTTATTTGGTTGTGTTGTGAGCATTTGCAACACGTGTGTTGTAAAACTGACAAAGTTGTTTTCTTAATTTGCAGTTGTTTTTTTTTTCTATTTGCACCGCGTTGAGACCTCTCGGCCACCGTAATTTAAGGCATGCAGCTAATATCATATATGTATCATCAGAGCTGGGTAGATTACTTACAAACTGTAATCCATTACTGATTCCAGATTACATAACAAAAATTGTTATGTAATCCGTTACATTACACATTTTAGGTAATATAATCAGATTACTTTTAGATTACTTTTGATTTAACTCATTTATTACATTGATTTAAATAGTATTATCTTTTACCATAATGATGTAAAAAATGCAAAGAGTAAGAAAACTTGTTGCATTCATTGTAATTTACATTACGAAGTGCATTAAACATTATATTATATCAAGGTTTCCCAAACTAGGGTTCGTAAAGGAATTGCAGGGGGGTTGTGAGTTTAATGAAAAGCTAACAATTAATTCAATCATAAAACATTTTAAATGAAAATAAATCATTTTAAAACAAACTCCCTTTCTTTTTCTTTTTTCTTATTTTTTATTTGAACTCCCTTTTGAGGAAAGTCTTTTCACTTGGCGGCCATATTTAATTTGCAATGCCTCCGGACAGCTCATGCAAGACCTATCTTAATGAATGGGGGAATCCTGAAATCTCAAAAACTGCTTGCTGAACTCACAATTAAATTACATATGTTAAATCAGCAACAAATGAATGTTGTTTCTTATGCTCAAATAGCATTTTAAAAGCTTATTTTTCAGGCTAGACCAGCCAATGTGCATGCGAAGTCATAACATGCTTTTGACTGCACATATGCGTTGGCTGGTCTAGTCAGGTTTCTATGGGAAATTTTGGTCTTTCATTTAGAAGGTGGGACTATTCCTTCATATTGTGCGTTGCAGTTTCTCCCATTCATAAGTATAAGAGAGAACCATCTTTGCATTTCTATAGTCTTTGTTTTAAATAAAACACTTTCTAAAAAAGGATTAAATATTTTTATTTACCTGCATGAAATATGATCATTAATCAAAATCAAAGAAACCTTGAGCATGCAAATGTGTTACTTAATTATTGAAATATTTATTTTAAAATCTAAGGGGTACTTAAAGCAAATATATTTGGTGAATAAAGGTTTAGATGACAAAAAGTTATGGAATGCCTGCATTACATGTAACTAAGAAATAACGTGAATATGTGCATTTTAATTAGTTATAAATAATAATACATGGTTAAAAAACCTACAGAGTAATAATTCACATAAAAATGAATGTGTTAGTAGCCTAGCTGATGCAATGTTGAAACCCTTCTTAAACCTGAAATTATTTTTTTATAAATCCAGTGTTCAAATGATGTCGCCACCTGACTAATGACTGATCTTTGTGTGAATGTCCACAAAACTGGACTATATATACATATATAATATGTATATAATCGGTAGGTTATTTTAGAAAGGAAAATTTAAAAGATGAAAAACAGAAATTAGGGAGAATCAATGATTTATGAATAATTTCTTGCTATTGTGTGAATAATATATAATCATGTAATCCATAAAAAAGTAACTGTAGTCTGATTACAAGTATTTTAAAATGTAACTTACTCTGATTACAAGTAATTAATTTTAGGAATCTGATTACGTAATCCAGATTACATGTAATCAGTTACTACCCAGATCTGTGTATCATATATAATACCCCATAGCAGATCTATACAGGTGGAACTGGGGAAGGTGGAGGGTTTCAGAGGAACTCTGAAAGTGCACCGTGAACTGCTCTAGTAAATGCTATCCAGCCATTTAAATGTAAAGCAGTAAGCTCATTGGCTGCATATGCAACATGAACCAATCAGCTTGTGCCAAATAGTTTAATGCTGTGAATATCATCAATTTACATTAATGACCCATCAGCCTGCACCAACTAGAGTTTCATGACAACTTCCATGTGCTTAATAAAAGTACCCTGCAATTGTACTTTTGGTATACTAAACTGGTATGTTTAAATCTGCTGATTTGGAACAGCTAATGTTGTGCTTAATGCACTTTAATTGTGCGGAAGTAGTGCTAAGGTCAAGCTAAAGATAAACTTGAGTATATTTGATTTTGAACTATTGCAAGTATACTTCAGGTACACATTTTAAATATCTTGCATTTAAATATAATACAGAGATCACACAGTCCTTATTAATAGTGATATTAAAACACATTTTAGGCATAATATTAAGAAATGTGGAACTCCAAATAAAGTTTAATTATAATTTTATATCAGTGAGTCTTAAATGATATGTCAATAAATATTTTAATGGATTTGAAGTATACTAAGTATGAAATTAATACATTTTAAATATAAATAATATGATATAATATTAGTTATTAAATAATTTAGCATATGTTTTAATACTGTAATATTAAAAAAAAAAAAAAAAAAAAAAAAAATGTATGTTCGTATATTCTTTTTGCAGCCAGATGGTGTTGATAGGGCATCTACCAACAGGGTCTAACTGACCCAGGCTAACCTTGTAGAGCAGGACTTGATTTTATGCTCTGGGAATTGACTGGATTGTGAAAAGCTGTGCTTAGAAATGTTGTTTTCAACAGCAGATAGTTATTGCATTTTCTGAAAGATTACAAAGACATACATTTTATTTCTTTGGAACATATTAATCATTTACAGTAAGATCAAGTGCATGTGTCACAAGTATATAGAGTAAATTTTGGTTTTGTGTTGACTTTGAAAAACCTTAGAATTCACTTGGGCCTAGCAGAGATAAACAACTGTTTTTGGATGATCCCACCTCTAGAGACCAGACAACGGCAGCAGAAAAAGAACATTTCACAGTGTGTTCTAGAGCTTTCATCAGTTTGAAGTTCCAACTCTGTCCCAGTAGGATGTTCTGGCAGTGTTAAATGAAACAATGCCAATGTTTGAAAACTTCCCATCAGAGAGCTGGTCGCTCAGATCACGAGTCTGTAAATGCAGTGAAACTAATCCTGCTCTTCTTCTTAACCTTATGTTAATTAATGAATTATTTTTATCTGTCATCTATAATAAATGTAAAGGCCAGGGACTTACGCCAAGAGGTCTGGACATGAAAGAGAGAAACTTACTTTAAACCTGCTTTGGCTTAGAATAAAAAAGATGTTTGGGGAACCTTCAAAGGATCCCTGAATCTAATTTATGACATCTGTGCTAAGGTTTACCTGGCAACTCTCAACATCAAAGTTTAGAGATTAGCATTTTAAAGGTGTCTGCCATGGATCAATCACATCCTGCTGAAGTCCCGCCGTATTCCGCTTAGTCATTGAAAATGTATAATTGGAGAACATGTTGTTCAATTACAGGCACTAATGGATTGCGCCTTATGAGCGCTCAAATGCATTATTTAGCTTTCGAGCTACGTTCTGAATTTCTTCACAGAAGTGGGGAGCAGGAGGTCAAAATCCAGCACCCTAAAAGTTAGCTGTCCATAACTGTTCAACTTCTGTTTAAAGTTCTTCTTCAGGATACGGCGGATGTGTCCATCTGCTCCAAATATGTCAGAATAATCCATCGCAATGCATAAAGTTCTCAAAGGTCACAATATATACCTTATATTTATGTGCAACCCTCCACAGACTCAAACAATATGTCATATTTACTCACCATCATTCTTCATTTCCATGCAGTTCTTCCTTTTGTGGAACACAAAAGAAGATATTCTGAAGAATGTTGATGAGCTAAATAAATTTGGACCCCAAATATTTATGTATTGACAAAAATAAATAAATATTTTTATAATAATAATAAATATATGTGTGTGTTTAAATATTGAAAGAAAGAAAGAAATGTACACAGGTTTAAAGATGGATTTTTTTTAAGTTGGTTAATTCAGTGTACAAATGGTGCTATATAAATACAAGAACAGCTGCAGCAGGTGATTTCACAGCATAGGTCAAAACAAATGTGCTTTTACTACTATTTTCACTTATTCTGCTCTGCTTCAAAAGTGCAGGCTCAACTGTGCAGCCTTTCTTCAGATGTGTCCTGTCCAATAGTGCTGAGTGCACTGTGCATGCAAAGTTACAAAATTCAAAGGTGCCCGTCACTTTTTTCATGTACACCCTCAAATGTCGAGCATAAACTAGCCTGGAAAAAAAAAAGATCTTTGAGATGGAGGTGTCAGAATAATGTTACATACTCCTCCTGATCTCTCTTTCCCTACACGTTAATTTGTTACACACTGCCTTTGAATTTCCATCTCAAGGTCAGTGTTTAATTTCCACGCCTGGGGTGTATGTACAGTCTGGACGGACTTTCCTCAGAGACCCTCTGCCTGCAAGAGAAATAAATATGTTTGGCAAATCTAAACAAATGTGCCCATTAGGCCCTGAGTGACGACAAACTGCGTCTTAATGCAGCAAAAATGTGAATATTTGAAGCTGATTACAGGTATGTACCTAGTGCAGGTCATTCCTGATATTAAACTACCATTCTTGCTGTATGCCATATGAGGTGAGAAAAGGCAACTTGTGAGAATTGTTTAATTTGACTAGCATAGTTAATTTAAGATTAAGACTTATTTCTAACTGAAAAGAGTGATCTATGAGACAGATTTCAGAGCAGAGGAATTCTGTGAATGATGGTTGCTAAGACAGCGATATTTGGAATGTTTTCCATTTCTGAAGACAAATCAAATGCATTTCCTTGCAAGTGTCCACCCACCGAAGCTGAAAAGGTCAGTGAACGAATCTGAATGAATCTTTTGGTGGAAAAAGTATTGAGTCATTGAGATGAAGCAAAATCCCCACTACTCACACAAAGTATTTATTTAAAATACATTAGCTTTTACCTTATAAAAGTTGAAATTTATAATAATTTATAAATTCTAGAAGGTATATTTGTTATATGGACACTGCAAATGGAATAGTTACATCTGAATAGTTAATTTTTTTTTTTTTTTTTTTTTTTTTTTTTTTTAAATAAATGCTGTTCTTTTGAACTTTCTATTCATCAAAGAATCCTGAAAACTGATGATAAAATGTTTATTATGCAGCAAATCAGAACATTAGAATGATTTCTGAAGGATCTTGTGATTATTAAAGACTGGAGTAATGATGCTGAAAATTCAGCTTTGCATTTCAGGAGTAAAATGCATTTTAAAATATTTTAAATGGTAATGATATTTCACAATATCCCTGTTTTTTAACTGTGTTTTTAATAAAATAAATGCAGCCTTGGTGAGCATGAGAGATAAAATTAGATATAAATGTAAAAACTGAAAATCAAAAATCCTCAAATTTTGAACAGTAGTGTATATAAATACATTTCACTTGACATCCTATTATATCCAAATATGCAAACGCATAATTTGTCATTGCAAGATACATGTACAGATAATGACTTTTCTGCACAACCCCTTATTTTGACAAACTGTGTAATTTGCACAAAACTGTAGTATATACAGAATTTCTGTTTTTATCCTGTAGAATTAAGATAGTGCTCAAACCAACGAGGGATTACAAATGTTCTACCGCCTCACCATGCAATGCACTGCAGATTTAAACTGTACCCAGACATCACTGCCAGATGTCCAGTGGCTGACGTCCAGACTCGTCTGCCCTTCTCTGGTTAGTACATGCCTGCCTTAGTTCTTAGAGGTTGTTCCTTTGGTTAGCACTGGAATTGGTGATCTGGGACTCTCCTCAGTAGAGCGTCTCTGAGTTTTCGCTCACTCCTTTTCCAACCCTGACATGTTTTGGCACAGAAATGTGAACGTCCTTGGACTCTCAGGTGTCAGATGGAACCTGTTGGCTTAAATTAAACGCCTCAACTCCCTTGTAACACAGACGTCTGCTGCTGTTAACCTTGTTCATTAATGATTACTGTGTGTCCAAAATTTGGAAACGCCAGGTCCCTCACTCACTCTCCGCGTCTCCTTCTGCTCACTTTGTGAGTTGCCCTGAACTTTCTTTTTTTTTTACTCTGGTTCTTTAAAATATATTTTCCTGTATGCAGGCCAGTGGGGATGGTGAAAGTTCTGGTGCCGTGTCTTTTCTTGAAATCACAGCTGCTCTCTCTCACTCTCGCTCTCTGTGTCTCTGACAACCCTGAAGTTCAAAAAGCAAGCTGTGAAAGCGGCACAGGGTAGAAATAGACTCTTTTGTCTCACTTTGATGGGGTGATGAATATATATCCAAATAAAAAAAGACCTGGCTTTGCTCGCGAGAGATGTGGAAGACAGATGCGGTTAAAGGCATCTTGCAAGAATGGCTCTAGGGGAGCATGCTCTCACGATTTCTCACGTTTTGGATGTGAGGAAGAGGAAACAAGACCTGACAATCGATGCTCAGCCCTTTTTCTTTCTATTCCTCTTCCCATTTCTCTCTTTCTCATTCCCTCTTCCAAACCTTCTAGACTGTGGCAGTCTTGAAGAAATGACAATCCTTAAATTTGGACCGGCTTTGATCTGTTTTGTGAAAAGAAAACATCACGAGCCACTGAAATGGACGCACTGCAAGACAAGCTGACTTTGAAGTGATGGGAGGAAGTAGATGAGCTTTTGAAGACAGTCAGTAATGGATCTCTCTTTCTCTTTCAATTCCTCACAAAATGGAGATCTCATTAAATTCAAGTAGTTTTGCTTGCTACAGTTTGGGGGAAAACAAGATTGGTTTCCACTTTATTGAGATTGTGCCTAGAACAAGTACAGAACCAATGAAATGCAGTTAGCATCTAACTTCAAATAGCAATATATTATTTAACAAGTGTAGTAGAGTTAGGTATAGCCCTGGTATGATTGGCTGGTGTCATCCAACCAGGTGAACCAATCAGTGTTAGAACTTCACTATGACTGGTTAGTTGTGTAAGTTTTATGAGTCTATTAGTGCCTGTGTGGTGAATATAAAAGAGGGAAGTGTTTGGCTGTTTGGGATGAATCTTCCTTGGTACTGTCCCTTTGTGACATGTGGCGTGTTGAACGAGTGCTAGCAGTTGGGTTATCCTCCTGTCTGTCATGCGTGCTGGCTGTTGGCCAGTTCTCAGGTTAGTCCCTGTTTTAAAGATGCCTGTAATCCTGTGTGGTGAGCAACCATGTGTGTTGCAGCACTGCACCATTTCCTTGGTATGTATGGAGTCTATTGTTTGCTTTTAACAAGTTTCATGAGTAACTTTTTTTTTTTTTTTTTTTTTTTTTCTGTTCAATGTCCGGCAGGTTCGATTGCACGTCCAGGGGTTTTCAGTGATCATAACTGAAGCCTAACGACCGTCAAGTAACTGACTGCACTGCTGCTCTGTTTCTTCTTTGTGGTGTTATAGTTTCAACAGTTTTGTCTGGAACTCATCTGGGTCCATTCTGTTAGTTTGTTTTTATTTCTGTTTGAAGCACTGGCACTGGATTGCACTGGTTTGCGTGTGAGTTAGCTGGGAGGCTACGTTTCTGTAATCCGGTTGCTCTTTGCCATTTTATTTCCCTCCTCCGTGCCAGTGGCTGTGTGTTTGTGTAAATTGTTATTGAGTTTGACATTTATTATTTTATATATATATATATATATATATATATATATAATAATTTTATTTTTTATTTTTTTGTTATGCTTTGTGTGTGGATTTAGGTCTTTAAAGTGGGAGGGGTTGGCCATGGTACCCTGTACGTGTGTCCACATGGAGTGCTGTGCTAAACATTTTGCCTTTTTCACAAGAGCATGTGCGTGTTCTGGGTATTGAGTGTTGGGTAGAAATTTGAGGGTCTCCGTTGGCCACCTCCCTTACTAGATTTTGTTATCTCCATTTAATAATTTTGTATGTTACTGGTTTTGTGATGTGATTTGAGACCTTGTGTGATGTATTGACTGGCTGTGTTTCTGTTAATTGTTTGAATAAAGTGATTCTTGTTGGGATTTTTTTTTTTTTTTATGCTCACCCTGTCTTTGACAAACTTGTGTGCCCTTGCATAAGGCTGTTCTGTCCTAGTGTATTCCAGGTGGTGTAGTCAATTATAGGATTTCTTATTATTGGTAACTTCTACCTGACCACTCATTACCATACAAGCAAATAAAATAAATAAACCTAGACTGTATCGATCCAAGTAAGCCTGAACTGATTCCCTTCAAATACGGTATTTTTCCTGCAGTCCAATTTATGATGCAAATATTAAAGTAAAAAATAAATAAATTGAAAAGACAAAGTCATCGTTTACTCACCCTACTGTTTGTCTGTGAACCAAGCAATGTGATATTTTCAATGATCTTAACCTTTGAGATTCATCTACAAGATCCAGCTCAAAAGAATGATACATTGTCTGATCTGATTCTTAAGTTATGACTCAATGAATTAAGTTCACCAGGGAAGATGTTCAGTGAATAAAGACTGACACACAAAGCTATATCATATGGCTGCATTGGACTTGGAATATAGTCCACAGGTTGCTACTTAAATAAAAAATAAATAAACGAATAAAAATAGATTAGTTTTATGTATTTATTTTTTGGAGCTTAACAGATGTGGTCACTATGAACTGATGTCTAACTGTTTATATCTGATTTATACATTATGCAGTTCAAAAGTTTGTGGTCAGTACAATTGTTCGTTTATTACTTTTATTCAGGAAACTTTAAATTGTTCAAAAGTAAAAGTCAACAAAAATACACACAAGTAAAGACATCTTATGAAGCCTGGAATAGTGATACTGAAAATTCAGCTTTGCATCAATAAATTAGATTTGAAAATATACTGCAATGGAGAAGAATTATTTTGAATTATAATAGTATTTCACAATATTACAATATATTTTTACTGTATTTTCATCAAACAAATTCAGCCTCAGTATCAGAGACTTCTTACTAACCTCAAACTTTGGATAGTGTGTACCATCAAATCCTTTTGTTTAAAAGTGTGGTAATGCCCTCTTTGAATATGCATCAGTAATCAAAATCAGTTGAATAATTTAAATATCAGTTATTGGTATTAATTGAATAAACATGGAATGGAAACCAAGACAACTGAACAGTGATGCAAACCAAACCATGAGAAATCTGAACTGTTACACCACTAATAGCAAGTGACCAGCTTCAGTGAAAATGACATGGAATTTAAACAGACATGGCAGGGCGAACAAGTGATAATGAGCTATAAGTGACAAGTGACCGTTCCAGTGCAAATGACATGGTGTACAAATAGAGAAGGTGCTGTGGGTTCAAAAAAAATAATTAAAACATCAATTATATACAAAACACAAGTTGATTTTTAAACAAAGTATATGTGAGAACTCCATTCAGTCTCCTGAGCGATGAAAGTTCAACCTTACAGTGCAAATGAGAGTGTAAAAGTAGAGAAGAGTAATTAAAAATAATAATAAATGTGTGCAAAATAGCAGGAAATACACCTTCTTTGGGAGGTGGAAGGGTTAACCGATAAGTTCAGAGGGGAGCAGGTTGACAGCTGAAGGGCAAACACAATGGTGAGGCTAGCGCCTCTGCAGAACTGCATGCGCTGTACTCTAATTAGTCCTTTGTCCTGGTTCAGGAGAGAAGTAGCCAATAGAGGGTTCGTTATTAGCTTGAATTTCTTTGTTTATAGTCTTTAGAGACTAATTAATTATGTTATTTTGCCTTTAACTTAATTCCAGTATTTAATGGAAGTCTGAAGTCTTAAAGGGAGCAACGCACATGTCTTTCCCACCAGGAAAGAAGAGCGTTCGTTTCTGTAGCAGAGGAACAGAGGGTTAAGCAAACAAGCGAAGAAGACAAGGCAGTGTTTTTGGAATGATGTAACTGTTTAAGGATTAATTAAAAAGTGCATATAAAGGAAAACAGGTTAGCTAGTAATGGCATGTAGAAAATAAGAAAGTACAACAAAATTGATTTCATTCTAATGGTCAGAGAGGCGGTAATGTTATAAATGATACTATTTTGGATTTCATTGTGAAAAACTTTAAAGGAATGATTCATCCAGAAATGATCATTCGCTCAGGCCATCTGAGATGTAGATGAGTTTGTTTCTTCACTGGAACAGATTTGGAGAGAAATTTGTGAAGTGCATGTTTGAAAAAATAAAAAAATCTTCTGGCCAAAATATATAATATTATAGCCTATATTATACAATTAATAACAATTCCTGCAGTGAAATAGTCAATCCTCTCACATCATAATCTAAAAAAATGCATTTGAACTGTCAGTAAATTGTGCTTGACCTGTGTATATTTCTTTCCTGATTCAGACGAGCCAAATTTTTCACAAGAAAGCAATATTATGGATAGAGGACTCTAAAGTTAAAAACGTCTTAATGATAAATTTGCTTAATACAAATACTCCTTTCTTTCTTTTTTCTCTTCACAAGATATTAATTGATGGACTGGAGTTGTGTGGATTACTTTTGGATTATTGTGATGTTTTTATCAGCTGTTTGGACTCTTATTCTGACGGCACCCATTCGCTGCAGAGGATCCATTGGTAATTTGTTGTGATGTAACATTTCTCTAAATCTGTTCCTATGAAGAAATAAACTCATCTACATCTTGGATGGTATAACTTTGAGTACATTTTCAGCAAATTTTTAATTTTGGGTGAACTATTCCTTTAACTAAAAACTGTTTAATAATATGGACTTTTGTCCCTTAAAAATAAACTTACCTAAAGACAACATGTGTATGTTACGTAACATATTCTGAAATGTAACAACACTTTGGAATTGAATTTATTCCTCAAATAACTGTGTCTATTGAAATACAGAAAATACACAACATGTTCTAGACTTATTCTGGTTTTTCTAAAAGAATAATAATGGCTTTCATTTTATTTCAGAATCGGTTTATGTATAATAGATGTAAATGTAAAATCGTTATTTGATAAGCAGCTGATGCATTTCCTGCAGTGCTATTTGAAAAGCAATTGCTTTCAGGAGGATTATGCTTTACTTATGGTGTGTTGCTAATATCCGTCCGTGGCTCTATCAAAGACAGGAAATTTACCCTGGGCCATCTTTATTTCTGCTTTCATGAGGTCTTTTCCCTCTAATTACTGTTTAGAGGTTCTCCCTTGTGTGTTCAAGCGTGTGTGTGTGTGTATGCCTGTCTTATGAAGTTTTGAATTTAATGTGCCAAAGAAAAACAGGACAAATATTGTCAGTGCAGAATAATGTTGATTATATATATATATATATATATATATATATATATATATATATATATATATATATATACATATATTAGTTATATAGTTATATATTATAACAATTTTGAGTCAGTTCTGATTAATGCATGATTCAGTTTATGGATCCATAATCTATGCATTCTTACATTTCTGTTCGGCTGGTGGGAGAGAATTTTCCCCCAGAATCAAATCACTCGGGGTACTTGTCTATAAACACCATCCCTCATTTTCATGCAGTTGTTTGTTTTTTATTTGATTTCCCCTGGCTTCCTTTGTTGTCCAAAGTGTAAAGAGAAATGTAAGTGAATATCTAATGTACGATTTAATGAGCTCATGTTTTCGCAGTGCGGAGTAACCAAATTAAAAGAATAGGTCAACCAAAAATTAAAATTCTGTCATCATTTGCTCATCATCATGCTTTTCCAAACCCGTAGGATTTTGGATTTTCTTTCTTCTGTGGAACATAAATAGATAAAAACAAGTAAAGTTTTAAGCAGCTCTTTTCCATAGTGGAAGTAAATCATTAAAGGGATAGTTCATAATTTATTTATTTATTTTTTTAATTAAAAATTAAGTCATATATTACTCACCCTCATTTTGTTCATTTTGGTCCTGTATGAGGTTTTGTTTTGTTTTATTTTTTTCTTTTTTTTCTTTCTTATAATAAGATATTTTAAATAATGATGACCAAATGGTTAATGGTCCCCTCTGACTTTATATTAAGGAGGGGAAAAAAAAGTCAACTGTTTTGTTACTAACATTCTTCAAAATATATTCTTGTGTGTGCAGCAGAAGAAAGAAACTCATACAGGTTTGGAACAACTTGTAATGTAAACAATGACGTAATTTTTATTTTTGGACGAACTATCCCTTTAATGTCAATAAGACAAAAAAAAAAGGCACCATACAAGTAGTACATATGACTTTGACTCTATATTCTACGTCTTTTGAAGCCATATGATATTATAGTGAGGAAAATTAAGTTCATGAGGAGCTTGATGGCCTATTCATATTCATTAGAAAAAGCATCCGAAATATTCTACAGGAAATTTGCTGTTTGCGTTCCAAGGAGAAAAAGTAAGTCATGAAATTCTGATAGATTTTTCTTTGAACACGAAATGCAGCAGAATTTGGAGACAACAAATTTGAATATTTATGCTAGCGGAAACTTTTATTTACCATCTCCCCATGGATGTCATCCGCCATCATTAGCGTATCTGACCAGAACGGATTCATCATGAACTTAACGAACTGACAGAAATATCTTCCACGGATTAAGCAGCATAATGAAAATCAGTAATTTCAGCAAAGAAGATCTGTGAGGACACTCTCCCCATTCTAGTGCGGATATCTCGCTCCTCTCTTTCTACCGTCCTTGTAAAGCACAGCTCTGACACTAAGCCCTCATAGCTGGAGATCAGTGCTGTGTGCAAATCCCCTCGCTTGTCAGCCAACGAGCGTCTGGGGGGGTCTGTTCACACCCCTCCCTCGCTCTCCACCCACAGCATAAAAGATCTCAAAAAGTAGAAGATAATCACTGCGGCCGTCACATTTGCATCAGCAGATGCTGCAGTCAGTAATAATTTCAAACTCAAATTCGATCTCCCGGCAGCTGATTGAGAGAGTAGGACCTTATCAGCGGTGGCGCACCGGTGCCATGTCAGGCTCCGTCTGTCAAGAGCTATAGAGAAGATGCATGGGGAAATATGCATGCTTCTTTTCAGAGTGTTTGGTATCATATGTGGCCTCAGGAGAAAGGTGTGCAAGCTGGCTGAAATCTCCTAAACCCTGTAAAACCGTTAATCTGTGCTTCTGAGATGATGGTTAATGTTTGGACTTGGACACTTGTTGTTAACGTCTTGTCATTTCAGGTTAGTGGGTGAATTTGATGCTGGTTTTGCTTCAGGACTCAGAGTTTACCTCGGACATCAAGTGGTAAACCAACACAGTACAGAGTTGTTAATCACATACAGTATAAGTGAGGCAAAGTTGTCCAGAAAATCAAACATATATATATATATATATATATATATATATATATATTCTTTCTTTCTTTCTTTCTTTCTTTCTTTCTTTTTTTCTTGCAATGATTTCATGCTTTTGGCAGCCATTAACTCATTACATTCTTGTTCTTAAAGGGAAAGTGTTTTTGCTCTTAAAGGGTTAAATCTTACCCTTGATCTGTTGCTATCCCTTTAAATTAGTGCTTTGAGGATTTAAATCTTAAAACAGCTGGAAACAATTAAGTCTATATTGTATCCAATTTGATACATAAAATTTCTAAGGCCTTTAAATTATCAACATGATCAAAACATTGCAGAAAAGCTGTTACAGATAATACATGCCCTCTGTCATCTGATTGATAGTTCACAGTTTTTTGGAAAGTAAAATGTCTTTTTTAGTATAATTATTAAAAAAATAATAATAATAACAATAATAATAAAATTAATAATAAATACCTTTAGGTTGTGGTTCACATGTCTTTTTTCTGACAAATCTTTACGTTTTTTTTTTTTTTTTTTTTAATTAATTAACATAAAAATAACTTTTATATAGTAATATTTCAAATCAACACCCAATTTACTGGATTGAAGTAACCTGGGATTACTCGATTAAGTATAGATAATTTTTTAGAAAAAAAAAATTATGTTGAAATGTATCAAATGATATATCAGGCTTTGGAGGAATGCTTATTTGTTCATCTTGTGATCATACTTTTATTGCATTGAATTCTATGTTTTGAAATTGCAGAGCTTTGATCATAAAATTAAACATTTCAAAATCTCTAATTACTAAGACATTATTGGGAGATGAAGAGTAACAACTGATATTTTACATGCATTTTATGTAAGTATTCTGCAATACTTTTACAAAAGATCTCATTGTTTCACAAGTTATCAGAATCTTTTTAGCCAAATATTAGCAACTGTTCTTAGCCATAAAGCTTAGGCCCTATATGTTGCAATATAATATAATATAATATAATATAATATAATATAATATAATATAATATAATATAATATAATATAATATAATATAATATAATATAATATAATATAATATAATATAATATTAGTCTAAAGGCTCAATAAATGTTTCCATTAAAAAATCACATATTGAATATCCAATATAATTTGATGTCTAAAAAAAAAAAAAAAAGATTCACAAATATCAGACAGTAACTGATATGGTGCAGATACAATATAATGTGCATCCTTAATGTTAAAACAGTGAAACCGCGAAAAACGGTTAACATCAAACCAGTTAAAGGAACACTCGATATTTAATCAAGGAAGTTTGCTGGTGTCACATGGCCGCAGCAGGCGCAGTGATGTCACGCAGCGCATGTGGAAATAGTCAACCCATTCTCACTCCCAAGGCGTCAAAAACTGAAGCATGGTCAAACGCCTTTCGCGTCACTATGATGACGCCAAAAGTGCCCCTAGGCGTCAGTATATGACAAAATAGGAACTCCATTGATTTCAATTGCTTGCTTTATGCGTCAGATCAAGACGCTTATGGAAAATGACAACACGTTCTCCTCCGTTGTTTTCAGTTGTTTGTGGTTTGCATGCATTTGTAAAAAATAGAAATAATTTTATATACTTATATTGGAGCACCTAACCCAGACCCTACCCACTTTTGAACAATATAAAACACGTAACAGGCAAATATAAGTGCAGTCACAGGTATTTATTGCAAAAACTGACCATAAACAAGCAGTATAAAAGCATTACAAACAAGTCGTGTTGCATTCCAAGTCTTCTGAAGCCATACGAAGTCTTTATGAGAAGAAGAGAGCAAAACATAAGGTTTTAATCGCTGAAAATGATCCCGCTCCGTTAACGCGCTCACATCTCATTCAAAAAGATACTACCGTCACGTAGCATGACGCAATAGGTCACGAGACACACAAGAGCCAATAGCCTGTCAGAACAGCATAACGCAATCGGTCACGAGACACATAAGAGCCAATAGCATTTCACAACCAAGGCTGACGTAAGGCTTCTTCTGGCGGCATTTTTTGAATTTGCGGCGCGCACAGACCGCAGCACACAGGATTAACGGCGGACGGAGACGGCGATCTCGTCTATTCCTCTCACAAATCAAATGTTTCGCCTCGGAAGACTTGGAATATTAATATTTTTTTGAATAAATTATGATGGTAATTCTATCTGCCTGTTATATCTTGTGTTTTATTGACAAATGGTAGGTTTAGGGGCAGGGGTTGGGTTATGTGCTCATAAATGTGTAAATAATGTAATATAAATAAAACTGTTGTGCCTGTTTACATTGAAAAATCACACCCCAACATATATGCAATAATGCCAATGTTATTACCCAATATATAATTTAAGTATGACGATAAAATTCCCAGTATGGCGTCGGCATATTGACGCCAAGGGTTTCCTATTTAAAGCAACGGAGGACCCTGTAAGTCGAAAAATGACGCTAAGGGGTACCTTGAGCGTCAAAAAGCGACGCCAAGTGGTCCTGACCAAGCTTCAATATGTGACGAGTTGGGTGTGAGAATGGGTTGAAATAGTTATGTACATTTCCTGAAGAAAATGTGAGTGGTGCTTGCCCTGGCATATCACTGCGCCTGCTGCGGCAGCAAACCATGTTACAGCAGCAAACTTCCTTGATTATTACGCCGGAATGGGAGTGTAGTTCCTAATCATATCGGCCTAGAAAATCTCAACTTTTCATTTTCTGCCAGTCTTAGTACACGATAGATCTACAGAAGAGTCGAGTTTTAAATAGGAAAAAATATCGAAACTCTTTAGTCATTTTTGTACGCGATGCTACTGGTCTAATCGGTTTCAATGATCTATGCTAAGCTATGCTAAAAGTGTTATCGCCAGACCCAGAGATCGGCTGAATAGATTTCAAAACGGTAAAACTCAACTTTTTAACTCTGGGGGAGCTGGAGAATGAGCCTATTTCCAAAAAAAGTGGAAGTGTTCCTTTAAACTGCTGGTAAATGTAAACTGCTGTTGTACAACAAAACATTGCTATGGTGATCACTATGGCAATTTAACTAACGTTTGTATTTCAAACAGACCAAAAATTTAGGGGTTTAATTTCTGTATTTAAATGCAGTTGTCACTTCCAGAACTTGCTCCATTAAGACACTGACCTACAGTCAATTTATTGCCATCAAATTATTATCACCATCTTCTTCAATGAGATAGCCTTGCAGTTTCACTGTGCAATGTAAAAATCAAGCATGAAAAGCAATTTGACATCCTAAATAATAATAATTAGACAGTAAATTAGGCACTGAGCTAAAAAGTGTAAAGGCAAATGAAGAGAATATTTCTGCATTTCTTGGTTGTGAATGCTGTTAAACGTCAGCTTGAAGCGCATGTCGATAAAGCACACCAGTCTTTTGCTTCTGAAGGGCAAAGCGTGCCCCACTGTTGCAAAAATTGCAGTCAGCCCCTATTTTCAGCCCCATTTATAATGCATTTCCAACATGGAAAGTGGCGGTTACTGAGAGCGTAAGAGAGAGAGAGCCAGAAGAGGGCAGGTGCTTAAAGGAATTATTACTGCATGTGCAATTACCCATCATTCCACTTTTTTATGAAAATGTGACCCCGACATCCAGACTCGCTGTCATCATTCACCACAGCCCACCCCTCCTTCTCCTTACTGATTTGAAGGCAGGAGAAACATCTGACATTTGCATGCAAAAAACATGAAGATTGAGGCAAATGGAGGGTCGTAGGTGAAAGGAGGGAGAAGTTGAAGGGCGACCGAGTCCCACTGAGTCCAGAGAACACAGGGAGCAGATCGGCTCGTGAAAAGTGCTGCATGGTCTCTGATCTGCATGTTCTTGATGGTTTGATGCCATTCCTAGCGGTCCAGCCCCCAACATCTGCCTGATTGAACTACAGGTGCTTGGGTCTGGTATCCATGGTGACTGACTGAGGGAAAATTGTGATTCATGTCCTGTTTACTGTTGGCCTATTCATGCCTTATGGAGGGTGGATCAGTAATGAGCAAACTATCGTGAAAAAGCAGGTTGACAAAATTAAAAGGAATAGTTCACCCAAAAATGAAACTTTTCTGAAAATATACTCACCTTTAGGCAATTCAAAATTTAGATGAATTTGTTTCCAAACAGATTTGGAGAAATGTAGCATTATATAACTTGCTCACCATGCGGATTCTCTGCAGTGAATGGGTGCCGTCAGAAAGAGAGTCCAATCAGCTGATAAAAACATCACGATAATCCACAACTAATCCACATGACTCCAGTCTATCAATTAACATCTTGTGAAGTGAAAAGCCACATGTTTGCAATAAATTAATCCATAATTAAGGTGTTTTCACTTCTGGCCAAAGTATAAGTCCATAATCCATAATAACTCTTCCTCCAGTAAAAAAAAAAAAATATATATATATATATATATATATATATATATATATATATATATATATATATATATATATATATATATATATATATATATATATATAATGTCCCCCGTTGTCCTCTCACATCAAACTCCAACCACATGTCTCAATTATATATCAGTAAACAGTGCTTGATCTGTGCATATTTCTCTCCTGATTCAGATTAGATGACTTTTTTCACTGCAATATTATGGAGAAAGTACTCATATTTTAGCCGGAAGAAACAGTTAAGAACGTTAGAAACAGCTTTTCGCTTAATAAGATGTTCATTGTTTGACTGGAGTGGTGTGAATTACTTGTGGATTATTGTGATGTTTTTATCACCTGTTTGGACTTTCATTCTAATGGCACCCATTTACTGCAGAAGATCCATTGGCGAGCAAGTGATGCTACATTTCTCCAAATCTGTTCTGATGAAGTGATGTTATTGTGAAACTAATACCCCAATTTCTCTCACATATACAAACAAAATTTGCCTTATTTTTACAGACTTTTCTTGGAGTGAAGCTTCCGTAAGATTCACCTTCTTGGGCCAAAGACTGGTGAAAACTCTTGCATTAAGGGAATGATGTAAGGCATCATAAGAATATGGTGTGGTGAAGTAGTGGTTAAGGCTTAGGGCCAGTAACTAGAAGGTTGCTTGTTCAGTCCCCGCAAGGACTGAGCCATGAACCATCATCCCTGATCCCTTGAGCCAGCCCGGTCTGTGCTTCAGGATTGTTCTTGGTAAGTTAAGTGGCACCGCTAGTGGCACAGAAATGACACATTTCAGCTTTAAGCTATAGTTCATTTGTGCTTGCTGTAGCATTTATTAAATGGAGGATGTTCTGTGACTCCTGTCCTCAATTCAGCTGCAGTCTGTGATCTTGGAGGTCAGCGTCATTTCTGGCACTGACGCAGTAAACAGATCCCAACCCCTCTGAGACCAGGCCATTGCGTTAACTTGCAGCTGATCAATTCCACCTGTCCTAATAACAACTCCACCTCTACTTCATTTATGCCAATAGCATTCTAGCATATGAGCACATTCACATCATAATATATCGCAACCAAGCAAGCCTCGCATGTGTTTGCATGTGTGTGCTTGTGCGCATATTTATACTTAGGGTACAAAATTCGGTAACACTTTATTTCGATAGTCCACTTTAGACATTCTACTAACAGTAAGTAACTTTGCAGCTACATGTCAACTAGCAGTCATTAGAGTATTAGTAGACTGTCTGCTTAATATCTCCTAACACTTTATTTTGATGAGTTCATAACATACAACATACTGAGTATGAGAAACTTTGCAAGCATATGTCAACTTATTCTACTAACCCTAAACCTACCCTAACAGTTTAACCTGAGAATTAGTAGATATGTAGTTGGAAATTAATGAGAATTAGTTGACATGTAGTTACAAAGTTACTTATAGTTAGTAGAATGTCTAAAGTGGACTATCAAAATAAAGTGTAACCCAAAATTCGGATACCAAATGGTTACCAAACTACTGTTCAAATGTTCAAGGTTGTTTTTTTTAATTGTCAACAACTCTGCATTTCTGTGGTCAAAGAATAGGTTGCCCTTTTAGATTTTTTTTTTTTTTTTTTTGTAATAGTTTAACATGTTATATTTATTTCTGTTATTTTATTTATAGTTATTTCGTTAACGCAAAGCTGAATTTCCAGTATCATTACTCCAGTCTTCAGAAATCATTCTTATATGCTGATATGCTGCTCAATAAATATTTCTTATTATTATCAATGTGAATATAGAATAGAAAAATAGTTATGTTGATTAATATTTTTGTGGAAACATTTTTTATTTTTATTTATTTATTTATTTGTTTTTCTTCAGGATTCTTTGATGGATAGGATATTTAAATAGAATTTTCGGTCCCACTTTATATTAGGTGGCCTTAACTACTATGTACTTATATTTAAATTAATCATTTGATACAATGCACTTATTGTGTACATACACGTTTTTACATTGTACTTTTATTTTTAAATATACCTATATGTAATTACATATGTAGTTACCTTTATAATTACACTGTTGACCTGTCCCTTATACCTAAACCCACCCTTAAACCTACCCAAACCACCAAACCTGTCCCTAACCTTACCCATATCCCACCTCAATAGCAGCAGAAGTGTTTTGCAATACAATATGAACACAATAAGTACATTGTACTTTTTTTGTGTACTACTTAAACTACTTTTTTTAAGTAGTTATGGCCACCTAATATAAAGTGGGACTGAAGTTTCTGGCAACAATACAAAAGTGAGAGAACAAAAAAGTACATACTGACCATAAATGGTGTTGTAAATTATCAATCTGAAAAGTTAAAAGAAAGAAGGAAAGTAAAATTGACAATTGACAATGAGAGCATCATGTCCCCTTCAATAGAAGTACACCTCACCTCTTGACATTTTTGTAGGAGTTCAGTAAATCTGGTCACTTGATTAATCACCCAGAAATAGTGCAGAATCTTATATACTACTTATTTGTTTTAAACCATAACTTTTCTTTTTATTATTTATTTATTTATTTTAATTTCAGCTTTAATTCTGAGACGTCACTCTGTAATGCATATTGTGCACAATGCTCTTGTTGCGCAACAAGAAGGTGCGACAAAGCTGGGTGTCGGTGTATGAAATGTTATCATCTCCTCTAAATGCCTCCGGTGCAGTAGACTAGCAGAGGATCCTGTTAAGCTAAATGAGCAGAAGAGAGAAGCTGAACTGATTAAAGTCAGAAAACTGTAAGCTCAGCCTCGCTGCTAACTTCACACGGCTCTGCACATTGTTTTGAAATCAGACCTCAAAGACACAAAGGCTGTTCCTCTGGAAAAGAGTTAACGAGCCAAATGACCTTTATCTGCTATGGTGTGGTGAGCAACCCTCAGAACCATTTATTTAGATCTTACTGGAAGCCTCCAGGCGCAGGGAGAAATGTGTTGTAGAAGTCATCTGTATGCGTTTGTAGTGTACACTCTTTCTTCTTTTTAATTACAAGAAAAATAAACAGCACTTTTTTTTTTTAAAGGCTTTTGTGTAAATGAATCAGAAAGTTAATATAAATTCTTAAATTTATTAGTAGTGTTTGCTAAGGCAAGCATCTCTAACTATTGCTCATAAGATGTATTATTTGTATACTATTTTTCATTTATTCCGTTTTTTTAAGAAAAAACAAATAATTTTAAATTAGATTAAAACCCCTCACATGAATTTGCTTTTTTATTTATGAGAAAATTAAACAACAGATTTTTAGAGGCTTTGAATTCTGTAAATGAATCAGAATATTACCAATATTAATGATATACTTAGTTTTTAATTGTAACTTTCTTTAGTGGTGTTTGCTAAGGCAAGCGTCCCTATTACTATTGCTCATTATTATTATTATTATTATTATTATTATTATTATTATCATCATCATCATCATCATTATTGTTGTATTTTCCCCCTAAAAATAAATATAATTTTGTAAAATAAATAAATAACTTTTATATGCATTTGTGCTGTACATTTATTTTCTACCTTACTATTAAGCATTCTATTTTAAAGGATGCAAAATGTGTAAATTAATTAAACTTTACAAACATAATTTTATATTTTTAATAATTTTGATATTCTTCATTACTATTGCTTTTACAATTGTATTATTGTTATTATTAAAGACATTTTAAGATTTAAGACATTAAAATTAGACTTTAAAACTTTTAAATTGTAGTTTAAATTGTGTATGAATCAGATAGAAGCCATGTGTTCTTCAGAAAATGACCCTCAATCTTTTATTGTTATAATAATACTGTGCTGATTGCTCTGAGGAACAGCATATTCTGTTCCATACCTGCCATACAACTGAGACATTTAGAACAAACCCGGCCTTAAAACATCTCAGTATGAGCAAATAATCGAGAGAGGCTGATGTATTGGGGCTGGAGCATGTGTTCTCCTGCAGAGAGTTGTGTGATGTAAGCGCCATGTGCAGGCCGTAACAAGAAATTTCACAGGCTGTAGAATGGAGTGCCAATGGCCAGCCTGAGGCAATGAAATGGGAGGCATCGAATCGCACCTGCCCTTCAAACACGAGCATCCGTGATGGAAGATATCACTTGACATTCTGATTTCAGATCTCCCTCCCTATCCTTGTTTCTCAGCCCCTCTTGCTCTCCTAACATGCATAATTCAATTAAAGCCTCATTCGTTAACTCAAGGGGTTTTTAGAGAACATATCAAGGGCCTATTTGGGAGTATGAGACTGCTTTGTTTTGAGAAGGGAGTCTTTAACAAATGTCACACGCTGGCTGTGTTCCAAAACCTAGCGAGCTACCTACTTAGGCAGCATTTTAAGGCATCACTGTGCTCCAAAAACGTACTTATAATTCACTGCAATTTTGAGCTTAAAAAAAAAGTTAGTGGCAGTAAAGCTCAAACAACTTTTACTCTTTCATACAAAATCATGATCTTTTTTTTCAATGCATATTTCAGTGCAATTTTTTTGCAATGCCATGTTATGACCTCAAAACATGTTTACCATAGTGCATGATTTTTAAACAAATACAAATTCACTTTTTGTGTGTCTCAGAATTGCTCCATATGTGTGACTCTTCTAATAGTAAACTTGCTCGGTAGCTAACCTGGTACAGCTTCCAATACTGGTATTTGCTAAACAGGAGTCATTTCAAAAGGCTATCAATTACAATTAAGATGGTGTTTAGCGTACACTTTAAAAAACAAATCTGTAAAAATAGGGCACAATATATTCCAGACCTGTATTTTATACTGCAATGCATTGTGTTTGATAGTTAACGGAAATGTCTGTAAAATTAATGGACAATGTCTAGCTAATGAGCTGCCAGTAATTTTCCTGTTATTTTACACATCTATTTCTTACAGTGTAGGTGGTATATATATTTTTTTATATATGTGACCCTGGACCACAAAACCAGTCTTAAGTCGCTGGGGTATATTTGTAGCAATAGCCAAAAATACACTGTATGGGTCAAAATTATAAATTTTACTTTTATGTCAAAAATCATTAGTATATTAAGTAAAGATAATATTCCATGAAGATATTTTGTAAATTTCCTACTGTAAATGACAAAACGTCGTTTTTGATTAGTAATATGCATTGCTAAGAACTCATTTGGATAACTTTAAAGGCGATTCTCTCAATATTTAGATTTTTTTGCACCCTCAGATTCCAGATTTTCAAATATAAATATATATATGTTCGTCTTTCGCTGGCGAAGATGACCACGACTTCTTCAAATCACTGGATGTTGTGGGTGCGAAGATGGCTGATGAGTCCAGTCCTCACTCTGAAAGTTCGGTTACAGAATAGTCAGAGATGCGGTGCAGAGTCTGTTCTTGTGATGCTGACGTTTCTGCTGCTGTTCTGCTATGCGACTTGTCTCGTACCCCGACACCCCAGATCTGACCAAGGTGCGCCAGGCAGAGGGCTCTTGTGCAAGTTCTTCCCAGGAGTCGAGGCGGATGTTGCAGCATTTCAAGGATGCCTTCAAGCAGACTTTGTAGCGCTTTCTTTGTCCCCCTTGGGAGCGCTTGCCCTCCTTCAGTTCTCCATGAAAGAGACGTTTTGGTAGGCATTCGTCAGACATACGACAGACATGACCTCCCCATCTGAGCATGGCGAAGACACTCTCCACCTCTGCTCTCTGGAGTACCTGTGTGTCAGGAATTTTATCCTTCCATTTGATGTCCATGATGTTTCTGAGGCAGCGCATGTAAAAAGAATTGAACTGTTTGGCATGCCGACTGTACACTGTCCAGGTTTCACAGGCGTACAGTAGGGAGGGCAGGACAACTGCGCGATATACTTTGCTTTGCTGTTACCTCTTCTTTCCCATACTCTGTCATAAAGCCTGCCGAAAGCAGAGCTTGCCCTGGATATCCGATAATTGACTTCCTCATCAATGCTGACATGATGGGACAGTGTACTGCCAAGGTAGACAAATTTGTCTGCCACTTTGAGTTCCTCACCATTGCCTATGATGGTTGGTTTAGTTTATGGTGTTGCAGAGGCTAGCTGAAAAAGTACTTTGGTCTTCTTTGTGCTTATTGCAAGTCCGAAGTCATCACAGGCTTTGGAGAATTGATCTATGCTCCTCTGCATGTCAGACTGAGTGCTGGCATTTAATGCACAGTCGTCAGCGAAGAGAAAGTCAAGAGCAGTGGCTTCCTGGACTTTTGTTTTGTCCCGCAGTCTCCGCAGGTTAAACAACTTTCCATTGGTACGGTATCTGATACAGACACCAATGTCATAGTCGCGAAATGCGTCTGTCAGCATAGCTGAAAACATCATACTGAAACATCATACCCTGTTTGACTCCATTTGTTACTGGAAATGGCTTAAGGGTATGCATCGCCATCCTGTACGCCTGCTTCATGGAACTGCCTAATCATTGTGATGAACTTGCTAGGGCAGCCAAACTTAGACATGATCTTCCAAAATCCTTCTCTGGAGACAGCATCAAAAGCTTTTATCAAGTCCACAAAAATGGTGTAAAGGCTGATGTTCTGCTCCTGGCACTTCTCTTGCATTGGCGTGCAGCAAAGATCATATCTACGGCCCTGCCAGAACCCGCACTGACTCTCAGGTAGCATGCCACGCTCCAGATGTTGGTTTAAGCAGTTCAGCAATATCCTGGCTAGAATCTTCCCTGCGACGGATAGCAGAGAGATGCCGCGGTGGTTGACACAGTCTTGTCAGTTCCCTTTACGCTTATAAAGATGAACGATGGAAGCATCCTTGAACTTCTGTGGGATTTTCTCTTGGTTCCACATGGATTGGAATAACTCAGTAAGCTTCCTGTTCAACTGTGGACCGCCAGAGGTGTAGATTTCCGCTGGAATGGAATCAGCCCCTGTTACTTTGCCACTGGAGAGACATTTAACTACTTCCACCTCAGGTGCAGTAGGGGGGAATCAGCAAGCGAGTGATTTGTTGCAGCTTGCGGCAGCTGGGCAATCTCTACGTCATTGATGGTGGACGGGCGATTAAGAACACTACTGAAGTGTTCTGCCCAGCGCTGAAGCACTTCTTCCTTGCCTGTTATTAGTGTGTTCCCATCTGCATTGAGGAGGGTAGACAATCCTGAAGAAGTGGGGCTGTAGACAGCCTTAAGTGCACTGTAGAAGTTCTTTATGTCCTTGCGATCAGCAAAAGCCTGGATTTCGTCAGCTTTCTCACTCGGCCAATCATCTTGCATTCGTTGTAGTTTAAGCTGGATGGTTCTTCTGATGCTGTTAAAAGCATCTTTCTTGGATGCAGAGGATGGATCATTTAGGTATGATCTGTGAAGGTGATATTTTTTCATCTAGCAAAGATTGAATGCGCTCGTTGTTGTCATCACACCAATCCTGGTGCTTTCATGTGGTGGGACCCAACACTTCCTTGGCAGTGGCATAGACCGCATCTCTAAATGTGATCCAGTCCAAGTCAACATTGTGCAAGTCAAAGTTCAGAAGTTCCAGCTTGCTATCCAGCTTTTCTGCCAGTGACTGCTTAATCTGGGCACACTTCAGTTTAGAGACATTCAGTCTCTTTGGAACCTTCTTCCCTTACGTCCGTCTTGGAGGCTGAATTCTGATGTTAAGCTTGGAGATCAGCAGCCAATGATTGGTCCAGCATTCTGCACCACACATTGCTTTAGTTACTCTGACGTCTTGCCTGTCTCTTTGCCTGACAATAACATAATCCAGTAAGTGCCAGTGCTTTGAGCGTCTTATTCCGGTTTGGAAGGCGGAAGACGGTGTTGGTGATTAGAAGCTGGTGTGCGGTGCAGATTTCAAGTAACAGTAGACCATTACTCTTGCAGCTATTGTTCCCTAGGACTCCTTCCCATGATGCATGATCATTGCCGGCCCGGTCATTGAAGTCACCAAGAATAATAAGTTTGTCTGTTCTTGGGAATGGCTAATATAGCTGCTTTCAAGTCCAGGTAGAAACTCTCCTTGCCCTCATCGGGGTTAGACATGGTGGGGGCATAGGTGCCGATGAGCGTAACAAAGCGCTTCCTAGGGAGTGGCAATCGGACTGTCATCAGGCGATCGTTGATTCCTTTGGGAGGTGCAGCCAGCTTGTTGACCAAATTGGTTTTGATGGCGAACCCAACGCCTGCCTCACGGCGCTCTTCTTGCATGCATCCAATCCAATAAAAAGTGTATCCAGCGTGCATTTCCGACAACTGTCCTTCTTCAGCGTAGTGAGTCTCACTGAGAGCAGCTATCTGCACTTTGTATCTGGCCAACTCTGTGGCAATGAGCACAGTCCTCCTCTCTGGTCTGTTGGTCCCTATAATTATATCTATATACACACAGAGAGAAAAAACAGAATATTAACCTTTTTGACACATGTATAACAACAAACATAATTAAATGTCACATTCATCCGATTTGGACTATCTAGTAACAAACAAGAAAAAAAATAAGTAAAACAGATCATTGATACAAACAAGATTATCATTGTTAGTTACTTTCCAGGCCTGGCTAAGTTATTGTTTTCACTAACTGTTCTCCCAGTGGCTGGCAAGCATCTAAACCCCCTCTAAAACTACCAAAACAGGCCAAATTAACCAGCTTTACCAGGCTTGAATACTACCTAACCATCTTGAGTTGCTTAAAGATGTTTTTTTTTGTTGTTTTTTTTTAGGGATGGTAGCAACATGCTAATGCTAAACTCCTTTGTTGTGGCGGGGCGGTGCAATTTTGAGACACAAGCCAAAGTTTTTGCTAGTAAGAAAGTCAGACTACGCCACCCTAGAAGTTAACGCCAGGGAAAATACTCAAACCGCTCAGAAATTGAGTAATAAAGCACACAGGTTCGGTTCCCTCATAGAATTAGGTGAGAGACGCAAGTACAAAAAAAAAAAAAAAAAAAAACACAAATGTTTATTAATACAAAGATGGTTTAAAGTGTTGGACACTAAAACCAACGAGACACTAGAAATGCCACTTCAAACAAAAAAGACAAATTACAAAAGGAAAAAAGATAATAAAAACCATTTAGTATGTAGCAGTTATGTGTATATGTAAAACAAAACTGCAATAAATCAAGAAGAAATTAAGAAACTATAGAAATGAACATAGAAATGGCAGTATGGTCATCACTAATGAAGCAAGTCCTCACAACAGTGAATGTCAATAACAAGCACAAGTAAAAAGTGAAAGCAATGTAACCTTAGAAGGATCAAATAGTTGGTCACCTGAGATTATTACAAAACCACTTGAACTCTGTAGATGATCACACACACAAGTAGAGTTGCATTAATAGATGACTGATCACATGAATCAAGAGCTATATCCACTTAATTGGTTTTACAGGAATAAAGAAAAGAAAATCAAATCAATTTAACCAAGCCAAACAAACTTTACTTCCACAGAATTAAAAGTAAAACAAACAAAAAATTAATGCTGCCTTTACATGCTATCGGAAATTTTCACTGCGCTATACATGCAGTTCGCAGACAATTCTGGAATTTCGGTCAAATACATGCTTATTTCACTACTTATAAAACATACGATATGCTTCGCATGATCGTTCATATCTAGCCTATAAATACAATACTTTAGACAAGACAAAGGGATGTAGTTGTTGTGAGAACAGCATTGACAGCAGCAATGGTTGTTCCCTCCAACATGTTTAAAGTTTATGACCCGTCCAACTTGGAAACTTGGGTAACAAAATTATTTCCGAATTTCCTAGTAGTAAATACGACATGAGAGGCTGTTCACATCCAATTTCTGATTAGGAAACTCGTATTTACGATAATTCCGATAGCACGTGAAGGCAGTATAAATGGTTTAAATCCTACAACAAACACAATAGGAGACGTTACCAATCATAATATCCCCACTCCCAATTATAATTGGGTTTAAACACTTACCATTAGGATATCAAGCCAGATAGAACGGACGTGACGCTTCCCAGGCAACAGCCAATCGGCCCTTAAATAGAAGATACTACTTGCCGATAGGCAACCACTGCTGTCAATCACCTAATCCCATTACAGTTATTAATTGTGAGTGAGGGTTGTTGCCTATGTAGTGCACTCTAATTATTGCTAATGTGGTTCTATCAGTAATAATCCTGCCTTAAACAGTACTGTATGAATAGACAGCTCTAGGTTTTGGCCCCAAGCCACTGTTTGTGTTATATAGCCATCAGACTTCTATGCTAGTCTGCTAGCTGCACAGGAGAATCCCTGTGGATCAATGAAGAGAAATAATATGTGAAAGGGAAGGAGTTGCTCTTTTGTGAATATCTTACCTGCCACTTTTTATATTACTTTCATTTTGTTAAGTGCCACTAATTAGTTTCCCAGTGAAAATGTTGTGACAAACATATTATCATCTCTTTTGTATTTCACAAGTGGCTGAAGTATTACATTTCACATCCTTCTACATTTAATACATAGTATAATTTATTGGAT
Organism: Acrossocheilus fasciatus; assembly: GCA_036784905.1. NCBI lineage: Eukaryota > Metazoa > Chordata > Actinopteri > Cypriniformes > Cyprinidae > Acrossocheilus > Acrossocheilus fasciatus. Next base: position 5,217,085 of record CM071943.1, read on the forward strand.
GGAAGCACTCGCACATGGTTCAAAGCGCAATTTTAAATAAAAACCGATGAGGCTGTGACTACACACTGTCAAATGAGTGCTTATCATTTCATTAGACAGGTTTGTTCTGAATCAAAGGCCTTTTCTACCTTTTTTCCTTTATGGGAGAGCTGACGTTTCTTCTCTTTTCGTCTCTTTCTCTCTCATCCTCGCTGTCACTCAGACACATGCTCAAAAAAGGTATGTCGTGAAATGATTTATGCACAGAAAGTGTAGCTGGACCACAGCCATGTGAAAGTGGCCTTTCATTATCGTGTTGCTTATTGTGTTACACCTTCATGGATGGTTAATCCTCCTTCTCTTTTAGCTTTCAAAAAAAAAAAAAAAAAAAAAAAAAACCTTGAAATAAAACATTTGCTCAAGCAAGAGTGTAAAAATAGCCTCAGATCTTGAGCATGTGTCGGTGCAGAGGCCTACATTTTCAGTAAGTAATTTCACAGGATGTCAGTGGCTCAAATAGAGCTTCCATCAGTGTGATTCTGCTCCTTTAAAAGCTGCAGGAGTTTTTAGACCATCAAAAAAACTAAACAATACTATAGAAACCAACTGTATTTACACTCAAATGCACAGTAAAAATGATTAACAACAACAACAACAACAAGGTAAGGAATAATTTAGGATATTATTGCTTGTACATAATCAGGAAAGTATCAATAAATTAAATGAATAATAAACTAGTAACCGCAGGGCACAGAAAATACATAGAACAATCCATTTGTGCCAGAATATTAGGAACTGAATATTTAATATGTACTTAATATTCTCAAGATCACTAATAATATTTGGCCATTTAACCCCAAACAAAGAGATTTAGTGTCTGTAATGTCCTAAGGTTTGGTCGTCCATGAGAGGCTGAATTTGTGTTTTCTCCCTCTAGTGGACAGAGTTCAGTCAGGGGAGTAATGATGTGATGATGTAATGATCATTAAGCCTGTGTGTGTGTAGTTTTTTATTCAGCCATGGGCTTTTCTCAGCTTTTCTAAACCCTTAAAAGTGTAGTTGTATTTGAGCCGAAGAAGGGAAAACAAAGTGCATGCATAATCCACCCCCTTTTATTTACATCTTTTATCTCTCCTTTTGTGTACTGCTTCTTTTAAACAATAGTGGTGCTTGTTTACCACTATTCACAGTCAATTGCATCATAATTAGCAACCATTCTTTATCACAGAGCTCTACACTTAAAGTTTTGTTTAAGAGCATGTGTGTCTTTACAAGCACAGTCAAAAAATTAGCAATAAAGTTCCCCTTCAGGAACTCGAGCTGCGTTGGAAAACTATGGGGACGCCTTGTGACCGGCTCTGAAACGTATGTGTAATCAGTCCAGTAGATGGGCAAGACGTCACGGGCGGGTGACGTAATGACCAGGAAGCTTTAAAAGCATGTGCAGTGAAACCGGCGTTAGCCTTCTGTCATTCAACAATGGAAGATCACGTTTCAGGCCGTGTGTTCCTCCCTGCTCTCGCTACATCACGAGCGGGGATACACACAGTCTGTGCGTGGTCAGCTTGGGGGCGAAGCATGTGGAGTCGGCTCTTGAGGGAGCCGACTGCCCACATTGTGAGTGGCTTCCACTACGCACGCTTCGCTTCTGGAAGGCTCTCTTTGAGGAGGGAGCTTTCACCAGTGCTCCTTACGGTGCTGGCCCCGCTTCCGCCGAGGCAGAGCCGCAGCTGCACTCGTGGGTTTCGCAGCTCAATCTGGTGCAGGGAATTGAGATGGGTGGGTCCCTATCTTCTTCCTCACTCGCTAGATCAAGGTCAAGAATCTGTCCGAGCTGCAGAAAAGCAAGTTGGACAAGCGCTTTCTGCGGGCGAGGACACCACCTCCGCGCCAGAGCCTCCCGGAGCCTGCCCAACAAGCTGCTGCGCACTACATCTGCGCTGGTGGGCAAAGGGTATGCGGCAGCAGGTCAGGCTGGTGCGTGTCTGCACACAATGGCTGTGTTACAGGCATACCAAGCCGACCTGCTGAAGGAGTTAGATGAGGGCATGGAGATTAAGGCTGAAGATATTTCAGAGCTTAGACGGACCGCTGATCTATCTCTCCGCACCACCAAGGAGACAGCCCGTTCCATTAGGCTCTCCGTGGCAGCTATGGTGGCGGCGGAGAGGAGACATTTGTGGCTGACCCTCATATGAGAGAAAATATCGGGTCTGCCTCATGGACACCCCTTTTGAGCATTCTGGCTTCTTCAGCAACACCGTCAATGTAGTTGTTGACAGGTACCAGGACTCGCACCCCTGTAGAGAGGCTGAGGTCAGCGGCACTCTGCGCCGGGGACTGCTAGGCCAAAAATGGATCTGCGGGCCGTTATTCTGGCTAGAAAATCCTCGGCAAAGAAGTTCTGATGTGTTTGGCTCAGGACTTCTGAGGGCAGCCCCTACTGGAGTGGAGCGGCGTCCACCGCATCACATGGTGCCCGTCTCGCCTCAGTGCCCTCAGGGGATCGGTCTGCTAACCCTGCCAGTGTTCCAGGGGGCAGCCATCCCCAGCGAGCATCTTTCTCAGTTTTTTCCGCCTGGAAGCGTAGCGAAGCTGAGAATCTCGCCACCTCTTCAGAGGTCTCTAGAGCAGTTAGATCGGCCGTCCCCTGCCAGTGCACCACTTCAGGGCAATTACACCAGAGATCAGTCTCGAGAGACTGATTCCCTTAGTAGACTTTTTAGCAGTGTGGAAACTACTGCCAAATGTGTCTCAGTGGGTCCTGCACATGATAGAAAAAGGTTATCGTATTCAATTCGGTGCTCCGCCGCCGCGCTTCAGCGGGATCATTCTTACCTTGGATCATTCTTTTATGGAACAAGAAGTAGACACTCTGTTAAGGAAGGAGGCCATCGAGGTGGTCCCTCCTCATGAGAAAGAGTCCGGGTTTTACAGCTGGTACTTCATAGTTCCATGCTTACACTCAAACAGGTCGTGTCTCAGATCAGGTCCGAGGACTGGTTTGTCATGATAGATCTAAAGGATGCACACTTCCATGTCTCCATGCTTCCCCAACACAGGAAGTTCCTGAGGTTTACTTTTGGGGTTGAAGCATACCAATATCGAGTTCTTCCCTTCAGCCTAGCACTCTCACCCCGCACTTTCACGAAGTGTGTGGATGCTGCACTGGCCCCACTACAGCTCCAAGGCATCCGCATACTGAATTACATCGACGATTGGTTGATTTTAGCTCACTCAGAGCAGATTGCGGGTCGACATCGAGATGTTGTTCTCGCCCACATGAAAGAGCTGGGGTTAAAACTAAATGCCAAGAAAAGTGTACTTTCTCCATTACAGAGAACCACTTATCTAGGTGTGGTGTGGGATTCGACCACGATGCAGGCACAACTGTCCCCTGCTCGTATCGAGACGACCCTCACAGCAGTCAAGACAGTGAAAGAAAGCCAGTCACTCACTGTCAAGCAGTTTCAGAGACTGCTGGTTCTGATGGCAGCTGCGTCCAACGTGATACCTTTTGGCCTGCTGTACATAAGATCCCTACAGTAGTGGCTCAAGACCAAGGGGTTCTCCCCGACAGGAAACCCGCTCCGCACTTTCAAGGTCACGAGACGATGCATTCGTGCATTAGACATGTGGAGGAAAACTTGGTTCTTGTCTCAGGGCCCGGTACTGGGAGCTCCTTGTCGCCGTGTAACGCTAGCGACGGACGCATCCCTCATCGGCTGGGGAGCGGTCATGAATGGCCACCCTCCCCGTGGTCTGTGGAGTGGCCGCCATCTGACATGGCACATCAACTGGCTGGAGATGCTGGCCGTGTTTCGAGCACTGAAAAACTTCCTTCCAGACCTGAGAGGTCACCATGTGTTGGAGCGCACCGACAGCACATCGGTGGTCTCTTATATCAACCACCAGGGAGGTCTGCATTCACTCCCCTCATACAAGCTTGTGCACCAAATCCTTGTGTGGTCCCAGGACAAACTCCTCTCGCTGAGAGCAGTTCACATTCCTGGGCACCTCAATGTGGGAGCAGACATCCTGTCGAGACAGGGGCCAAGGCTTGGGGAATGGATGCTTCACCCCAAGGTGGTGAAGAAGATATGGAGAGTTTTTGGCCAGGCTCAAGTGGACCTCTTTGTGACTCAGGAGACATCACAATGTCCCCCTCTGGTACACTCTGACTCCTCCAGCTCCCCTGGGACTGGACGCTATGGTGCAGACTTGGCCGAAGCTTCGTCTGTGCACTTTTTCCCCAATCGCTCTACTCCCGGGAGTTCTGGCGAGAGTGCGCCAGGACGGAGTCCGTCTGCTATTAGTAGCCCCGTTCTGGCCAGGCCGAGTATGGTTCTCGGACCTGATTTCTCTCCTCGACGGCTCTCCATGGAAGATTCCAGTCAGGAGGGATCTTCTCTTACAGGCAAGGGGCACCATATTACACCCCCGCCCAGAGCTGTGGAAGTTGTGGGTGTGGCCCCTGAGGGGGCACAGCTCATAGCTTCCGGTCTCTCAACCGAGGTTGTTGAGACCATCCTCCAATCCAGAGCTCCCTCTACGAGGAAACTGTATGCCCTGAAGTGGAGATTCTTCACTTCATGGTGCGGAGACCGCCAGCTTGACCCAGTCAACTGCCCAATTGGTACAGTTCTGGAGTTACTGCAGGCCCGTCTCTCCGCAGGGTTAACCCACTCTACCATTAAGGTCTACGTGGCGGCCATTGCAGCCAACCACACCCTCCTCGAAGGCCAGTCAGTGGGTAGACACCCCCTAGTTACACATATCCTTGATGGTGCGCTGAGGCTGAGGCCCCACAGATCTGGCTGTGGTGTTAGAGGCTCTCTGCAAGACTCCCTTCGAGCCCATCGACGAGATCTGACCGACATCTCACTATTAAGACTGCCTTCCTTCTGGCTATTTCCTCTCTCAAGAGAGTTGGTGATATTCAGGCCCTTTCAGTGGCCCCTGCCTATCTTGACTTGGCATGGCCAAAGCGTTTATCTACCCTCGAGCAGGTTATGTGCCTAAGGTGCCCTCAGTTACACCACAGCCCATCGTACTACAGACCTACTGTCCTCCTTCCTTCAGGGAGCCAGACCAGCAGAAGCTTAACTGTATGAGCACTGGGCACGTACGTCCACAGAGCTGCCCTGTGGAGAAAGGTGGATCAACTGCTTGTGTGCTATGGTCCCCCTAACAGGGGTCTTCCTGCTACTAAGCAGACCCTCAGTCGGTGGATAGTCGATGCCACCTCTCTGGCTTATGAGTCATCTGGTCTCCCCTCGCCTCTGGGGGTCAAGGCTCACTCGGCTCAAAGTGTGGCGGCCTCCAAGGCCTTCTTACCAGGCGTGCCTATGCAGGACATATGCAATGCTGCGGGATGGTCTACGCCCCTAACATTCGTGAGGTTCCACAACCTCGACATGCGAGCTACTCCCAACTCTTCTTTTCTCTCGTCCTAGTACACACTAGGCAGGGATTTGTCAGTCTGGTGGTGTGGGCATCTCGTTCCCATAGCGTTTTCCGACACAGCTCGAATTCCTGAAGGGGAACGTCTCAGGTTACGCATGTAACCATGTTTCCCTGAAGTAGGGGGGAGCAATATGGCAAAAATATCATATCAAGTTTTTTGAACTATCCCTTTGATGACAGTCGGCAGCATGTTTAGTTCTGACCCTTTGAGACGTGCACGCACGCATATATACAGGCACGCATCCATTTGCCTGAACTGTTTACCTTCATCTTAGACCAGCTGAGTCTATACATAAACCTTGTGTGTTTTGACAGTATTAGCGCAAAAGATAACTTAGTTCAGTAATCAGGCGCTGTTTAACAGACTTTTTAGTGGCACGCTTCAGGTGTGTGAGCTCAGAAAAAGCACAATTCAGACCAGCGCATAAATGAAACGTTTAACCGGCAAGGCTTTAAAAGACATGCAAGTAATGTACTTTTGTGATTGCGAATAAGTGCAGTGTCCCGTGAGAGTAACTCTACTGCGGAGTTAACACTGATGTGAATGTATGTGGCGTTGTACAGTATATTGATAAGGAGGCGCCAGAACTGCAGCTGATAGAATGTGCGCTGTAGCACGTATCATATTTCTTCAAAAGCAGATTGTGGAGACATTTTTATCGTCCAAGATCAAAAATCGTCATATCGCACACCCCTACCCCGAAGGGAACGAGAAGCTGCGTGTCTAGGCCACACTTTTGGCATCCCTGCCAGCGCTTGCTTCAGTCCTAGAAGTTGATGCCGGTTTCACTGCACGTGCTTTTAAAGCTTTATGGTCATTACGTCACCCGCCCGTGACTTCTCGCCCATCTATCGGACTGATTACACATACGATTGAGAGCCGGTCACGCTGAAGGCGTTCCCATAGCGTTTTCCGATGCAGTGTCTTGTTCCCTTCGAGGAACCATGTTTACATGCATAACCTGAGAGGTTTTTATTTCTATTTTTATTTTTTTTTAAACTATAACATTTCACAATACAATATACTTTATATATGCAATAAGCAGGAACTGAAAAATTCAAAATAAATGTTTAAAAAAAATGTAAAGATGTACTTGATATTTGATACAGAACATTAGACACGTTACTGACAAGTTTGATATTTTCTGTTACCCTAAATTTCATTGTTCATTAACAAAAAATAATACAATTCTTAATAGAGAAATATAAACATTAATGAAATATATTAATAGTAAACTTTAAAAGGTTAATTACAAATCTGGCTATATGCCTACATTTAAAATATGCTGTATTAAAACATGATATTCCTTACTATGTTAAACTATTCAATGATCTTTTAAAATTCATTAATGTAACAAATTGTTGTTTGTTATTGATATATCATTAAACCAGTAGGTGGCAGCACAATCATTTGATTCATTTACTCAACGATTTGCTCAATGTTGATTCATTTGGCAACAAAACAAGCAACTCTCTTTCTGCGTCTCACTGAATCATTTACTCAACAGATTTGTGTAAGTCATGGAATCATTGAAGTAACCAATTTGTTCACAAATAAGGAATCGTTCAGAAAAGAAACACCACTACCTGTGGGTTGCGATGGTTCTGATATAGCTTTCTTTGGAACTCGTTAGCAAAAACAGACAAAACAACTGGATGTATCTAAAATGTTACTCAATACTAACTTCTTGTTTATTGAACTATTGTGTACAATATACCTTATTATTCAGACACTACCCATGCTGTCGCTGACACACCTTTAGTACTAGCAGCTGCAGATCCTAAATCTGTGGCGTAATAAGTAGTTCAGTCAGTTCTAAGTAAAAGAAGAGGGTCTTTGACTCCCTGGATTTTGTAGTCAACATCAGGTGCTTTCGCACCGTGTAGTTCTAGGAAATTAATTCTGGGAGCTAGCCAGCATGGTGGTTCCTAGAGAACCAATTTTCCCTTCGGGCCGTTTTGTTGGTTGCATTCGCACTGGCAGGGGGAACTCTGAAGCGGCCGACAGCGACGTCTTTATTCGCGGCATTTACAAACATCAACAACCTGTGAATGGAGAATGCCGTGATCGGAGCTGTTTTTGTTGCATGCCGTGGGTTTAGTGATAGTAGTATAATAATTTTGTGATAAATAACACTCCTATGACAACTTGTAGTGTTACATATCACCAATGCTGAGAAAAGAACAAAACGCTGCAGAAAACAGGTAAATGCCTTTATAGCTGTTTTCCAAGTTTGTGGAGTAAATATTTTTACATGGATTTTTAAAAATGCCGGGTATGTGTTTGGCCAGTGTACACTACCAGTTTACCTATACACTCTAAAAAATGCTAGGTTTTTTTTTTTTTTTAACCCAAATGCTGGGTTCGGCCGGTTGGGTCATTTTATTGGGTTGTTTTGAATACTTGTACCTACTGTAGGGGCTGGGTTATATTTTTAACCAAAATTGCTGTTTTCAGCTTGTTGGGTCATTTTATGGGTTATTTTTAATATTTTTACCCAGGTGCTGGGTCATTTTAACGCGGAGTTATTTTTTTTCTACCTAACCGCTGGGCTGACCCTGTCTCCGGTTAAACTTCTCAACAACGCAGCTGCTGAGTGAAACATGAGGCCGCGGTCTAAAGTTCGAACAGCAGCCCTTCACCGGCTCAGATTTTGGTGACACACCGGCACGAGAATTAGCACTATTTCGGTAAAAAGCGATTACAGAGAACGGTTGAATACACTTAAATTAAAATGCTACTTCTAAAAATGCCTTTTTAATTTCCAAAATGCTTGTTAAACATGTTTAAATTATGTTTAAACTATGCTGTATTCACCCAAATAAATTAAGTTTGTCTTATATTTTGTCTATTCTTGATTAATAATAAATGTTCATCTTTTGATTATTGCTGTTGCCCATAGTAATTCTGTGTGTGAATTTTTAATTTCCAGCCCATTCCAGCAATATAATTTTTAAATGATAGATTACTTAAATTAAACTACCCAGCATAGTGCGTAAAACAGCATGTGTTTTGTCCAGCACTGGGTTGCCAAATAACCCAAATTGGGTTGTTTTTAACCCAGCATATTTTAGAGTGTATAGAACTGTTTTAGACTCTACTCTGAAGTAGGAGCTAATTTAGTTCCCCCAGAGTTCTTAGAACTAAATACGTTCCTAGTTCCTGCAGTGTGAACGCACCAAAAAAATGGGAACTTCTGCTAATAGTTCTAGGAACTATGAAAAGGTTCCTCAGGTGCAAAAGAGCCAAACTAATTACTACGTGGTAATCATCTATTCATAAAAGCATGTTTACGTTTATCCACATCAAGTAACTCTGTATTCAGATAACTAATAGGATCTATTTTTGTTGCACTATAAGTCTACAAAGAAAAATTACAATTACACAAAAATAAGGGCCAATCACTGAATTTATATCTACTCCCGCTGTGCCAAAGGTTTCTATTTATAGGTTTCTTTGGTTTTGTAGCATTAAGCATTTTAGCCAATCACAATTGGGAAAGTGAATGCAATAGTCAATCAGCTGCATTTAAATTAGTCTATGCACAGAAGAGCTTTCAGGATTATTTTCTGGTAAATCCCTTGGAAGAAGGAAGAATAATGATTTGGTTTGTGTGACATCAACCTGTGAATGTGGATATGATGATCCAATCACACTGTTAGACATCTCGAAGGGTTTTTAAAGTAACTTACTGGCAACACTGTTGCCAGTAAGTTACTGTAATTAAGACTTACAGTAGCAAACGGTATTTGATTTATCGGTATACTGCTGTAATTCATTCATTTTAATATAGTTATCATTTTTAATGAGAATTAATTTGATTTTTTACTCTACATAGGTACTACTGGCCTATGTAGATTTCTAATTAAAACAGACACAAATTACAAAATATCAAATTCTTTAAAACATTGCATGTATAACACTTAAAAATACAGTCTTCCAATGCTGGAACAGTGCATCTTCATTTCTCCTGTCTTAGGACATTTTGCAGTGCATTATGTTGTGTCCTCTGGATTTATCCTCACAAAGAATCTTTAGGCAACAGAATCATAATGGGGGGAAAAGACAAATAGCCAAAGAATACATAGCCATCTGCAAAACCCAGGTGCTGCTCCAAAACGTGGCCACCATCTTTGCTCACCCTCCACTTTGACAGAAATGTCTTCTCTGAAAAACAAGTAAAAGAAATAACACACTTTTAAAAGGCAAACCTCATATATAATACACAAACCTCTCAAAACCATAGCTGTTCTCTTACCATGAATTATCAGTCTCAGGGTGGCTGTTCTGCTCATGTCTTTCTTGATGCTTCATTGCAGTTGCCTTTAAAAACACACAAAAAAATTGCAGTAAATCTTAAATTCCATTAAAAACTATAACAAACTCATTCTAAAACTAGAAAGTCAGCTAGCCATAAAACTTGTTTGCCTAGCGAACATAGGATTTTATTTTCTCAATAGGCTACTGGCCAACATTAACTACTAACACCTGAACTAAACTTCACATTAGTTAACCTAATGTTAATATAAGAGAAGCGTTGCTCTTTAAAAACAATTTTAATTCGGTAACAATTCAACAAGCTGACAAAAATCGTTTGAAACGACAGCGCAGTTTACCATAGTTGCACGAGTTCACACTTGCATATAATAAACTGAGTAAAGGTTATGCGCATTTGGCGTGCCGTCCAGGGAGAGGGCTCTGAGCTCGGTACTTACCCCCGAGTCCAGGGTACTCCCCCTGTACGGGGAGAGGGGTCCAAGCTCTGCATTTAGCCCGGACCCAGAGCGTTACCCCCAAAGATGTAACAAGCACCGGACAGCAGCCAAAGGGGCGTGTTGATACCCCCCAAAATCGGCAGAGCTTAATGTTGGTGGGGTGCTGGACATCACTTGGAGTAACGGCACTGCTGTGGCCTTAGCGAAGAGAGTTTAGCTACTGCGGGAGCGGACACTGCTGCGGCATCTGAAAAACAAAAGAAAGTGGCTTCTGCGGAAGCGAGCACTGCTGTGGCAGTGAGAAGTAGAGATGAGTGGGAAGTAGGGATAGAGGGTCCTGCGGGAGTGAGAACTTCTGTGGAATCTAAAAAGAGAATATAGCTTCTATTGAGACAGGCACTGCAGCGGCAGTATGAAAGGAGCAGGGCACTGCTACGGCCTCTGAAAAGAGAAGGCAGCTTCTGAGGAAGCGTGCTCTGCTACGGCAGTAGGGAAACGCAGATGCAAGCTCCTGCGGGAGCAGCTACTGCTACGGTACCTGAAAAGAGGAGGCAGCTTCTGTGGAAATGGTCACTACTGCAGGAGCCATCACTGCCAAGGCATCTGGAAAGAGGAGGCGGCTTCTGCGGAAGAGTACTGCTGCAGCAGTGGAGAAAATCAGATAAGTCTCCTGCAGAAGCGGGGTGTTGCTGGGATGGTTGAAGTGGAGTGAGCCACTATGGGTGGATTTTGTGGTGTTAGAGAGGATGGCTATGGCGGGTCCGAGGTTCGAGTGAACAGGGATGGACTGGCGTTGAAGGGGTTCGGTGAGCTTCTTTGATATGGATGGGTCTTCACCACTAGCGAAGGCAGCCTCACGCTAGCGTCTGCTATGGAAACTGGAGGTCACTGAAAAGGAAAAAGGGGGTTAGGAGAAAAAGACAGAAGACATATGAGGGCCTGTGTTGCAAGTGGAGACCGCTTTGCGCTTGCTTCAGCTGCTGTAGCTGCATGACACGGGGGTTTGTGGCGTTCGGAGAGAAAGGCTGCTAGCAGAGGCGGCCTTGCGTTAGTACCTGCTACAGGATCTGGATGCTGCTGAAAAGGAAAGGGTTAGGGGAAGTAGAAGGAAAGTCTGAGATGGGCCTGCAAGCGAAGGCAGCCACATGCTTGCTTCTGCAGCTGACATCTATGGAAAAAGGGGGAGTGGTTTGTGACTTTGGCGGGACATGCTGAAATGTCCGGGTAGTCTGCAGCATTGCCAACTTAGCAATTTTGTTGCTGGATTTAACAATTTCTACCCTAGCAACTTGTTTTCAAAGCAACAAATGTAGCCATTTTCAAATTTTTATGTGGAAACCTTTAAAAATGGTAAGAGGCATGTGTTTTTTCTCTTGACCACACAAAAGGAAAACATATTGGAACAGCTAGCCAGCCAAGCGGCACATCGGCTGGTAACGAAGACACTTTGAGGGAGGTGCCTAGCAATATGCACTTCATATAGGAATTAAGTTGCAGGTTGCATTGTTCAATAATTGTTTATTTATGGTATGCCTTATTTTTTTTGTTTGTACTTATGATTGTTAATCATTACAGTTGGTCCACTGAGATTCATTGTTTCTGGTTAAGATCAACAGTGGAAGAGAAGTTTCACTGTTGATTATCTGACTTATCCATTTATCAAAATTAAATGAATAAATTAAATACAGGTAAAATGCTGGTGGAAAATAGGAGTGTGTATTCTAAGCACTTGCGTCATGATTACGTAATGACATCAACATCCGGTGATCTTGCGACGTCATTTAACGACTTAAACAATTTTCAGGTAAAATCGTTGAAGGCAGATCATTTGTTGTTAGTCAAGACTGGTAGCCTGCGCCACTAGCGGAGGCAGCCTCGCGCTTGCGTCTAGAAACAGAAGTTAGGGGCCCGGCTGCATGCAGCGCTGCAGCCGGAAGAGCCACGGTGAAGGCTGTGCCGAAGCGGGAAGCGAGTGAGGCTTGCTGCGGTAAGAACTGGGCGCGGCCCAGGCTCGTTGAAGGCCTGCTTCTGCGACCCGACGCTCGCGGAGAGCCGGGTCTTGTACAGGACAATGGTGGCGTCAAGCAAGACGAGTTTGGGGCTTTGCTCGATCTATTGGCCACTGGAGTGGATTTAGGAGTGAGGTTAGCTGATTTGCGGGGTGACGAATAGATCGTACACATCCGTTTGTTTATTCTCTGCGAGAACGGAGCATCGGAATTCATCAGCGTTTGCCTCTGGATTAAATACTTACCACTTTCTGATTGGAGGAATTTATTGGCGCAGCTGATTGATACGAGGATGCCAGGGAAGATGGAAGTTAGGCAGTGGAGGCGAGGTTAAGCCTCCGTGTCGGGAAAATTTTGTGGCTGGTCAAGGAGAGCGGTGGCCGCGATGGAGCCTGGGGCTCGGCGGCGATGACGGAGGAGGAGTGATCCTGGGGCCGGCGGATTTGCTGCAGAGGATCCGAAATCTAGAGTATGGATCACGTTGTTTGGATGAGGAAAAATTGGGTCTGCGATATAATGGCAATGGCAATGGCAAAGGAGCAAACCGAACGCTGAAAGACTAAAACTGATGGAAGTAAGACTGCTTTGATTATTTATAGAGGTTCTCTCTCGCGCTGATTGGATAGATGGTGTGATTGCTGATGATGAATTGGCTGTGTTAATTATCTGTGCGTGCTCATCCCGAAATTTGTTAATAAAACATCACAAAGTTTTTACCTCCATGTTGTGGAGTAAATGTTACTAATGTTAGGTAAACTGGTGTGCAAAAATCTGACACAAACACACAGACAAACATACATATATTTTCACCTTGCTTACTGGTCTTATTCTCTCGTAAAGTGCATCGACACAGCGTAGATGTTCTCCGGAGCTCTTCCACTCTCACGGGTTCATTCCCGGGAAAAATCCGCTGCGCTGCCCGCTAGATCCGTGTCTTCCTCGGTCGCGAATGGCGCGGCGAGGCGCGACTCGATAAAAAATAATATAGAACCCATTATATCTACAGTGGATGCGGACAGTAAACTGATGCCCCGGTATATTTGTTGATGTACAGATGTACTCCAAGCGCTCGCGCTGTTTCTGACACAAAGTACAAACGGATTTTCCAATCATTAGAAGCGATGTAACACGTCCTGTAGTCAGTCCCAAGCTGCTGAGGCGTAGACACGGTGTTGGGCAAATCGTGTCAATCCAAATGTAAGAAATGAGGTAAATAAAACGGCCTCAGTATAATGGCGCCAAAGAGACCGTTACAGTAATATACAGCAATTTTCAAAAATACAGTAAGTCTCTGTATGTGGGGTCTGACGTCACAGAAAATTCCCATGATGCAAAGGGTATTACAGTTATTTACTGTAAAGGGAATTTGCAGTATTATACTGGGTGATATGCAGTAAATAACTGTGGAAATTACAGAAATGTCTAACATTGCATAATGCACCCCGAGTCTTGACTATACATTGCAATTGAATCACATTCAGATCATAAACATGTTTACCATGTATTTTCACTGTATATGAGGTTGGGGCGAAATGTACACCTTTGTAACTAAAACTGCTTTTAACCGGTAGAGAATGGCGGTTATGGAATGGGACTGAACTGACAGATGTGGCTAAATGAACTGTTAATGTGTCAACCCAGTTACCTTTGAAAATATAGATAGACTTCTTAAAGAAATATACACTTTTTTCAGAAAGGTAAAGGAATCCATGTTGTGGAATGACCCACAAGTCAACAGAAAGAGCTGAGTAAAGAGAGAATTATGTGTCTGGCTGAGCCATCATCACAAAATAAAGCAGTCAATATTTTGTGCAAAGTGAGTGAGGAAGAGTTTATTAAAAATATAAGTTCCAAATAAGTGTACATATCTTTCTGTGTCCTTACGAGCACAAAGAATAGTTTTCCTTGTTTGTTGGTTTGTGTTTTTTTTTTTTTTTTGTCTGCAACTGCTGAAATGGATTTATTCTACAAACACACAGCATTCTCTTTCAAATCCAATCATTAAAAAGTCATTATGAATCCTTTAAAGAGCTGTGATGTTCCCTCCGTCTGATGTAGCACACGTCTGATGGTCTCCTTTGATGCGCGTGTATGAAACGGAGGCCAAGAGCGGAGGAGATGGGGGGAAAAAAAACAATGTCAGGCTCTAGTTAACAAGACAAATGGAGCAACATGGTTCAGCTCATAACCGGGTTTGACCTATTGGTCTACCCAATAGCTCAATCTCTTACATGGCAAACTGGCATTCGAGATATTTATCAAGACGCTTGTCAAGTAAAAGATCTGCTTGTGAGTTTGGCCTCCACGCTCGGAGGAAAGTTAGACAGCTTTGATCAGGGGGCTGTCTGGGCTCGGCTCTGCTGGTGGTAGTGAAAGGCAGGGCTGATTATTTCTTCTCCCTCCCAGACCTTGATCTTGATGTGATGTCGAGAGAAATCACTTCATTTGTCACCGCTCACTTTTCGTCCTACTGGACGGCCCAGCTCTCCGCGTACGGCTCTCGTGGGCTCCTCTTATGACAGACGGCTCTGTAACAAATGGCCTGCTTATGGTTTTTATTGAACTTTTTGGAAATTAGAGCAAATGATTCGGCTGTCCAGGCTTTATAAATAAATGATGCCGTTAAAATGATTTCACTCTTGATTGGGCCTAAATGTCCTCTTTTTCTCCTGCCCAACTGATGTTTGTGACTTTAAAAGAGGCTGTTTTTGAACGGTAAACAGAGTGGCGGCCCAGTTCATCACTGTCTGAACATTTTAATGGCAATTTCCTTCAACATAATCATATATCCACATAATGGATTATGAAAGTGTCTTTCAGTACTTGGTGCTCCTGGCTGTCATGATGGATGATCACTTGTTGAAACAGAGCATTACTCTGCAGAATTGTGATTGCATACTAGTCTCAGGCACAGACAGTTTGCTTATAGAGAGAAAGTGCCAAAAAGGCAAGCCTCAGTTACGTTGCAGCTTCTGAGCATCATGCACAGCGTTTTATCAGTCCATCAACAAACGGGGGGAAAATGAAAAAAAAAATGAATACTTCTGAGGAAAATTAAACATACATGTGCATATAATTCACTGGAGTTTCCAGCTGAAACGAACACTACTGGCATTAAAACAACAAAACTAAAAAACTACTTTTATTCCTTTTTACACAAATTATGATTACAAGGACAGATTATTGACTAATAAAGACTTATTTTCACATGGTTCCTTGCACAATACTGTTATGACCTAAAAAGTCCATATTTGTGTTTTTTCTGATGAAGTAAACTTGCTTGGTAGCTCACCTAGTACAGTATTTCATTATACGGCACCCAGTTTAATTTTCAGTGTGAGCCTTTTCATGTTGGAATTACATTTGCATTACATTTGTGTTCCCATTCAGATATATAAATCATTTTTTGTTGGTTTGTTTTTTGTGTGTGTGCCGCTTATGAATATGAAAAAAGCATGTGATTTCGCTTTTATTTGTTCATCAGTTCTTTGTACACAATAATTATAACATTTCTTTCCTGAGTTGCAAGGGTTCTGAAATACTGAATAAGATATAGTTTTCCTTGAGGCTCTTGGTAGCAAATAATCTAGAAATGCATGAGCATTATATATTCATCTTTGTTTAATAAGTGATATCAGTGAAATAATCTGTACTTAATATTGGACACGGATATTTTGATTACTACACACAGTTTCTACTATTTTTTTTTCTGATTTCTGTAAGAAGTATTCAGTGAGACTGCAGTGACTATTGCTCAGCAACCTATTGTTGGATTTAACTGCCTCTAAACATGTAAAATGAAACAAACTGTTTAGCCAGTTAGCTGAATAACATGCTGTTTCTGCGTAGTTCCAAGGCTAAGCTGCAGAATAGTGGACCAAACTCAATGTGGAGTACTAAAAGTTTTATTACTTTGCAGGTAACCTGGGAATTTAGTCACTATAATCAGAAAGCTAGTATGTATTGGCCTTTACATGCTAGGTGAAGATTACCGATTTACCAGAGGCAATTATGGACAGATCACTCATGTTTTGTCTCTATTTTTGAAAGAGGGATGAGCAGATTGGATCTAAATGGACATGAACACAGCACAGCCCGAGGCGTTCCTTTCACCTGTTCCTCTGAGCGCAGTGTGGTGTCTCTTCCACAGACAGATGAAAAGTGTATTTTGGAAACTGTTTTGCTGACAGTTGTCTGCCTGACTTCCATAAGTAAATTGCTGTACCTCCAATGGGATGCATGCACCTGCTTGTTAGTGAAGAAGAACAACTGAAACAAACGACTCCACTGGATCCGTTTGCACATAGATCTTGTCTTTTGATTGGCATGGAAAAGTTTGCCATGCACCTCAACCTCACCTCCCTGTTCGTTACAGCCGCTTCTCTGGCATCTGTTACACTATGATGTGATGACCAAAGCCTAAAGTTATTGAAACGCAAACTAACTTTTTGGCTAGTGTTGCCAGGCAACATCAGCAGAGACAGACACAAAGGCCTGACCGCATTGGTGACCCTTTTTTCTCACCTTGGTGCATCTTTCCATGAACACTGCTAAACTACTTTACTGTGACATCAACTCAAAGCTTCCCAGTTTAACTTTTTAAAATAGTCTTTAAATTTACATCTTTTGAACTTTTTCTCTTTATCTGCAAATTCACAACCCAGGGATTTTCACCGAATTTTATTGCTCAGCTGTTGCTCTTTCATAGCTCAGGAGAATTAATGCAGTTCTCAGCTATGTTCAGGGGCATAGCAGCCATTATAATTGTGGGATTATCAAGGTATTTTAAGAGTTTCATTTTGCTTGGCTGCAGTTCAAAGCAGAAAAAAAAATATTGATGGCTCTATAAAACAACGACTTTAAGACCAAGCAGAAACTTCTGCCAGCCAGCAGTGGAGAATGGACTGAATTTACATTTACATTTATGCATTTAGCCGACGCTTTCATCCAAAGTGACCGACAATAGAGCAACATAAGCAATTTGTCACTATATAATCCAAAAATGATAACTTACGGCAAAGTATATCTTAAACAGGCCTAAGTTTGGTTGTATGGCCTTAGCTGGTTTAGGCTGATCTATCTCATAGCCTGATCAGGCTGGTCTTGATTTAATGTGGTCTCACAGCTTGTTGGTATTCAGCAAAATGACCAAAACTGCTGCCAAATCCTCAAACCCCCTGAAAAAATCATCAAATAAACTTCTGTTGTTACCAGTACAGTGCTAACGCACCCCTGGTCAAATTAGCAAACTAACCAGTGTGTTACACGAGTACTATTCTAAAAATAAACTATAGACCACTCGAAGATGTTTAAATGATTTTAGAGGAGTTTTGTACAGTCGTCAGTAGGACTGCACAATTTGTGGAAAAATCTAATTGTGGTATTTCTATAAACTGTCATGCAAATTGTGATTGTGACAATATAATAATAATAATTATTATTATTATTATTATTATTATTATTATTATTATTATTTACTATCCTTATTGTCCTTATTAAATGTACTAATATACTGAAAATTTCACTTCAAATAATACTGTATGGTAATAATATAATTTTATACAGCATATTTGTTTTTTGTTTTTTAACTTCTTCATTTTCAAAAGTTAAACCATTGAGCTTGAATTTTGGTAGAAAGTGTAGATTTAAAGCTTGTGGCAAAGCTTCTCATTAAATATCCGGTGAAATGTTTGGCGATTGTTTCACTTGCAAAGATGGAGATTTTATGAAGCAGCTTTTACTGTGAATCGAGTCACTCTGAGACACTGAACATACTGTTATTATGAGCTGCTAATAAATGCAAATGTATTATTATTATTATTGTTATTATTATTATTATTATTATTATTTTATTTTGTATTTAATCATTTAGTTGTCAACTGGGAAGCAATGAGCTAAACCAGCTCAACACCAGTTTAGCCAGGCTAACACACTATAGCAAAACCTCATTTGTATGGTTTTTGTTCTGCAGTATGATATTCTTGAGCAAAGCTAATGCATTATACACTGTGTCTCCACTTTTCAAATTATTACTATGCCTCTGGTTGTTTAATTTCAGTGTAAACTTTGTTTCTTCTAAAGGTCTTTTGGGAGAAACAGTTGTTGACATACGGTAGGAATACAGAGCTATGAAGTTAACATGTAGCATAGAGAAATGTGAGGTTACTGGGGTCTTTATCTCAGGAGAGAGCTCATAGAATCAGGAGACTTAAACTCAAGTCATGAGAAACAATTGAGATATTCCAGAGATCTTATTTGTGATTTTCTTTTTTCCTACAGGAACTGACAGAGTGTTTTGCATAGTAAAAGGTTCTTCAAAGTACAAAGGGGATTTGTTAGTTAGAAGCCGCTCTGACTGCTCTCTCATGGAGAAATAAAGGTGGTGCTCAGACATCTCTTCATTACTCTTCTCCCTCATGCAACATGAAAAAATGTTACATCCATTACACCAGGCTGCCTTTGTGTTTATTGTAATAGCAGCTGAATTGCAGTGGAGTGGAGCTTTATGGTGATATAAATTAACTTGCTCTATACTCACTAGCTTTTGTACCCCTCCTACAATACTTCTCTGTCCTTAGCAGAGAAGGTGATATTTATTTTAGTAGACTTATTTCACTTCTCCTCTTAGTGCTTTATGGTTGCTGCGTACAAGTAAACCTAATAATGATTCGGAGTGTAATAGCCAAAATTCATCATCAACCCAGAGTGATGGAGAAGGCTATACATAGATCACCTTAACTTTGTGTGTGAGACTGATAGAGAGAGAGAGAGAGAGAGAGAGAGAGAGAGAGAGAGAGAGAGAGAGAGAGAGAGAGAGCAGTTCATTCAGCTTATAGTAGTGCAACACTGCAGACAGATCAAAGGGCTCAGAGACAATATCTATCTATCTGTCTGTCCGTCCGGAAGTTGTAAATAAAACAAAGATTATTAATTACATTTTACAAGAAAATACCATTTCAGTCTTTCTTCTTCAAGATTTCTTGTTTAATTCAATGTGGGAAATTTAATAAGAATTTCTGGTAACACTTTAGAATAGGGAACACTTACTAACTATTAACTATGACTTTTCCCTCAATAAATTCCTAATTTGCTGCTTATTAATAGTTAGTAAGGTAGTTGTTACGTTTAGGTATTGGGTAGGATTAGGGATGTAGAATAAGGTCATGTAGAATAAGGCATTAATATGTGCTTAATTACTACTAATACATGGCTAATATTCTATTAATATGCATGCTAATTAGCAACGACTTAAGAGACCTTAAAATAAAGTGTTACTGAATTTCTGAGTGAAAGTTGTTTCTGCACCCATCTTCTTTCAGTGCAGCAGACACAAAATATCAAACCAAGTGAAATGCAAACAAATATACGGCTTGCAATTTTATTGAATTATTTTTACCACTTTAGTGGTTTGTAGTGAATTTATGAGTTCTCAAAATGCATACAGGTGTGTCCAATCTGAATAACCACCTTTGAAGTTCATTATATTAACAAGTTTAACAACCAGAAAGTGTCCAAGATTTGTTGTTTTCATTTTGAACTATATTTTTACATTTTTAAAACTTTGCAAACTTAATTTTATCAAATGTTTTCATGAAAAAGTATTCTTGTTCTGTATTTATTTAATATAAGTGCCACTTGTAATATTTTGTTATATAATGCAAATACATTTTACACAAAATGGACCTCGTTCATGAAACACGAGCAGAACTATTTTTTTGTGTAAATCGTTCATCAAGCTGTTCTGACGTAATTTTTTTGGATTCATGATAGTGTTCGTGTTTTCAAAATGTTAGTTGGTATGAAAGAAATGTACACCTGTGGTGCGTAAAACATTCTGTGTTCTTTTTGGCAAACTGATGACACTGAATTTTAATGCACTGCCATAATAATATTTTACAAGTTTGTTTGCTCAGTTTTTTTATTTATTTATTTTTTGGAGCTGAGAGTTGATAAACTGTTTAGCTTTGGGTAAAACGCAGCACTTGCCACTGTCACATTTTACCCAGCCGTCCAATCAAAGGAGGAGGGGCGGGACAAACACTACACCGACCAATCATCCTACTTGTACAACAAATGAACAACAATAATATTGAGGGTTACACTTATTTTTATATTCAGTAATATTCTTCAAAATAAGATACTAGTAATACGTTACTGCCATGGATATTCCTAATCATAGCAACCAAAGCGTCTCAGCTGGAAAAAACGCTGTACCACCTAAGCATTCTTAATAGCATTTTTCAGCTGAATAAAAATGCTTTGAAGGACAAGTTAGTTGAATATTTATTGTTAGGCATGTGGCCTTTTAGTCTTTTTTTGCATTTATGCAATATACTGGAGCCAAACCTGAAAAAGTAGACCAGAATATTCCACTGTGTTCCTGGACACACAATTTGCGTAGCTGTAATTCATAGGCAGGGATTATGCTAATTGTGAATGATCGTGCACAAGCGCCCTGTTTACAAATGATAGGATTTCATTAACATATACATGTTTAACTATCGAATAGGAAGTTCAGAATGTACTCCTATATTTACGAATGTTTCATGAATGAGGCCCAATACTTTTGGGGGGCCACTCTGTTTATGCATCCATCCAGATTGTGAAAACAAGTCTGAGATTCTCTGCATTTAGGTCCTGTAACAGCATTTCAACAAGGTTTAAGTCTGGACATGTCAAAACTTTTTCAATTATTCGAGGTACACTTGCTTATTTGTTTCAGCTCATTGTCTCACTGCATGAACAACTTCATTTCAGTTTGAGAAATGTATGATACGGAGCAGAATTCATAGTCACTTCAATGATGGCAAGTCATCGAGGTCCTGATGCAGTGAAACATCCCTAAACCACCAAACTACCACCAGTGTGAATGACTGTTGGTCTAAGGTTCTTGAATCTTGGGGTGATTCTGGAGACAGACCTTAGTTTTAGTAGACATGTCAAAGCAGTAACTAAATCAGCATATGATCGAGTCAGTTAGAAATACCAAGGGTTCACACAAAACAAGGGGAGTCCGCTTTTAGCTATTATGCCGCCCGCATTTGGAACCAGCTTCCAGAAGAGATCAGATGTGCTAAAACATTAGCCACATTTAAATCCAGACTCAAAACTCATCTGTTTAGCTGTGCATTTGTTAAATGAGCACTGTGCTACGTCCAAACCGATTGCACTATGTGTAATCATTCTCTGTTCTTAACTGTTTTAAATTCTTTTTTAAATCAATTTTTATCATTTTGTTTTTATTGTTGTGATTATTATTATTATTATTATTTTTAATTCCTTGTTTTTATTGTTGTGATTATTATTATTTTTAATGGCTATGTCACGTTCTTTTATGTAAAGCACTTTGAATTACCACTGTGTATGAAATGTGCTATATAAATAAACTTGCCTTGCCTTGCCTTGAAATGGAAATTAACATACAAGCTCATTTACAGTGTGTAACACTTACAATTTCACATTTCATGCCTTGTTTTCTCTCTTTTAGAGCATACTCCAATAAAACCCAGTGTATGTTTCAAAAATGAGTTTGCAAATCAGGAGCATTAGCTTAGTTGTGTTTAATTAGCGGTTCATATCGCAGAGCTGTGTGAAGTAAATAACTGCTTAGAAGGGTACAGATGTGCGTTTGTAGCTACAGCACATGGCTGAAAATACCTGCCTGCAGAACATATGATCCAGGGCATGATGAACATCACCGCATGACTTTTAAACACTATGATCCTCTTATTGACACATAAGAGACGAGTTATTTTCTGAGTGTCTCTGTCGTAAACACATCATTAATCTCCAGGCTGTCACTGTGACTTTTCCGCTGACTTCCTCCCCAACCATTTTCTTCAGCACAGAGTACAATATCCCTCACTCAAATACTGATTGCAGCTTTTAGCTTTCTTATTCTTTGATGTTTGTGAAGCAAGGGCTTTTCTTCTGTGTGCCTGTAACACTGAGAAAGATGGCACACTCCACATCTATTCACATCACATATTCTCATGTGGAAGATGAGGGATAATTACATACATACTGAGGGGAAAAATAGCATCAGGCTGGTTAAAACCTTTTCAAAGAATGACATCAAGGAAGGAGTTTGCATGAGTCACTGGGTTAGGAAAGGATTCAGTTGTCTCGGGTAAAAAAACATGCTACAAGGGCTTATGGGATATTGTGAGAAGTCATGATTTTGAGTGGTTTTATTTATTGTCATTAGAACGGGCAAAGTTGCAATAGTTGACATTTGGTCTAACGAAAAGAGCAACATCTTATAATTGATCACTGTTCTAAAACAACACTTATAAAATTCTTGTTAAAAGTCAGCATGAAATGAAAATTCACCTTATTTTACAAATATATGTTGTATATTTTCTTGTGAATGATTCATCCTTATAGATATGTTTCATTAAAAGAGAGAGAGAGAGAGAGAAAATCTGAATTGTCTTATGAAGTCTTATTTTTGGATCTTATGGAAGCTTATTTCTGCCATGTAAAAAAAATGTAATTGCAACTTTTTATCTCACAAGTCTGACTTTTTTCTTGCAATTTTGAGAAAATTTTGAATTGCGATCTCGCAGTTCTTACTTTTTTAGTTAAGTTTATATCTTGGAATTCTGATGTTATATCTCACAATTCTTACTAAATAAAGTTAGAATTGTGAGATATAAACTCAGAATTGTGAGAAAAAAATATCAGAATTGTGAGATAAAAGTCTAAATTACCTTTTTTTTTTGGCAGTAGGCTTCCATAGGATCGTCTGGTGGAAACACACTTTCTTGTGACTTTTGCTTTTAGTCCACTTAAATGTCCTGCATTTTTCCTTTTTCAATAATCCATTATAATGTATGTAAAAATACTGAAGAAAATATCTGCCACAACTTCCTTTTGATTGCAACGATAATGTATTTCACAAATGCTTTGTTTACATTACGCTTCTTCGTTTTGGTCTGTGGGAATTTGCTTCAAGGTCCAAAGCAGCTTCATTTTGCTGAACTGCCTTGCTGCCAGCTTGAAATTTAGCCTCAGGTACGGTCATCTGAACAGCTTTCTGATCCGAGGACTCATTTTCCCCTCTTTTTAACACCGCCACCTCTCCATTAATGACCAGCTGTTTGCTTGTTTAATAAGTCAGTAAAAGAGATCCTAGGAGGTCACCCCAGCATTAACCTCTCTTACAATCAATGGCTAAAGTGATTCTCATTGGTTAATTATTTGCAATTCGGTGACAGAGACTGTGGTGAACTGGAGCGTTCCACTATAGGTGTCGATTTAAGGCGAGAGTGGGATGTGGCCGTCATTTAGGATACAATGGGAGGAAACATCTAACAAACATTGTGAATCAATACTGGTGCTCCTCTAACTGGAACATTACCATACAGCAGGCTTAACACTCGGTTAATTGGCTAGAAAAGGAGTGCTATGGAAAGTGTTATTCAGTGGATTATTGGACAAAGAGGATGGCCCTTTAGAAGAGAGCACTACAACACTCCAGGGTTCAAGGGTTAACGTGGTGATTGGGTTTGAAGAGGCCTGTGTTTATAATCACACCTGAGTATAATTGGAAGCACTAAAACGCACTTTTACCAGCATTGACATGTTCACTGACAGACAGGATGAATGTCCAGAAATGACACTCTATATTTAGCGTTTAAAACATTGACTGGCCCTCCATAACTAGGGCCATGAGATATGAATCCAAAGGGAAATATATTCCTTAGTCAGTAGATTTAAGAGCTGTTTATGCTCTATTCTCCTCCCACAAGACTATTTAATCTCACTGTTTTACTCCCTTTGTACCCCCCTAAGGATGGATTCGTAGATTTAGTGACATCTCCTCGTTTTATCAAAGCGCTTATTCAACTTTTATGTACTGCTGTCAGGATGGGTACTCGGAGGGGATGGGGAAAATCTCTCAGCATGGGACTTATCAAAGCCAGGCATCAGCGCAGTTTGTGGTCTAAATCTGCAATGAGGTCATTGAGAATCTGTTTGACTTTTCAACCAGTCGAACGAGACCTCAGCAGGAAATGTGAAAAAACCTCATACATTAACACAGAACAATTGTTTTGAAGTGAATGTCATAACCCTTCGTTACAGTTTGCTATCTAAGCTTTTTAATGGCGGCGGGGTGGGGTGCTGACTTGTTTTTGTGGCTAGTGTTGTGCTGAATTTGCTGTATTCATATTTTATTTCTGCTCCATTAAATCTAATTTGATTGTGATTTTGGATCAGCTCAGTGTTTTACATTATAAAAACGAAACAGATTCTGCTAGCTAGCAGGATATTTGAAGATTTTGGAGAATGCATTGGGATTAATATAGTGCTAGCAAGCTAAGCACTTGACAATACTTTTCCTAACCATTCTCATAAGGAAAAAAAAAAAGATGTATTTAATAAATAACAAATTTTATATTAATGTTGTCAAATTTACAACAACATATGATTAGCAGTGTATATTAGAAATGCACAACAGGGACAAAAAAAAGCTGGTATTATATCAAAATATATATTATATTTAAATGAAAATGTGCATGGATTAAAACGTTTTTATTTTTAAAATACATATTGAAGTAGATTTAAGTATTTAAAAACATTGGAGAGGGCATTGAATATGGTTTATTTAAGAAACTATAAAGACATTGTTTAATTTTAGAGGGTTAAATAAATATAGCTGGTAAAGTAAAGGTCATAAGTTTCAATCTGCAGAGAAGACGCATGCTCTGCTTTTCACTGTAAGATGAAGAAACAATGTGCTATTCAGTTATAGCCTACTTATTTTCTATTCTATCTGAAAAATCATGTAAAAATGTATTTGGTTATATAAATATGTTTTAAAATTAATTGAATTATTAAAGCTATTATTAATTTGCATACCAATGTGTCCTGGTATATTTGTGTCTTTGATTTTGTGTAATGTTAAATTAAATTAAAAAATAAATATATATTTGTCATATGAGATTAGCCAGAGTAGGATTGGTTCCCCCTGCTGAGTCTTAATTTCTCGTTGGGTTTCTTCCTCTCATCTTTACCATTGTTAGGTGTTTTTCTTTCCTGCTGTGGCCATTGGTTGTCTCACTGGGGGTCTCTGGGTTTTTAGACCCTGTTCTCTGTAAATCTGCTTTGGAGAGTCATGTATTGTGAAAAGTGCAATAGATGTAAAATTGAATTGAATTATTGCACAACTGTTTAGATGTGTGTCCCATAATACAATTGGCTCTGTATCTGTGAATACCCCCAATGTGATTTTATTGGGTTTTTCTGGCAGGTTGCACAAAGAAACCAATTTGGTCCAAGGAAGCCTTTCATTTAAGCAATAGCTGGATGTAGTCGATCCTATGCTGGGACCTGATTGGCTCTTTAAAGTGCCGTTATCATCTGCTACTTGTGATTCCCTTCAAGATCGTTACCGCAAACCAGGTTCATCCATAGACGGTGTTTTGCAATGCCAATTATGTTTTTTATTCATTTTTTTTTTTTAATGGAAAGCAAAGCTATTTTGGTTTCTTAGTAAGTTCGTAGCCTTTCCGAACTCCATATTTCATTGTTATTTTTACAAATCCCAAACCACACGCAGCCTTGACTCAACACTGATCCCGTTTTGCACTTCAAGGGCTGACCCTGGAGCTCTGGCACACAGTGAAAGCCTTCACAGGCACTGGACTGTGGTGGTAATTGCTTGTCTTCAAGATGCACCAGCAAGACACTCTAAATTAATATTGGATATGTGATGAGCAGCCATTTCGGCTAGAGAAATGATCATTTTTACATGAGTTCACCTCTTCTCCCTCTCTTAGATCCAAGTCTGAACCACAGCTAAATAATTGATGGTCAAGTTTCCACCCCTGTCAGTGCACAGGCTAAACATGAGCTGAGGCCTATGCTGACTCTGGCCCCCGCGTTTGCTCCTTGGCTCTCTGCATCTTTTATTGCATGCTGGAATCTCTCCATGTTGGATGGAGGCGCTGGGCCTTTTTTTGCACTGGGTCATTCCGAACAGCCGGAATCTTTTAATCACTGTTGTGCTGAAACGAGCTCTCCAGCGTCGCGGCCTGCAGTGTAATCGGCAGCGCACCAATTAAAAGTCCAAAGCGCTCAGATTAATTTATTAAATCACA
Source organism: Acrossocheilus fasciatus (assembly GCA_036784905.1). Lineage (NCBI taxonomy): Eukaryota > Metazoa > Chordata > Actinopteri > Cypriniformes > Cyprinidae > Acrossocheilus > Acrossocheilus fasciatus. The sequence continues at coordinate 5,243,360 of CM071943.1, forward strand.
GTCCAAACATAGTACTTGAATCCCAGACAATACAGTGCTAAATGGCTTGGATTTTTCTTGGCTGCCACCTGATCCAAGCGTATTGATTGCGGAGTCAGCAAGGCCCCAGCACATGCTTACGGCTCTCTTCTTAGCCTTTTCTCTATGTCTTTGATTCTCTCTCTTATTCTCAGTCCATGAGGCCATGACCAACAGCAACACAAATATGTATCTCTGACTTCATTTTGCATCAAATACTGGCCTCTAATCGCCTACAAACAACAAGACATATTAGCAAACAAGCCCGAACTGCACTTTTGGAAAACATAAATGGTGATGATATTTCTACTACTGTTGATTTCCACAATATATGAGGGTCAAAAGCAACTATTCTAGCTCAAATGTATTTAAAATATATTTTTGTATATATTTATATTTTATATGCATTATAATATTTACGTTTTAGGAAAATTATTATTTTTTTTTAAAAAACTAAAATATAGTATACGCTTCATATACTACAGTTAAAAATTTTGCTGTCAATAATATTTTTTATTGAATACTGTTTTTATTCAGCAAGGATGCATTAAATGGTTCAAAGGTGAGAGTAAAGATTTTTACATTGATACAAAAAAATAAATAAATAAACTAAACTAAAAAATCGGTTTCAAATAAAAATGCTGCTCTTTTTCCGCTCCAAACTTTATTTTCATTAAAGAATACAAAACAAAAAACAAACACATTTTTTGTGTGTGTGTTTTTTTTTGTTGTTTTTTTTGGAGAAATAAATCTTAAGAATATTACTGTAAGTTTTAATTTTTATTTAGAATACAGTTTTGGCTGTTAAAAATTCAGTTTTGCCATTGCAGGAATGAATTACATTTTAAAATATATTAAAATATAAAACCGTTATTTTAAATTGTAATAATATTTCACAATGTTACTGTTCTTACTATATTTTTTATTAAATAAATGCAGCCTTGATGAGAACAAGAGACCTCTTTCAGAAACTTAACTTAATTTTAAAAAAATTAATTAATTAATTAATTAATTAATAAAAAAAAAAAAGAAGAAAAAAAAGAAATCTTCCTCAAAAAATGAGTAGGATGGACTACAAACCTCCTACAAACAAAAAGCAAATATCACTAACTGGGACAGTTGCAAACCATAAACAATTGGCAATGTTTTTGCAACTTATTGATCTGTGATATGTATGGGTCAAAAGGTCACTCAATAACTACTGAATTCTTAAAATGTAGTGCAAGCACAGTCAGGCTAAAGCGAACATGATGGAGTTAGCCAACTATAGAGATAGAAACTTTAGAGCCATCATCCCCTCTCCACCCTGCTGCTCTGAATGGATAAATGTGATGGCCGGTGCTCGAGGGTTTTCATTTTGCCTGCTGTTCCAGTGGGGCTTCACTTCCTCAATATTCTCACTTAAAGGTCCGTCCGTCAAACACCCTCCATGTCGCACCCGCGCCTCAAATGGAATCCGGTCTCAGGGCAATACAGCTTATTCTGGTGTCTCAGCATTCACACACACACACACACACACACACACACACACACACGCACACACACACACAGAGGAACAAACTCACCAACTGAGGCGGATGACAGCACAGGAGGCGTTAGTGTGTGAGTGAGGTGCAGCCCGGTGACCCACATATGGCAGGCCTGTCTCCCACTCTCTCTGTTCGTGGGTGGCGCTCGCCATCTAATTTTACCCTCAGTAGCCTCGCCGCAGGAACAGGAGGAGGCCGCTGATGGCCAGAACACTGCTGCCCTCTGCCACACACTCACACACATTATTTGGTCATGACCAGATTGTGGCTTCACTCAATCCGATCCGTTTTGTTGTCAGATACCCAGGTCTGTGTGTCCTTCTGCTTTTCCACTAAAAATGACTGGTACTCGGCTGGAGAATCTGCAGAACTCGATTCAGAACCGGCTTACTTTTACACTGACTTGAGAGCTTAAAGGTGCAGTAGGAGATCTCGGAAAATGCTAACTTTAGCCTGATAGCACTGAAAGCGAACGTCCCACCCTCCCTGCAATCGCCGTCCAAAGCCACGCCCCCTGAACGCACATACTCTCAAAGAGCAGCTAGAGACAACATAAATTACTACAATAGGCTACATCAACGGTTTCCAATTACAGTCCTCGCGCTCTGCACATTTCATATGCATATCTTATCACGTCCAACGGTTGTTCTGTTCGACCGTAAGTCATAAGTGCCCTGCGAAGTGGACATCACCAGATATTCCGCCATGATTCCAGTTCGAAGCGAGCATTTATGATTCATACAAAGGGCATTAAAGTGCGTCAGACCTGAATTTAAATTGTATTTATTTACTGAGGTATATTATGTCACACTTCTCTTTCGTCTGTGTGTGAGGAGCAGCGCAAATCCGTGAGTGAATATTCTGAAGTGAAATAAACAGATTTTCCCTGCTCAGGGAGTAGGGAGCAATGAACACTGTGTAGGGAGCATGTCAATCAGAACACAGTTCATGCACGGAGCTCTCTTCTAATGAGCTGGTCATCTGAACCGAGTGTGTTAACTAAGCGAGACATGCAAAATATGCAGAGCGGGGGGCGCGAGGACTGGAACTGGGAACAGTGCTGGGCTACATCATGTGTCATTCACCGGTGAGAAAACTCTATTGTACAGTTAGGAAAAGTACTAAAATACAAGGAAGGAAGATCGGGTTGTTGATGTTTGCCTGCCATTCTCTTGCTCTGTCTGCACAGGGTGCGCAGAGGTATGCAAATACATACGTTGCATTTTAATTGGACAAACATTTATTGGTCCTACTCCTTCCACAGAATATATACATACAGATAAATACATTTAGACCACTTAACTTAATGATTGCTATCAGGATGTGAAGAGACTATCATACATAATAACAAAAAAAATGTTTCTGAAGACAATCACCTATGGCACCTTTAATGGTGACTGTTACTACATACCCTATCACAACCAAACATGCTGCTTGGGTTCGCGTATGTCTCTCGCAAGTTTTGAGGACTGTTTAAAGAATTGTTGAACAGAGTCGTTATTTTTTTTGTTTTCTTTGCACACAAAAAGTATTCTCGTAAAATTACAGCTGGACCACTGATGTTACATGGACTGTTTAAATAATGTCTTTACTACTTTTATGGGTCTGGAAACATTTCAGTTGATTAATTCAGTGACTGTGTTTTTGTGTACCTTGGTTGGTTTAAGCCTGTCATGGATAAATGAATATAAGGTACTACTTTTGAATTTGAACTTTCTTCCCGACTGTTAAAAATCTGTACTATAGGTAGTAGCTTATGCATGAAATTCGGACACACTACATCAACTTCACTGCCATTCATAAATTTTCATAAATTTTGGCCTCATGAGGTAGTAAAGTGTCAATCGAATGCACACTTCAGAATCTAAACAGAAGTAGTAGGTCACCCAGGTACTTTTCACTTTACTAGGTATTCGGACTACTCAGCTCACATGCTGTTTTTTTTTTGTTGTTGTTTTTTTTGTATACTATATAGTGTTTTGGACACAGTGACAGTCTTAATGAGTGACTCACAGATTTATTCATTTAAATGATTTGTTAAAAATGGTTGATTCGTTCAGAAATGGAACATGTGACTGTCTTTATGAATGGAGTATTGAAACATTGACACAAATGTTTCATTCAAAAACAGAATAATGCAGGAACTAAACATTGCAGTGCTGCTCTGAGACACAAATGTTCTGCCATGGCTTTGTTTGGATCTATTTTCGTTGGTGAATCATGCTCGTGTTGATTCACGCCGAAAATGGCACTCTTGTTTGTGTGATAGTATCATATCATAAAAAAGTAAAGAAAGAAAAAAAAAGATTTTTTGCTTTCATAACATAAATTATAGGGACAATTTAACAGCTTTTGGACTCTCAAGACATGTTTTTTTTTTTTTTTCAGGAGTGAAATACTCTATATTGTCAGCTTGCACATTGTTAAAACAACAATTACGATATGGATGATAAATTTGACACACCCCTAAATATACTGTGTATATTTATATATAATTGATTGCTATGCTTTTACTTATACATAACTGTTCAAGGTTAGTTTTAATAAAATGTAATAACGGAAACTGTGATGTATTTTTCAGGATTCTTTGATAAACTATAAAAGTTCAAAAGAACAGCACTCATTTGAAATAGAAATCTTTTATAACATTATAAATGTCTGTACTGTCAGTTTTGATCAATTTGATGCATCCTTGCTGAATAGTATAAATAGTAAATAGTAATATATGAATGTGTAGTGATCTGGTTGTTTTGGGCAGTCTGCTGTAGTTTAGGACTTTTATCCCACCCCATGACCGCTGCTGGTTCAAAGCCAGCAGGTTTTAAGGGCCCTTTCTGTGGTGGAAAATCACAGAGGGTTTCCAGCTCCGGCACTGGCAGTGTATCAGTGGAAAAAGGGATATAAGACTCTGCTAAATGCGATTACTATCAGCGAGGAGAATTCTGTCCTCCGTTTGTCTCCCTCCCATCGATCATCCTCCGATCTTGGCTTGATTTACTAATATTTGAATAGGCGACGCTGTGAGAATTGAGGGCCGATGCTTCATGCTAATTAGCATGTATTGTTTGTTGATCAAAATATCAAGACAGACAAACATTGGTGTCTCTTAGCGAGAGGGGGATTTCTCACATTGATTGTCCTCTCTAAAGATGCAGGAAACGTTTTCGACAGCGCAGCTCTGCCATCTGCTTGAGCACCATTAAAACTGCCGCTCTCCTAGTGCTCCCCGTCTGTCTCCCCTGGCTAATAACCTCTCCCTTTAAGGTGAAATAATGAGATTCCACTTTGGCTTCATTTGGACACCACAGCCCATCCAACAGACGGAGAGAAGATATCAAAGTCCATGGCAGGAAGCTGAGAGGGGATGAGTCCCTGCGTGAATAAGCCTGCTTTCAGCCCTTAGAGGGTAAATATGTATTTTGTTCAGGAAGTGTTGTGTGTTGAGCTTGCAGAAGAGTGCAGAGAACAGCGTCCAGGGCAATAAGCCGGACTTGAACGCAGTCAGGCATCAAGCGTGAAAGGAATAATTGCCTTTTTATAGATTCCGCTGCTGTAGCCTGCGCCGCCTCTCAAACAAGCAAATATGTGCCCTGCATGCTTGTACCTCTCGCTTTCTGCTTTATGAAGGGGAGGGTTTGCTGCGCGTGTTCGAAATATTTACTGTGTGCTGTGTGTGTGTGTGTGTGTGTGTGTGTGTGTGTGTGTGTGTGTGTGTGTGTGTGTGTGTGTGTGTGTGTGTGTGTGTGTGTTTGTGTTCGTGAGTGTGCATACGCATGAATGTATTAAGCAGGTGTTAATGGGATAATGGGACTGAGTGGTTAGCTGTCGTATCTGGTAATCTGTAAATGCTCAATATTTGTTTTGAAAGGAACACTCAACCTTCAGTCACTATTTACTATGTTATTATTTTCTGTATAACACAAAAGATCTTCATGCACCTTTTTTCTTTTTCCTTTTTACAGCGGCACACAAAAGTAACTTGTGTTACTTGTGAGACATATTTTAAGTCTTTTGAAGTCATGCGATTTGAAGTCAACCTAACAGATTGTTTCTTAAAAAACCTTCAGGGGTTGATTTTTAATTAAAACTAACAAATTCTATCTTTTTAATAATTTTTATTATGTGAATTGTATTAAATAAAAATCACATCATCATACATTTATACACGCACTATATAGTGTTGTTTAAAGTGTGAAGTCTGTAAGATTTATTTATTTATTTGTTTATTTTATAAGTTTATTTTTTAATTAATACTTGTATTTAGAAAGGACACATTAAACAAAAGTAACAGTAAAAACTTTACTGTTAAAATATTAAACTCCTAAAGTGTTAAAATGTTAATAAAAAAATACATGTTTCTTGAGCAGCAAATAAACATATTAGAATGATTTCTGAAGTATCATGTGACACCGAAGACTGTATTGACTAGCAATGGCTGTAATGAAAATGTCTGCTGAAAATTCAGTGCTGCTAATATATCAATAAATTACATTTTAAAACATATTCAAATAGAAAACAGTTGTATTAAATTCAAAAAATATTTCACAATATAACTGTTTTTACCATATTTTTAAAATCAAGTTTCAGATCAAACAGATACAGCATTTGTGAGCAAAAGAGAATTTCAAAATCTTACTGACCTTAAACTTAAACATGGAAATGCATTATGCTAATGTGAATTATGCAGAAAATGATCTAAACAAAATGTGGTTAAGCATTTCTCTACAAGTAGTATCAAAGAGATAGTGTCAGTGAGGAGTATGTTTGAGGTGAATATGAGAATATCTGATGTGTGAAGAAATTAAACCTTAAAGTAAATATCAATAAAAATGTATTTAGGATACATTAAATTCAGGCGAACACAGCCCTACAAAATAAATAGGATTTTAAAAATGTTTTCTGTTGTTTCCAAAAAAAAAAAAAAACTGACATGAGGTTGAGTAAATAACAGAATTGTCATTTTTCAGGTGAACTATTCCTTCAAAACCTTAGGAAATGTTGTTCGGTATTGAGACACCTCGTCACTCTATCAGCAGTGCATCACCAAACCAGGCCCTTGGCTAAAGTGACCAAATAAAGAGGAAAAACCCTTAGGCTGAGAGCTTGGAGAAAGTGTCATTCCTCAAGGACCTGCCAAAAAACTTTTGGAGGGTAACACCTTCGGGCAGATAAGCCTGCTATAAAGGCCCTCCTACATACCATGATAAAACTGACCAGTATTTATTTTACTCAGTATGTTACTATGTATTCATGTAATGCTTAATATGTACTTTTTTTTCTTAATGGCCTTGTCCCAAAAACTAGATGAAATGTGGACTGTGGAGCTGTGGAGCTGGGGTCAGTAAGATGTTTAAGTTTTTGAAAGAAGTCTTTTTATGCTCACCAAGGTTGCATGTATTTGATCAAGAATGCAGTTAAAACTGTAACACTGTAAAATATTATTACAATTTTAAATAATTGTTTTCCATATTTTAAAATGTAATTTATTTCTGTAATGAAAACAGTTTTTTTCATCTTCTTTTTGCCTATTATTTCCTGTCCTCTCTTCTAAAAAAAGCCAGATATTTTCAAAGGTTCACAAGCTAAGCTAAAGAAAAAAAAAAAAAGAAAAAAAACTCAATGGAACAAATTGCTGTATCAAAGCTGCCATTATTTTGTAGATCAGTCATCATGACACTGATTCAGTCATCTAGCAAGGAGCCAGATTCAGTAAATGTAGACCTTCTTCTGATATTGCTCCAAATTTTTATCCGTTTAAATGTATTTTTGGCTTATTCAGCCCAATAGTCTTTGACAGCCTTTCTGCTCCCAGAGACCAAAACAGAGTAAATGAGGGTTTGTTGATTAAAGTGTCTCTTTGTATCTCTCTTTTTACATTCCACCGTTTCTTTTGGATCAGTGGGCCAAGAACTGCTCAAGAGAGCCCATTGATTTTGTTGATTTTTTTATTTTGCAGGACCCTTCCAAACCTTTCGTTTTAGGGCGCCTGCATAACAGAGAAAGCTCTGATGGAGCGTGTGACGGATAGTAAAAATGCACACAAAAATTGTGTGCGTTCGAAATCAAGTGGGAATAGAGTAAACTGGCAATTTCAGGCAATTCTACAAGACCCTTTTTTCTCAACTTTTCATTGGTTGTTTTCACTTTTATGTTTGAATGATGCAGTATTTTCTCTGCTGATTGTCTCCACTGAAATGCATATGAAGACATAACATGATGAACTGACACAAAAATTAGTTGTTTTTAAAGGGCTGTTCCAAGTCATGTACTGTAAATTGCAGCAGTTTGATTTTCTTCCGTTGTCAGCTTTTTGTCAGCAGTCTCTGTCATTCATGATGCCTCAAATCGCCCACTCTCAATGAAAATGAATGGCTTCTTGTCACGCTGTTGCTGCAAATTGCTGTTAACACACCTCAATTATAAATGTCGCCAAAAAGGGTCGATTTGTCCTGTTACTATTATAAAAAGGAAAAAAATATGTTTGAGCTGATAGACTTATAGTGTAAGAGAAAAATCTGAGCACTGTGTGGAATGTTGTTGAGATCTCTTCTAAAGCTTTAAAAGAGACAAATGTGAGAGATACAGAGTCTCTAGCTAAGGAGAAAAGTCTGAGCACAGTGTGTGATGTTGTTGAGATCTCTTCTATACATTTACAGGAGACCCTTGTGAGAGTGTTAGAATTTTTGTCTCAGGAGACAAGTTTGAGAAGCAGGAGACCCAAGCAAAAATTTCCATTCAATCTTAAAGTAACCTCATTTTTGTTTACGAGACATATTTGAAATGTTAAAGAGATCCCTTTTTTTAATTTTATTTTCTTCCCTCTGGTTAGCTTCAATGTCATTTATCCACAAGACAATGCATGCATTGTCATATCTGAAGTTGTTTTATGTAGACAGATTTATTGCACAATGACTTAACAGAGGAAACCATAACCTATATTTACATACATGCAAAAATGGGCTGTACAAGACAAAATGTCAATGCTAAACACAGCAAAAAAAAAAAACCCGCTGCCGCACTAGTGTTACATTTGTTTAAAAAAGGTATTGCTCTTACACTCTCAGAAATAAAGTTAAAAAAAAGCTGTCACTGGGGCGGTACCTTTTCAAAATGTGCATGTTTGTTACCATTTTGGCACTTTGAAGGTACATATTAGCACTTAAAGTGTACGTATTTGAACCTAATAGGTACAAATTGTACCTTCTGAAAAAGTAACGCCCCAGTAACAGCTTTTGCACCTTTATTTCTGAGAGTGTATTCTAAACATCTTGCACTTGTAAGTCCTTTAGTGTGTTTGGAAAATGTGGTGTATATCCAATGCTGCATTGAAGATAAATGTAAACATTCAAACTAGTAACCCTTGATATTCTGAAATGTTTAATGCTATTTAAAAAAATAGTTTTAGTATTTACAATATTAGTAAATGTTTAACGTTTCTCCTAAAATAAAACCGAAGACATCTTAAGACAGAGCTGACATCTCAATGAGACATATAAGAGAATCACCCCTTAGTGTCCTGAGCATTGAGAAACCTCTGTCAGAGCCGTAGCCTTGTGGGCAGCACATTGACATGAAGGCACAACTGCACCTCAGACAGCATGGGTTCGAATCCCAGCTAAAGGTGCTTTCCTACTCCTGTTTTTTCCTGTCTCTACACCTATACTGGCCTGACCATTAAAGGTGAAAACCCCCACTGCAATAAAACAAAAAGCGACCTCTGAGTAGTAAAACATTTTCATAATGGAGTCTTGCAAGAGACTACAGCAAGACCATCAAGAGATCTCACACGTTTCTCTCCCATTGTTATTTTGGATTACTTTCTTTCAGAACTTTCTCATGTCTCAGTTGTGTCTACTTTTATTTTTCTAAGGATTTTTAGGAGAAGCATATGAGACACTGTTGAGACTAAAATGAGAAATACATGTGTCTCACAAGCTTAAAAAGAGCAAGCACTGAGCAATAAAGTATGTTTATATTGGAGTCTTGATAGAGATTGCAGTAAGATATTCTATATTTCTTCCACCACATTCTCAGTTTTGACTCTTTTTTCTCATGTCTCATTTGTGTCTACTTCCATTTCTCCTAAGGAATTTTAGGAGAAAAATCTGAAATGCTGTTGATACTAAAATGAGAGATATATGAGAATCTCATCTAAGTCTCCTGAGCTTAGGAAAAGCAACCACTGAGCAATACAGTTTTCCTATGGGTCCCTCTCCTTCGAAATATAAATGGCACACTATAGCTGTCTTTTCTTTTTTTATTTTGTGAATTTTGTAAAAAAAAAAATAAATAAATAAAAATAAAAATAAATCTAACAATTATTAAAATGATCATTTATTTTTGATGTTTTAGTTTACCAGCAATATAATGAAGCTTTTTGAAACTTAAATGTCTAGGTGGGCTAAAGGAAATACAATTTCAACATTTTCAGCATTGAAAAAAAGGTGTTTTCAGCTATATTTCTCAGTAAATCATTAAAATATATATATATATATATGTGTGTGTGTGTGTGTGTGTGTGTGTGTGTGTGTGTGTGTGTGTGTGTATTCGAAAAGAAAAAGTAACTAAAGCATTATTGTTTTGCAGAATACGACACATCCATGTGTCACATCAAAAGAGAATTAAATAGACCTGTTACCCGTGCCGATTTGGATTATATAATGTGTCGTTTCGAGTCTTTACGTAGGCGCAGTTGGAACAGTCAGAGTGCCGTGGGGATTAGAGGAATGTGAGAGCAGATAGGATATCTCTTTCTGGACTAATTCTCACCGTTTCATCCTGGGCTCTGACACCCCCGGGGTGCTTATTGACATATTGAACCTGTGTGTGGAAGTGTGAAAAAGCTCATCAGATGCAATGGATGCCAGATCCTTGAAGGATGCGGGCATGGGTCAAATTCCTCTTCGCCCACAAGACAATCTGCTGACCGAGCTGGAGGTCTTTCTCTTCCTTCAGGGCTCCTTCAGTTGAAGCATCATCATCACCACAGAGATCTCCTGAGAAATCTGCACAACAGCCACAGTCGATGAGGTGCCCAAGGATCAACTATCGATTGTTGTTTGCATTCTCAGAAGGTGACAATGAGCCGCTGCTTCATTCTAAGATGCCAGGGACGACACGGGCAACTGCATGCTGATTTTGACACATTGACTGCGCTGTAGTTTTTCCAAGGGTTCGAGGAACGGCTCGTGTGAATGACGGACGGTATGCTCATAGTCTCGCTGCCACAGATCGATTTGTCCATGTGGTGGATGGGCCATCTTAGCGTATTCGTCATTTCTGATGAATGTCGTACTGACTTTGACATAACGTCTTTGACAGAGCACCTGTGAAATTAGATTTAAGATGTTGTCAGTGTTTGACATTTGCGCTAAGACAGCTAAAATGCTACACTCTTAAAAATAATGGTTCTCTATTGGCATCCGTAGTTCCATGAAGAACCTTAAACGTCCATGGAAACTTTCCATTGAACAAAAGGCTCTTTGTAGTGGAAGTACTGTTCTTTAGATTCTTCCCACCAAGAAAAAAAATGATTATTTTAAGAACTGTTCACTGAAAGGTTCTTTAAGGAACCAAAAAAAAAATTAAAATAAAATAATATTTTTTTTCAATGGCATTGCTGTGAAACCCCCTTTTGGAACTTTTGGAAGAGTGTTTAATGGGACAGTTCACTCAAATGTATGTCCTTTAAGACACTTTGAAAATATATTGAAGAACATATAGGGGCCCACGCAAAACTTGACAAAAATGTCATTGTATGTATAAAAAAGTAATTTTTTTTTATTTTTTTTCAGGAGATCACGCTATAACTAAAAACATAAGCTAGTTTCAGAACATAGGTTAAGGATTTACTAAACAGGGCAAATTAGCAGTAGAGCGCAATTCCATAAAAGCACCAATGGGAGGGGAAAATTCTGTAGGTGATTTACTGACAATGTGCACATTAAAGAACAGAGACACAGACAGATAATTTCCATAATGACCAGTGCAATCTACCAAGACAAGCGCAAATTAGCCTATACCGCCTGCTTTAAGACATGCCTTTTTGGGGCATTAAACAATGGCGCCAATACCAGTAATTTGATAAGCTCAAACATTAGTAAATTGTGTTGCGTGATTTATTATAATACTCTCCTCCCATAAATGTAGTGTCTGAAAGGGAAACTCATTCAAATGCATATTCAGTAAGATCAGGCACAAAAATAACTGTCCTCACCTTTTCAGTGCTAGTTCTACACTGTGCATCTTTACTAAATCCTGACACAAGTATTTTAACACCAAAAGACGGTTTGCATTTTTGCAAACTGTTATTAAATCTGGCCCTATGTGTTAAATACTGCACAATATGTATACCATCTACTATTTTTTTTTTTTTTTAATTGAGTATTGAGACGGGAAGAGCAAACGACAGACACAGTGGGTGTGGCATCAGGCCTCGGAGAGGCTTTTATTAAACAGAAATAAAATAAAGTGTCCAAAGGGGATAAAGTGTCCAAAACAAACAGGGGATCTGGTCTCCTCGTCATGCTGCGGGGTTTATGAAGGAGGGGCAGTGTTCTGGAAGGGAGGGTCCAGGTAAGGGGCGGAGTGCAGCGGCCGTGCACACTCCCCTCTAAGGTCCAGGGCGCGAGGGGCGGTGGCTTCTCCAGCGACTTCGTTTACCTCTTGGCCTATGGCATCACGACAGGACTTGGTCGCCTCGGCATCCTGGCCTTTGCAAATAGTTTGATGACAAATTTTTGCTACATTTTTGGAGTTTTTACGCAATATTGTGTAAAAAAAAAAAATGAACTACTATCAAAGCAATTCAAATAATAAGTCTCATGCAGTATTCAAATTTGCGTGAAAACTGCATACTAATCTTTTCATGAAAAATCATGCACAAAAGGTTTAAATTTAAATAAGGGTTTAAATTAGCAAATACTTAATATTGAATCATTATTGTCATTATTATAAGGGTTGAATCATTATTGCAGTTATGAAAGGGATAGTTCACCCAAAAATGAAAATTACCCCATGATTTACTCCTCCTAAAGCCATCTTAGGTGTGTATGACTTTCTTGTTTCAGATGAATACAATTGGAGTTAATTGTATTGGAGGTAAATGCCTTCTGAAGTGAAACAATGCATTTATGTAAGAAAAATATCAAAACTGTATAAACCATAATCTCTAGCTTCCACTCACTGTTGTACACGCATTTATGAGAGAGTGGTGTTCCAGCAGATGATGTAGGGTGTAGACATAGCGTAACCCCATTGAAAGTTTTTGGAATGTGCTGAAGTCCACTTTACACAAAAAAGGAAAGCCTGGAGGTGGTTTGGAACTTAACAGAGATGCAGTCACTCATTTAGAATACTCCATATTTATTAACATTCGAACAAGGTTAAGAATAAATTCATGTGCGTATGCACATGCTGTGAATTTGGTGTTGTTGTTTTTTTTGTTGTTTTTTTTTTTGTTTTGTTGTTTTTTTTTTTTTGCGAGAAGTTCCCATGCATATAAATGTGAATGAGCTATGCAATTATTAGTGAATGAGACCCAGCGACCCAGTAATTACTTCCCGTTTCTATTTCACACTGAAGATAGAAGGTCAAGCTGAAAGCATTGCATTGTGGGAGACATTATGTTGCAACATTTTATCCAGACATAAATACAGAAAACAGTGTTCACACTGTACACTGCATACACAACAGCAGCATGATACTATATATTCTGATCATAGCCATATAGAGCTAAGAGTACTCATTTTCTCTAAATGTCTAACCTATGCTTGAGGGTATTTTTATGCGTACGGTGGAAAATAATAATAATTTACAACCTCCTCTGAATAATTTTAAAGATCTTACAGATGAAGTATAAAGATTGTGTTATTAAATGTTCTGCTCTGTGCCTCTTCGCCAAATGCTCCGAGTGGGTGGCTCGAGATGTATGATTCAGGAAACTGTGAAGAGGTTTAAAGCTATTCTTTATACTCTAGATTAACACGGTGTGTAGGCTAATGAGGTGCAGCCTTTCCATCTTTCCATATGATTAACAGTATGTGTGTATGTGGGTGCTCGGCTGCACTCTGCATGGTGCGCGATCATGAGAATCCCCCATGACGGTGCCGATACACACGCATAAAGAATGCAAAAGGATATGGGCAGATTCATCGCTTTCACACGCTGTAATGAATTTTACACTTTTGTCAGTGTGGCTTGGCAGTCACTCTTAAGAGCAGTAATGAAACAAATCTAAACGACTCCACAAGCACACTCAGCTTAAATTATGTGACAAGTGAGACTTATTTCATCCTTTATATGTTTGAAACAAACCGAGAAAAAGACAGCATATAAATGAAATAAAGATTTAAGCACTGTTGGAAGGGGAACTCCAGAGATGTTAATAATTAATTCAGAAAGAGATGGAGATAAAATATGCGCCACTGTAAAAAAAAAAAAAAAAAAAAAAAAAAAAAAAAAAAAAGAGAAGAAATCTTTACAAAGTTATTAAACCTCATGTTTGATATTGCGGTATTAAATATTGAGATAGGCAACTGAGCTCCGGCTCCAGAGATAATGTCTGATCCCTCGCCGAAACTCTGTAGGAATATGGATTCGTGGATCTGTGGATTCTGTTCTCCAGCTTCTAAACAAAGTTACACAACAGCACAAAGGTGAAATGGATCATGGAAATAATCTGTATAAAATTATAGACACATTTGGAGGAAACAGAATATTTTTGTCACCCGCACGACTTGAATTCTGTAAATACTATCTTCTGTTTTTAGCTCTTCTATTCTGAATTCTTCTACATATAGTCAGGTTTTTTACCCTCGTTTTTCTCATTTGCAGCTAAGTTAGACTTCAAAAAGACGTGTTAAAATAATTAAAATGACAATTCAGCAGTTAATTAAGTTTATGCAATGAAATGTCATTAGTTACACAACATAATCATTGTGAATCATATTTAAAAAAAAACAGTTCACACACACATAAACGATTCTATAATTTATTTTCTGACATTTATTCATATGCTTGATTTATATTTTCTGCTGCATTTCTGTGATTAAAACTACAGTAAAAAGTAATATTGTGAAATATTATTATAATTTTAAGTAACTGTATTATATTATATTATATTTCTCATAATGATTAATGTGGAAAACAGTTGTGGTGCTTTTATTTATTTATTTTTTTGTTACACATATTACATGTGCTTATTATTATAATAACAATTAATTATGCATAATTACAAGTAACCCTAAGGCAAACACTAATCCTAACCCTACACATATAGTAAGTACATGTAGTTAATTAACATTACTCAGTACTTAAATGTATAATTACACTGTAACAAGGACACTTTAAAAAAAAGTGTAACCTTTTTTTTTCACGATTCTTTGATGAATAGTAGGTTCAGAAGAACAATGTTTAAATAGAAATAGAAATATTTTGTAACATTACGAATGTCTTTACTCTCACTATATTCTCTATATTCATATTCAAACCTTAAATTTAATTCATTATTTACTAATAATCTCCCCCTCCACCAAAGCTGAAAACTCCTTGGGTTTTTGTGTGTCTTGTAGCAATGCACCAGTTTGACTATGCATAATAAAGAATGAGATTTGATGAGATTGGAGCTGTAGCAAAATGTCAGTTTTCAGCAAATAACAGCCTCACAGTAATACACTATTAGAGTTGGCTTTTTATGAACTGCAGTTGTATGGAAATAAACTTGTGTGAAGATGAAATTCTCCTTCTGTGTTCCACAAAAAATAAGGACATGAGGATGAGTAAATATTGACTGCTCCTTTAAATATTGTTTTTCAAGTCATGTACAATGACAATGCATTTTGGGGAAAAAAAAAAAAAAAACTCTTGATTCCTTCTTTTATTACTTTCTTTGGATTTACAGATATATTTGTATTGTGTTTTTATGTGCATTCATTTCAACAGCATCTATTGCATTCTGCAGAAATGAGCTCCTGTGACACCAGCACCCCTGTGAAGGTTTTTTTTTTTCTTCTTTTTTTTTCTCTCTCTCCATGTTTAGTTCCTAAACTGGCTTTCCTTCCCACAGTTTTTCCCTCTGACACACATTCAGTTATTCTCTCTGAACACCTGAGGCCATGGTACATCATCCTGTCTCAAAATCACTTCTGCTTTTTTCTGCTTTTTCAAAACAAAAAAAATAACACTTTTTTTTTTTCTTGATGCCCCTGAGCGACATAATATTTTGCTGTCCACAGCACATTTGTGTCACCAAGGACCCTTTCTTTAGCATCATTTTAGTCTGTGTCCTTCTCTACATAACAAAGAACAAACAGTGGGGACTTACTGCTGCAGATCAGTAAATAGTTGTTGCATTCATTTTTAGATTAACTGATGGTAAATAAAAATTTAAATGCTTTTAATAATTAACAAAAAATTGGGAAATTTTGTGATTAATAGTACACCTTCAGTAAGTAGGTCAGTTGCCAGGACAGGGCTTGTCATGTAGCGAAGTTGTCACAAGGGTTATATCGGTTATATAGAAGGGTTATATAGAAGATTTTCTGTGAAAAGTCAATTTACACAATGGCTGTCTATCTGAAATCGCACAATTCCCTATTATACTATACTATGTCGATGGAGCATTATGTCCGAATTCACAGAATTCATGAAACAGTAGGTGAAAAGTACCTGGATGAACTAATATTTTTTGAGGTGCTCATCCAAAGGACACTTCTACTATCCCATGAGGTCATGGGAAAGGATTTGTGAATGGCAAAGAAGCGACATAAATGACTCTGGTAGCTCACAATGCAATTTTAGCCACAGACGGTGGTTTTGTATGTTTTCAAACTTCAAATTCAAAACTGTCAGAAATTATATTTTTTTTAATTCTAAAATTCCAAATTTATGATATTTTATGAAAAGCCATTTGGCAGGCAAATAACCACAATAACCTTGACCCATATTCAGACAAGAGTCTACTATATAATGGAGATATATTTTAAAGGGGTCATATGATGCGATTTCAAGTTTTCCTTTCTCTTTGGAGTGTTTCAAGCTGTTTGTGAATACATAAGATCCCTGAAGTTGCAAAGACTAAAGTCTCAAAACCAAAGAGATATTCTTTATAAAAGTTAAGACTTGACCACACCCCCCTAAAATGGCTCATTCAAACACGCCCCCACATGTCTACGTCACGGTGTGGGGAGATTTGCAAAACACCGCCCAAAAGTATACACAATGAGGGAAGGCGGGACTTTTATTCTTGCTGTAGTGTTGTTGCTGCTTCTGACTCACAGCCTGTAAGTATGATTTCATATTTAAAGAATTTGCTTCTGACTATTCAAACGCAAGTTTTGAGTTGTGTAGAGTAGTGCTTGTTGTTTGTCGTTTCTCTGATCACAAATGCAGACACGGTAATGTTTACGTGGCGCGATCCAACGCAACACGTAAAAAGACAGTATAAGTCATTAGAATCAGTAATTATGTCCCCACTGGATGCAACAAATGCCTCGTTTGTAATGGGTTTTATTGTTTTTGTGTCGTCGCACCGGGACACGGCATCACAATACGGTAAGGGGCGTAATATTTCCGTCTCACACCAATCATATCGCACTGGATAGCTGTCCAATCAGAGCATGCCTCACTTCTCGGCGCGTTTCCAGTATGTGGAAAATAATCATTAAACCGCATAAACACATTGCATTACACCAAATACACAAAATAATGTTCTTTTAAGCAACATCATATGACCCCTTTAACTACTGTGTTTCAGGACAAGGATACTTTTTGTAATGTCAGAACACATTTACTCTATAATGGGGCAAGTTGTCACATGTGTTTTAAATGTTGTCATTTATTTCATTGTTACACTTTCTACTGATGGAAACAACAGATAACATAATTATATTGAGCTTCATAATTGTTTAACAGTGTAAGTTTTGTTGAAAAGCCTCTAAATAATCTAAAATAATATTTTTTAATTGTCAACTTAACCTACATAGTGTGACAACATGCCCCCCTTGCCCACAACATTCTGTATTAATGTGTTAAAAGAACTGTATAGCCTATTTATTGATTTTTTCCTCCTTGGTAATAATATTTAACATGTTTCTTGTGACTTTATACCTGAGAAGTCTGTTCTTTATGCTGGATCCAGTAGACTCACATATGCCTGTGGGCGTATTCTCATTCATCCTGATGACGCATCAATATGAAGCTCTTGATATGATTTTTATTTTTCAACAAAGATTGACCTCACTTCTTTTTCAGAGGCATCATCATTACTTCTAATGCAGACAACATATTCAATGTCTTCTTGGAGAACCCGCTGGAATCATTTTTAGTTGTCTCTGCACGCAAATGAACTCTGACCTGAAGAGCAGGTTAGCAAATTCATCCAATATTCTGTTGCTTCTTGCATGTTGTTTAAATGTATGTGATATTTATACTGGCCCTCGGCTTTAACCCAAAGATGTATGATTCTGTGCGCTTGAATTTGTATCTATAAAGTTCAAAAGTTTGCATGCCCTTAAATCTTAATACCGTGTGTTGTTACCTGGATGATCCACAACTGTTTTATGTTTTGTGATAGTTAAGTCCCTTGTTCAGGACAGTACTAAATAAAATAAAAAAAAACATGCTATTTTCATGATCCCCATGATGCATATTCTGCAAAGGGTGTGTAAACTTGTTTGCAGGACTGTACAGTGATACTTTTAGAGAGTTTTAAAGGGATTATTCACTAACCCTAACCCTACCAGTCTACTAATACTCTACTAACACTCTGATGAGAGTTAGTACATATGTAGGTATCTTGTCATCTTTTATTTACACTTGGAAGCTTGTTTCCACCACAGAATGAAAAAGAAATAAATACAGCGGACTTCGTCTTTCACCACACGACACAACTGGCTTCAGTGGACCACGTCTGCAGTTTATTAAAGACAGGACAGGAATTAACACCACGCAAACACACACTCTCACCCATAGGAAGAATTTATTGCTCAGTGGTTGCTTTTCCTGAACTCAGGAGACTTCGATGAGATTCTTATATATCTCACATTATAGTATCAACAGCATTTCAGATGTTTCTCCTAAAATTCCTTAGGAGAAATAGAAGTAGACACAAATGAGACATGAGAAATGTTTGAGAAAAAAAAAAAAGAGTCGAAACTGAGAATGTGGTGGAAGAAACATAGAATATCTCTTTATTGTCTTGCTGCAATCTCTATCAAGACTCCATTATAGGAATATTTTATTGTGCAGTGGTTGCTCTTTCTAACCTCAGGAGACTTAGTTGCGATGCTCATGTATTTTTCATTTTAGTCTCAAAAGTGTCTCAGATGTTTCTCCTAAAAATCCTTGGGGAGAAGAAACATGTGAGAAACATGGGACACCTCTTTCGAGATTTTCTTGCTGTAATCTCTTGCAAGACACCATTATAAAAATGTTTGACTGCTCAGAGGTTGCTTTTTTTTGTTATTATTATTATTGCAAAGGGGTTTTTCACCTTTAATGGTCAGGACAGAATAGGAGTACAGACAGGAAACAATTGGACAGGTGATAATTGAACAGGAGCAGGAAAGTACCTTTAGCTGGGATTCGAACCCATGCTGTTTGAGGTGCAGTTGTGCCTTCATATCAATGTGTTGCCCATAAGACTATGGCTCTGACAGAGGTTACGCTACACTCAAGATACTAAGGGCTGATTCTCTTTTGTCTCATTGAGATATCAGCTTTGTCTTAAGATGTCTTCAGTTTTATTTTAGGAGAAACGTAAATAGTAAAACTATCATTTAACTGGCATTTAAGAATATCAAGTGTTACTAAATGTTTAAATGTTTAAATTTATCTTCAGTGTCCAGCATTGTATATACACCACATTTTGCAAACACACTAGAAAGGACTTACAAGTGCATCTCAATAACTTTACAAAGTATGCACCAAGTCAAATGCCTCAATATGAGCTCAAACATTGCTACTATATAATATGTATTAATAATCAAATTAGTCAGTTAATAATTAAGATGGAGTCACAAGCCATTTATGTGCCTTTCAGCAAAGAAAGCTCCAGGGTTACATTTTCTGTTAATCAGCGCCTTTACAAGTACTTGACTTGCCTAAACTAAACTTTTGAGGAGACAAATGTGAGAGATCCAGAGTCTCTAGCTAAGGAGACATATCTGAGCACAGTGTGTGATGTTGTTGAGATCTCTTCTAAAGCTTTAAAAGAGACAAATGTGAGAGATACAGAGTCTCTAGCTAAGGAGAAAAATCTGAACACAATCTGTGATGTTGTTGAGATTTTGTTTGAAACATTGGAGGAGACAAATATGAAACCACCAGAGTCCTTAGCTAGGGAGAAATATCTGAGCACAGTGTGTGATGTTGAGATCTGTTTCAAAGCTTTAAAGGAGACCATTGTGAGAGTATCTCAGGAGATAACCAACTCATAAACAGCTAATTAACACAAAATGCAGAATATACATGAAAATAATGACATACGAACACACTACTTGACTCAATCCAGCATCAAAACATGTCATCCAATAATATCAATCAAAATTGTAACTCAATCTGATATATTTTAACTATGTTACAGAGCGCATTTGTGACGTACCCACCTCGCTCAAGTCCAAAGCTGTTCTGACTAGAGAGGGACAAACAGGGGAAATGACATCACACAACATAAAACTCAATATATTATTTAAAAAAAAAAATGTTTATTTGTTTATTTATTCATTTTGTGGTTGAACTGGAATTTGGGATTTTTTTCTTCTCCAATGTCTGTACAATGGAAGTCAGTGGTAAGCAAAAAGTATCCAGATACATCATTTCTTATTTAGTATATCTATCAATTTTTCATTGGAAACCTAAAAAATGCAAAGACTTCAAATATCTTCTGTATGTTGTAATGGACATTTTTATCATGCGGTTGTCAGACATATCAGTTTTGGATCCGTGCATCAATAGTTCCTTATCAATATCTCACCCTTTTCCACTATTCGCATAGCTAAATAATAAAAACATCAAAATATCATGAGAGATTTACATGTGGATTTGCCAGCAAAAGAAGCAGGTCCTTGGGGTGCAGCTCTGAGCTAAGCTGAAAATGTTTGAGAACTCTCAAAACTATAAAAGCCTCTGTTTTATACAGCACCGTAAAAGTGTGAATCAGACGCCGGCGGCTAAATCTGTTTGCGCTGAATATGACGGGTGGCGGCTGTGGGCTTCTGGGGTCCCTGCAGATGTGAGCCTGTTCTCATTAGGAGGAGAGAGCAGCACCTTTGCACTTACAGCAAATCAGTTTTTTCTCTGACCAAACAACCACTATGCAAATGCCCCACAATCTGAGAATACACAATTAAAGGAAAACGTTTAATATGCTCCATGTCATAAACCGGCAGGAGAGTGTTGCATGCTAATTCGCAGCCTATCAAGAGACGTGCGGTTCAGTGCCGTCCGTGTTGATTTGTCTCAGGTGAATGTAAAAGAGTCGATGGTGGTTGTCTAACAGACCCCAGAGCTGTTTTGCAAAAGTAGTTTACTATCTGAGACATTTACTGACAAATTTTAGCTAGTGTGTTTATTTTAAGCTAAGTGATATTTCGGTAGAGGTTGTCTTTCTAAATTAAATGTAACATTTAGGTTTGGTGTCATGCTTGTTTATTTATGTGATTATTTGTTTATTTATTTTTTTGTAAGTAGTAAAAGTTTTATTTGATCATATTTGATCAAAGCTTAACGTCATATTTCGACTTTGTAGCATCTTCACGTTAAAGACAGCGCGGTTCTGCTTTTAATTAGCATATGGATAGAAGTGGAAGCTATTAAACTGAGGTGATATCAAAGGAAGAGCTGAAGTAGGAGGACAGGATGAACATACATGTCTTAAATTTAACAACACTTCATATAATCATTTTGCAAAAGATCTAACAGTGACAAAATTGGTTTAGTCATATGAAAATATTAGTCGAACATTTCCACTGTTATTGTTTAGTAAAAAAATAGTTTCTTGAAGGATTGGCACAATATCATCGATTGAGCATTGACTAACTTTACAAACTTAAAAAGAAAAAAAATACAAATGTGGTAACTTGATATAACTGAAAAATGTTCTTGTTGTGAGAAGACAGTTTAACATTACAGTTAAAATCTTTTTTCAGTATATTGACTCTTTTTTGAATGTATGTTATGTTTAGTTCACAATGCAGGCTAAAGTGGCCCAAATCCAACTTGTTTGCCCAAATGTGACCCATATCTGATTTTCTTATGATAGTCTGAACAGCACATATCCGATTTTTTTCAAAT
Organism: Acrossocheilus fasciatus; assembly: GCA_036784905.1. Taxonomy (NCBI): domain Eukaryota; kingdom Metazoa; phylum Chordata; class Actinopteri; order Cypriniformes; family Cyprinidae; genus Acrossocheilus; species Acrossocheilus fasciatus. Next base: position 5,265,199 of record CM071943.1, read on the forward strand.
CAGGCCTAGGCCACTTTCATATGTGGTCCTAAATCGGATACATATCCGATGTTTTGCAATGCGACTTCAGTCTGAACGGCCATGTCGCATTTCATGCGATTTTTACGTCACTGAAATGCGACAGACGTCACAATTCTGCGCTGGAGGAAATTGTGCTCTCCTTCTTCTTAATATTCTTCTTCTTATCACTTTGTTACTTAGGCTCCGATTGCATATTAACTTAAAAACTGCTAAACACACGCTAACACGAGCAGCATCCATTTTTATTTCTGCAAACACAGTGCGCTGCATCTGACGTCAAGTCTTCTGCGCATGCAGTTCACTTCAGGGCCGTATAAGGTTCACACATAAGACTGATGGCAGTCACATTTAAATTACAATGTGAACAACAGCAAAAAAATCCGATCTGAGCATTAAGACCTGCAGTGTGATTCGTTGTCTTCATTTATACAGTATCTAGTCATTTATTAGGAAATGTGAAGCAGCTATAGGCTGGAACATGATTCTGTGTTAACCAGAGCAGTCAGTGGAGGTTGAAATGGAGTTGGTTCTTCTTCCAAGCACCTGTTCACCTAACTTGACTCTGATGGCTGCCTCCTGTCAGTAAGGTGCCAGCTTTCGGGTTCAACCACAATAAGCTCCAGAGTCTTCACATTGCTCTTATTTTTTCTGCTTACTACTTGTTATTTGTTATCTCTCTCTCTCTCTCTCTCAGCTCTCTGCTCCAACTCCCAAAGGAAAAAGATGTAATTGCATATGCAATGTATTATACTGCAAACCATTCTATATAAAACATTCACGCTGTGAAATATATGTGCACAAACTCATAAACAACAACACAATGCAAGCAAGACAGAAAGAGAGAGATAGCATGTTAATGTGTGCATATAATATCACCCGAGCTTTAAGAACTGAGCAGGAAGACGTGAAATCCCAGAGCTAATTAGATGCTAGATACTCTAACCTACACCATAGAGCTACCTGAACAAACACCTGTGCGGGATCAATTAAAAACCCTCTGTTATAGCATACTATTAATGGACTGCAGCTAGCTACACTTAATTTTAAGAAGACATCATCTGTTTCCAGATGTGCAGACATATACCTCATCTTTAGAATAGAGACATCTGCACTTATTTTCTCGCGTCTAACATCTGGCTTTAGTGTATGGTATGTCAAATAACCTGCTTTGACACAAACTTTATAGGCCCTTTCGCACCGCAGGAACCTTTTCATAGTACCGGAACTAATTGTGGAACTACCCACTTTTTGGCGTGTTCGCACCGCGGGAACTAGGAACTGTTTTAGTTCCTGGAACTCGTTTGGAGGAACTAAATTAGCTCCTACTTCAGAGTAGGGTCTAAAACAGTTCCATAGGAACTAATGTGACGTAAGTGTACGCTGATTGGCTAAACGCGTACGAAAACGCCCTCACCCGCCATGATTTAAAACGCTGTGTAAACACATACTGTGTAAACATCGCATCAAGGTATATTTCGCAAGAACAGCGATAGATGGACGGACGCTGAAGTGCAGACACTTTTGAACATTTTGAACTCCTTTCCGAACTTTCAATCGCTTGACGTAGTTACGTCGACATTCCATGTCCATTATTGTGAACCCCGGGAGACACAACAAAAACACAGCTCCGATCACAGCGTCCTCCATCCTCCTGTTGTTAATGTTGTTCTTATTTGTTTTCGTTGTTGAACGCTGCGCACAAATGACGTCGCTGTCGACCGGCTTACGTCACTTCTTAGTACCCACTGTCGGTGCGAATGCAGCCCTTTCAATGGTACTGGGAAATAGTTCGCGCAAAATCGTCCCAGTACTTTAGTACTGTACTTTTAGTTCTGGAACTAAAGCGGTGCGAAAGGGGCTATTGCTAACAAACTCTATGCTAACTGTTCTAGATGTATCATCATTTTGTTTACATTAGTGTAGTGAGCTTTCTAGTTTTATTTTCTTAGAAAGGGACTGAATGTATTAATGAGTTCAGTCAGGACCACTCTGTTCCAGTCAGAATACTGTAGAGGTCCTGAACTTTATATTTGGCGGCAGGCTTCACTCTGAAGGGTTCACTTCTGAGCTATCCACAGGCAAAACTCGCTGAGGTTTGAACCGCCCTGGAGCCTAAGTAATCGCCAGAAATGTTACATGCAACAGTTGTATATTCCAAGTAGAGTAATACAGTACTGTGAATAAATTTGGACAATGTAGCAATGAGCTGGACAGATGATATATCTCTGTGGGCAGCAGTAAGTGACCAGGAGGAGGAGTTGGGGATGGAGGAGGGTAAGCGCATGTCTGTGTGACAGAGTATGGCAAGTGTGAGTACGGATGAACGTATATATCTTATTAATTGTAGTGGGAGGAGTTACGATCAGCTGAGCGTCAGCTGATGCAGCAGGCACGCCGTGGTCTGCCTGAACTACGCTTGAGCTCCATTCATCGCTCAAACTAGATTTAACTACAAGAAAGGAAGAATATTCCTGATTTGTGAAAACTGCTCTTATGTAAACTGTCACATGCAAATAATGAATTGTCGCACTGAATTGAAATGACTAAATTAAGAACGTATTTCTCTATAAATCATTTGTACTATTCTTATGTAAACTGTTATATAGTTTTATGAATAGATTCATACAAAAATGTAACCAAATTGGCATTGTTAATATATATTAACCTGAATGCAACAATTTTTGTAAAAATAATTGTATAGATAGAAAATAATGTCAATGGTCACACTGAATTTACATAAGAATTTCCTACCTAAAGCATTCGTAAAACTGTTCATAGACATGTTCTTATGTAAATTACCACACAAGATAACTGTTTTGCAAAACATTATTATAGAAACTTGCTGAAATTGTTACATTAATTTAAATAAGTTTAAATAAGAAAAATCAAAGAAGATTATTATTTAAAGAAAGTTAAAGAAGAATAAAAAAATAATAATTTGTGGGTAATTCTTATGTAAATTGTTGCATGTAGTTGAATTTGACTATTTGTGTTATAGATTTATGAACTATTTGCACAGCTGAGCTAACTCTGTAACTTTATTTTACAGAAATAAAATGGGGGAGGGGTGACTTACAGAAACCTTTTTGGTTTTGAATATGTTGATTATGAAGCGAGCAGAACAAATTTCTGCATTCATCATTTGTAAATACATTCTTATGTAAATGAATGTGTCTAACCTAATGTAATGTGTTTCACGGGCACAGCTAAACAAATTCCTGTGCAAATCATTCATAAACCATAGTTTTACAAGTGATTTAAACAGAAATCTGTTCAGGTCGTGTTTCATGATTGAAGCCCAACGTGAATTTGATTTGTATTTCAACCTGCTCTTTAACCTTTGAATTGTGTAATGAATCACTGTATCTCCGATCATTGGTAAATTGCATTAAGCACTTAGCGCGGCTTTATTTTGTCCGTTGTAAGCGTGCAAAGAAAAGACGATTTAGTGTTTTGTGACGGGGTGAGGAGCAAATGGGACTTCTGTACCGCAGCCAGCAGCAGATTAGGAGGTGTGAGTCGCCTGTCTCAGCAAGCCTGATGAAAGCACATCTGAACGCACCTGTTCATTAATCAGCGTGCCGCTACAGATGGCGTACGCTGACAGAGAATCCAACGAGCTATCAACCGTTCTGTGCTAATTAATCCTCCAAGTCTTTGAATAACGGCAAAAAGCATAAATTAACCTGCATTAAACGAAAAATAAACTCAAAGAAATTGTTTGTCATCAGCATTGTTTATTTTCTCATTGCTTATCAATTAGTAGCTGGGAATATTTGACATTAAAAAAAACTTTTTAAGTTGAACATTTTTTGAATCTCCTAGTGTGACTTTGTAGACAGCTACTCCTCGCTACCTTTGTTGTGTTTTTCCTTCCGTTTTGTTTTCCCTGGCTGTTTGTTATTTAATGAGATCACATTTTATCAGTGTGTGGTTCACGTCAGAATGAAAGGGGGAGATAAGAAGGACCGACTGCGCCAGTCTGCATTTCTGTCAGCCAAGGAAGATCAAGAAAAAAGAAAGCCAACCTCACACATCATTAAAGCCAAGCATATTTTTTGTATTTTCTGAAGGAAATGTGAGTGGTGCTTGACTGTGCAGAAATCATTGTCATGATGTTATTAGAGTTGCCAGGGCGTTGCTATGCAGTTGCCATACTGTTCTCAGAGTAGTTTTTAAAATCTTGCTATGCAGTTGCTAGAATGTTCTGCTTGGTAGCGTAAGTCAAAAGATCCCATAAGCAAGACTCTATGATATTTTGATCCACAGATAATATGTCTTCTGTGCTTTTTATCATTCATTAGCATGGATACTGTAGGTCTGATCACCAATAATCACCAAAAAGCAATGGCATGCCTGTCCTAAACAAACCCCACAATCTGATGTCCATCATGTTTGTAGCACATGCAGGTTTTTTTTTTGTTTTTTTTTTTCAAGTCACCTCTACTTACCCATTATGAATTCTATGAATCTACAGCTCCATCGGTACCATCTAGATTTCTTTCCTTAAAAAGGAACCGAATATGTTACCAAGTTACAACAAAGCAAAAAGTTTCCTAAAACCATTCTTAAAAATTTTTTAAAAAGTTTGCCGAAAAATGAAAATTCTGTCATCACCCTCATGTTGTTCCATTTATAATTTTCTTTCTTCTTTTGAACACACACACACATACACACACACACACACAAAAGGTCATTTAGAGAAAGTTTGTAACCAAACAGTTGACGGTAACCATTGACTTCCATAGTATTTTCTTTCCATGTTTCTAGCTCAAGCAGTTTGCTCAAATCACTATTTATTAATTATTCTGAATTCTGTGTTGTTTCTAAGTCTTCAAGCTCAGCAGCTCATGAAGAACTTTTTCAAGAGTAGGTTCAGTAAAACAGCTCCAACACACTTTTATAATGTTTGGTGTCAGAGTGTGTGAATCACCTGTCGTCGGGACGGTCTCCTGGCTCTAGGTTGTCTTCTCATCGAACCATTCGTCCAGCTTGGGCATCTTTGAAAGCACATTTCACATCCTCCAGTGCCCTTCTCTGTGGGTTTATTTGTCTATTACATGGCACATTAATACCACAGGTGGGAGAAAAAGAGCTTGTGCAGAATTCAAACAGCATTTCATCTAAGCCTGTACCTCGCGCTTCAGCGCCGACAAACACGATATAATACCATTTAATCAAAGCCATTGGGAGGATGCCCGGGAGAGTGGAATTTGCCTATAACTGCCAAAGCACAGTGCAGTTGCCACGAATAAATCCCACTCTAGGTGTGGATTTGTCAAGGAAAGTTGTAATCTACGACTCTATGATGGCGGGCGGCATGGCCGCTGTGGTTCGGCGAGATTCAGCCGTGGCCTTGTGGACACTTTGGCCGTCAAATGCAGGCATTTGTAATTATTTAATGGCTCGGTGCTCAATCCCTTGTTTGTTTGGCTGTGTGGGTAACAACGTGTGTGCCCAGGCTTAACTCTCAAGCAAACAAGCACGCTTCCACTTTCATTGACCAGATACTGGACACACAATCTGTTGCTCTCGTACTCACCCTAATCCGTAATATCAGCTGTGCAAATAGCATTACCTTTCCATTCCAAGGGAATTAGTTTGTTTTGAGCCCTAAAACCCAAAACAAACGATCAGAGCCCAAATTAGAAGAATCTCCACTCTGATGGATTTATTGCACGAGAGCTTTTGCTAACTTACATGCCAGCTCTTCTCATGTTGCTTGTTAGTGTTGCACTTAATCCCACTGATTAAGTGCATTAAGACCCGTTCACACCAAGGACAATAACTATACAGTTTTAATAATCATTCTATGAGAATAGGAAAGTCCACACCACAACTATAACGATAACAACACAGCATAACAATATTGTTGGAACTACAGCTAACTCATATTGCCTGTTAGTAATCGTTAATTTTTATGGTTATTGTTAACTATAACTATAACTATAACTATAACTATAACTATAACAAGAATGTTTTAATAGTCCACAACACAACTATAATGATAATGGCACAGAGGAACAATGTCATTGGACCCATAGCTAAATTACACTCTAGGTCTCCTCATATTGCTTGATAGTTATCTTTAACTCTTATAGTTACTGTTAAATATAACAATAATTATGAAGTTGTAATGATCATTCTAAATCTATGAGAATAGGGAAGTTCACACCACAGCTATGATGTATGACACAAAGGAATGATATGTTTGGAGTACTAGCTGACTTATATGTGAGTTCTTCGGATCAAAACACATTGAAGAAGAAGCAGAAGAAAGCCATCGCATATGCAAGCAGACGCATGTATATAATAAAGTGACCATCAAACATTAAACAACATATAAATCAAAACTGCCTAATTTTATGAAATGAAATGCCCACACAGGAAGTGGTATAGGACTGTGCAAGCTTCGGGGATCTTGATGGAACAAATCTACTCCATCTATATTTTGATCATAATTCTGAAGTTGAAAGAGATTCAGTCTTCACAAAAACACAATTTTCTCAGCTTTTTTGTTCAAAATGGCAGAGAAAGAGTTAAGTGTGCCAATTCATACCAAGGATGATAACCATAATTGTATGACTATGATTGTAAAGTTTTAATAGTAGTTCTAATTCTTTGAGAATACAGAAGTCCACACCACAGCTATAATGATAACAGCACAGAGAAACGATTCACCAATCAGAATCCAACCTGCTTTAATGAGCTTGAGCATTTAAAGCAACAGACAACTTAACTGCAGCGCCCACTTATAATACTTTATCATCCACTGGCTGGACACTAATAAAGTTCTCATTCTTAGTGCGATCAGGCCTTTATACTCCTCAGCTTAGCATTTGAACGGCGCTGCCTGTTAGACAGACCTGTCAATCACTCTGATTAGAGCATAAATAAGAGCAGACGCGCAGCAGTTTTCATGGAGTGCGCTGACTTAACTTCCTTTGATTACTAATACATAGTGCTGCTGAGGCTGGAGCTCTGGGTTATACAAAGTAAGAACAACCTGTACCTTTTCTGCTTTACAAGCAAGTCTGCTTCCCTCTCCCCTCAATTTTTCCTGGTCCTATCCGATCTTATAAGTGGAGAGAGATTGTACCTCTTCCTTACCTAATTACACAACGCTGCATCTGTAATGACACACGGCTCCCAGAAGACCGCTGCCGGTATCAGAGTGACAGCAGACATCCACAGCAACAGAGCCGCCGTTCGGCTCCCTTATCTTATAGTGCAGTCTGCCCCCCATAGCCCGCGGCGCTAGCCAAGTGTACACTCGCAGTAATGAAGAGCGGGGAAAGTAGAGCCGGGTGTCACTGGAATCTTTCCTTTGGGAAATCTCACCTCAGAGTCTGAGCTGTAACTCTCCCGACCTGATATACTGCCACGGAGTCTGGCTCTCGTGATAAATTAACCAATAGTAAAATGAAGGCAGCTGAAGGGAGAGAGACTGAGAGAGGGAACGTGGGAATTAGAGGCGGCTGGTGAGAAAGGGAGGTGAGAGGAATTAGCAGGGGAGGTATGTCTGTGAGAGGTGCAGCCGTGAGCTATTACGGGCGTTTGTGTTAGGACAGCCGAGTCATGCTTTCACACGGCCGTCAATCAGGTTCTGCCGTGTCTCACCTCCCAGTGTCCTAGAGGGTCTGAATCAGTCAGTCCTGGCCCCCTAGACGCAGTCGGCCTCCCTTTACATTGGCTTTAAGACTGTGGACTTCTAGTGAAAGATGAATGGACCGTAAAGACACCTTATTAGAGACGAATGGAAAGGATTCCCATAAGATATCCTATTGACGGGACAGTGTCCTCATGCAAAACTAATACAGTATATGGGGCTTGTTGGGGAAGTTGTCACGAGGGCTTTAGCTCAGTGAGGTTTTGAGTTAAAAATCACAGCAGTAGTTCTGTAAGTTGGTTTCAAACACCTAACTTTTGTAGATTAGACTAGATTTTGATGTATTTAAAATAACATAAAATAAGCAACGTGATCTCACAGAATTCCGTGTAATGTTCACGGACTTAATTAACCTCGGAATCTGTGGTGGCATCACGGAATCGCCGAAAATTCCGTGATGGGCTCACAGAAAAAATTCCGTGATGGGCTCACAGAAAAAATTCCGTGATGGGCTCACAGAAAAAAATCCGTGATGGGCTCACAGAAAAAATTCCGTGATGGGCTCACAGAAAAAAATCCGTGATGGGCTCACAGAAAAAAATCCGTGATGGGCTCACAGAAGTGATACCAATGTAAGTCAGTGACAGGCATCAGCCGTGCTCCACGCACGGAAACCATTAGCATCAATATGCCTACGCGATACTGGGAAATTTATCGTCATCATTATTGTTCAGAACTGGGTAGGTTTAGGGTAGGGGCTGTCAGGTACTCCAGTGAAAGTATAACTGCATCGGAGTCACTCTTTTTACGTTGAACCAGTGAATCCGTGCATGGACCATGGCTGATGCCTGCTGTGAGCCCATCACGGAATTTTCGGCGATTCCGTGATGCCACCACAGATTCGGAGGTTAATTAAGTCTGTGAACATTGCACGGAATTCTGTGAGATCAGGTTGAAATAAGATTAAAATAACCAAGACTTTAAGGCACATAAATTCCTGAACTTACTGAAAAAAATGTTCACTGGAGAAAAGGCCAAGTAGAATACCATTACTATTACTAATATATATATATTTATTTATAAGCTTTTATTTATTTATTTTAGTTTGTTTAAATAATTTAGCTTTTGTCATTTTTATCAGTTTTTTATAATAAAATATTAATATTTAGCTTTATATTTATTTTAGTTCTAGTTTTAGTAAACTAAATTTCAGTTTGTTGCCTAGGCAATTTTCATTTAAAGTAATATATGTATATTTTATTTTACAATATGATAGTTTTAGTTTTTGTGAACACATCATATTTGTCCCAGACAAGTCCTTAATGTTTTGGTTGTGAGTGACTCTTTTTAAACAGGTCTTAAAAGTGAACAAATCATACTCATTCACTTTCATGCACTCATAAGTCCCTTCTTAGTAAAGCAAGTGCCTGTTTTTCTGCCTCCAAATACTGCACCCGGACTGTGAAAGAGCATTTCATTGATTAGGTGAGCTTTCTCAATGAACACGACCTTTCTGAGAATGAGTTAGTATTTTGAGTCTCAAAAAGACGGGAGTGGCGTGGAACAGGATGCTGTTTATTTATGTAAACGTGTGTGTGTGTGTGTGTGTGTGTATTACATATTACATCATTAGTAGATGGCAACCCTGAGAGGAAAATATTTAATTTATCCAACAATTTTATATATACAGTACCGTTTATTTATTTTTTTTTTTTTTTTTTTTGAGGTTGGTAAGTTTTTTTTTTTTGTTTGTTTTTTGAAAGTCATATTTTATGCTTACCAAGGTTGCAATAAAAATTTCCTTGCTGAGAAAGGAAGAAGCCTATAAGGCTATAAACCAGCCTATAAGATTGGTCTGGATTCCTAGTTTTAACATTTAAGAGCTAGTCAGCCTTGGAGCTAAGCTAAACCATCTTAAATAAATAAAATCTACAGTATATAAATCCATAGATGTATATTTAATGTTAGTTGTGTGCAGTGTAGTATCATGTGAACATGTATTCTTAACCATACACGGCACAGAATTGTAATGTATTCATAAACGGCACCTTTTAAAGACTGAAGCCATTAATTTTATAGGCCACTTAAATAAGGTAATAAAATCGGGATGCTTGTAGTAAAAGCTTCTTTGCTTATCTCATCTTTCCCCATTCCAGCTGAGAACAGTGCAATTCAATTTTTTTATAAAGCTTTTTAAATGTTTTGAATGAGCAGAACACAGTTTCTACTGTACGTGCACACAGTCAGATACATAATGGTAGAAAAGGGAGGGCCTTTTTTAATTCTAACCACCACAGATCCTCTCAGTTCACGTTTTCGCCCACAGAATGGAGCAGGTCTCAGTATTACAGACAGACCTTTACCTTCACAGCTCATTTAGATGGAGTTGAGAATGCCATCCATGCTTGAAATCGACAATAGCATTATCTGTACGACAGCCTTCGTCCGATGCGCGCGCACACTCACTCACCGCTCTTTATCCACCACTCAGGGGAAATTTATCCTCCTCTACAGTCTCCTCATCTGCCACGAGCCTTTTACTTCTGATGAATCAATTAATAAGTAACGACTTTTCTACAAACTTCTCCGACAGCCGTATTAACATTGCTGAGCAATGCCTGTGGGCCGTGTGCTGACAAAGTGCGATTCTGAGTCCAATCTTTCTCTGCGGCTCATGACTGGTGCGCGGATAAAACTCTGTCGTTAAAACCCAAGAGGGAAGGAAAACAATACTGCAGCCTACTTTAAACAAGAAAAGAACAAATACACTCCATTGTGGCATGCCTGCTAATTCCCCTAAGCCCTTCCTGCGTCGCCTATAATGAAAACAAGGCACCCGGTCAAGGCAACAACAGAGAATATATCTTTTCTCCTCCCCTTGATATGATTGCTAGTTTAGGGGAGCCAAGGCCGCATATTCGTCAGGCGTACTGACTTCTATTATGGTGGAACAACTGTAGCATAGCCGATTCTTCTGCACAGAATTGCTACGGTCCAAAAAACAGACCGGCAGCGGTGCCGTCCTGATGCGCGCATAAAAAAAGCCAGGAGCTTATGCGCTCTGTTATTTAATAGGTACCATTAGAAACAACGTCATCTCGCAGCCCACTGCTGCTCACTCATTTTCCTTATAATTATCCAATTTTGGAAATCAGCAGGTGTTCCAAGCATAGAATTTATTGAAGACACCTCTCTGGGTTTGATTTGTGAAAGGCAGACGCGTGGAGGGTGGGGGGGGGGGTGTATGTGTGGTGCTCATCCACGTCTGACGGGTGGAGATGGAGAGAGCTGACGCATCTCTGAGTCATCGGAGAATATAGGAAATCAGAAGTTGGATGTCAATAATCATAACACAAAAGGTGAATATCTGAAGTTGAAATGGGGCCCCCTAGGGCTGTTGAACTCTAAAAATTACAGATATAAGAATCAAATAATGATCCACATACACTATATTCAAAGCCTTGTGAAGCCACTTGATTGCTTTTGTGAGACATAAATACATAAATGTATCTCATCAGTCACTAAAAATCCACATTTGTGGTCTTATATATATATATATATATATATAGTGACGGGAGGAGCCAACGACAGACACAGTGGGTGTGGCGTCAGGCCTCGGAGAGGTTTTTATTAAACAAAAATAAGAAAATAAAGTGTCCAGGGGGAAGAAGTGTCCATGAAAACAGAGGGGATCTGGTGTCCTCGTTGTGCTGCGGGGCTCGTGAAGGAGGGCAGTGTTCCAGAAGGGAGGGGTCCAGGCAAGGGGCGGAGTCTGGTGGCCGCACACGCTCCCGCGGTCTGGGGCACGAGGGGCGGCGGCTTCTCTGGAGCGGCGGCTCTTCCTCTTCTGCCTCTTACGGGCATTGGCGGGATGGACGGCCCGGCATCCTGGCCCGACGGCCGTTATACGGGTGCAGCTTGCACGATGACTCTGGAGGTTCCGCGGCTCACATCCTCGGCGGCGCGATGTCCCTCAACGCACCCTTCCTGGACCCACGAGGACACCAGCGTGCATGCACGGGGGAAGAGACCGGTCTCCCGAGGAGAGGCGCGCTCGGCATTTAAAGGCGGCGGTGATGAGGCTTAATTCAGTCCAGCTGTGCCTCATCACACGCCGCCAGCCCACGTTGGTCCCACGCCCTTCCTCTCATCCACCCACTCCAGTCGGGAGCCTGGTGAAGGGCGGCGAATAAGGGACGGGGTGGTGATGATGATGAGGGGGAGGGCCACCGATCCGTCACAATATATATATATATATATATATATATATATATTGAGTATATAGTGTATCAGAGTGTATCTGATTAATGAAAGAGTTGAACCCGTTGAACATATTGGCTATTCCAAATCACAAAAACAAACGCTGATTCTTTTAGAATCGGATTTTGAGGCTGAAATTGAACTCATTATTCACTAAAAATCTTGACATACACATTTGCTTATAGAGAAGTAGCAATGTCGGATTCATGAAAGAATCGTTCTTATGAGTTGAATATGTTCAACATACTGACTACTCCATTTCACAAAAACGAATGATGATTCATTCACGAACCGGACTAATATGATTCTTAAATTCAACTCAAATTGAATTCAATGATCCAGTTACAGCCAATAACAGCTCACTGGAAGTGAATAATGATTTATTTTTTTGTTTATGAAATAACAGTGTCATATGACTTGTAACTTTGTGCACACATTTCATAGACTACTTCCATTCTTTTTGATGAGGCTTTGTGTCAGTAGCACCTCAAAAAAACAAAAAAAAAACAAAAAAAAACACTACATTACAAGTCTTGTAAAGCTACCTGATTGTGTGAGGTTGAAATTTAACTCATTATTCACTAAAAATCTTGACATCCGCATTTGCAGTTTTGATGCATTCATGAGAGTATATAAGAGAAGTACCAATGTCTAGATTCATGAATTAGTTCTTTTGAGTTTAATCTGTTTAAACCAGTTCACAAGCAAATGATGATTCATTAACAAATCTGACTAATCTGATTCAACTCACTGACTCACAGCCATTAACAGCTCACTGGGTGTGAATAATGATTTCATTTCTCTGTTTACAACACAACAGTATTGTATGACTTGTAATGGAGTGCACAAGTCATATGGACTACTCTTCTTTCTTTCTTTCTTTCTTTCTTTCTGAAGTTTTAAAGTCCTAGTTTAGTGTAACTGCATAAACGTACAAGAAATACATGTTTTATCAGAATATTATGGTCCCACTTTATATTAGGTGACCTTAACTACTATGTACTTACATAAAAAATAAGTACAATGTACTGATTGTGTTCATATTGTATTCCAAAACACTTCTGCTGCTATTGAGGTGGGATATGGGTAAGGTTAGGGACAGGTTTGGTGGTCTGAGTAGGTTTAAGGGTGGGTTAAGGTGTGAGGGATGGGTCAACAGTATAATTATAAATGCAATTACAAAAATTAGTTACAGATGTAATTACATATAGGTATTTTAAAATATATAAGTACAATGTAAGAACATGTATCTACACAATAAGTGCATTGTACCAAATGATTAATTTAAATGTAAGTACATAGTAGTTAAGGCCATCTAATATAAAGTGGGACCAATATTATTCTAAACTTCTCCTTTTGTGATCCACAGAGTTAAAAATACATATAAAATAAAATAAATAATTAAAAAAAAGGACGTGAGTCGGAATATGAGTTTGGAACAAAATGAGGTGATTAAGCCGAATGTAACGTTTTGGGTGAATTAAGCTGGGGGGGGGGGGGGGGGGGGGGGGGTTGTACTAAAAATGTCCATCAATATTTTACCTTTGTTTACCTTTGTTTTAGTTGTGGTGCGCATTTGTCTATTCTCATAAAATGAGAACAATTATTAAAACAATAGATGTAGTTATCATCCTCGGTGTGAGCAGACCTTAAAAAGTAAATAGGGTCAGTTTTGATCTTGACTTGAAACTCTCAGGCTGAATTGGGCACACAGTAAGTTGTAATACAAAAGTACAGCAAGTCGCTTTGAATAACAAAGCCTCAGCTAAGAGAAGAACAATAAGTGAATAATAACTATGATGATGAAATTCTGTCGACTAAAGGCAGGTAAGCGCACCCAGCAGCAAATTATAATTTCAATTAAAACTTATAACAGAGAGTGAAGCTATTTTAGGATATTCCTGAGCTGCATTAGTTCAAAGGAAGCAATGTTGTGCATTGTACTGGTTGTGCGTTCAGATGTTCATACAGGCATGGCTTTTGATTGAATCTTTTGATACACAAAACACGAACCGTGTTGTTGTAAAAGGCTCGTAACAAGCTTTAACATTAATGCACAGCTGACAGCGGTTGCAGACATCTATTATTGGCTAAAAGGAAGCACCTACTGACGGCACCGATAAAACAGCAGCAATTCAGCAGAGCTGCTCATGGGAAGCCACGATAGTTCCACACCAGAGAAACAGAGCAGGAGGTAAATTGAATTTCTATCTTTCTCTCTGACATTTCGACTCTTGACACTCTAATTACTCAGGCCAAGTCATGCGTTGACGAAAAAATCTGGTGATTCTTTTCTCTTTTTTTGGTCAATAAACTAAGTTCCTGTCATGGATAGCAACAGTCAAACCACAAGCACAGAAGTGACTCTATGACCTCTGACAGCGGAGGGATGGGGAATCAATTACGTAGGCCGCAGGTGAAGAATTAGCAAGCAGCTGTGAAGGAGACAACGGCATTTCTGTAGGAGCAGGGTCACGTTCACACATTCACATTCAGGAGATAAGAATAGTTAGTATTTTGACATTAGCCAATGCTAATCACCCCTTGAATGCACCCCGATCTGTGATTTATGCCCACTCCTTTAGATGTAGAAATGTATTAATGTTGTGGCGGCATGTTTGCGTGGCAATTGGAAGCCAGCTGGGTTACTCATTACAACTCATTTGAAAATGGCAGTGCTACATCAAAGTTATCTCCCAGAGAAATGTAGCTCATTAAGATACAAGCCATACAGCGAGCACTGCAATAAACATGTTTCTTTTTTGCTGAGGTTGGTAAGAAAGGAAACTTTGTTGGATGTTTTTAGCGGACAGAAATGCTCATGTGGTAAAGTTCACCAGCTCATTTTAGGACACTCGCAAAGAATGACCAGAACTGAATGTAACGATTGGCAGTGATTAATGCTAGTTTGGGTTGTGCCTGTATTTCTGTGGAAAATGAATACATTTATTAGTAGTTATTTCTAAGATGAGCATTATGTAACTACTGATCATACATATTGTGTCCTATAATTACGAAGTGACAAATTTCCAACAACAAGCCATTTCTGGACTCCACAATATTAGAGATGTCGGGCCATTAAGAAACCACTTAAAACAACCTAGTGGTTGCATAGCAAAGCCTTAGCTACAAATACAAAAGTCATATTTCAGTATTTTTGTCTAATTTTACAATTGATTGTGAAAAACACAAACAAACAAAAACAAAAACACACTAGATCTTAAAATTTGTTTTCAGACAATGAATGTTTAATGTATACCACTTTTCAGATGTTTGGAGCCAATATTTTGTTTTTAAAGAAATGTATTGTCACAGATTTGTGGCTGTAGTCAAGCACACGACAACAGAGTAATGTAAATAGTCTTTAATTCTAACTTCAAAACAAAGGCCAGGAAAATTCCTCAGCATCAACACACATATTCCATACAATAACATCAATCCAGGACAAAGGGTGAACAGAAACTGGTGGCTTATATAGACAGGCAAACAAAAGGAGCAAACGAGATGATTAATCAACACAGATGAAACAGAACGAACAATGATTAACTAATAATTAAAACGGGAACTAAACCAAATAAGAAAAAACAGGAACTAAACGGGAGCATACATGTGACATGTATAGTTTAATTCTAAAATTATGCATTAAATTGGTCAAAAGTGACAGACATTCATAGTGTTACAACAGATTTCCATTTCAAGTAAATGTTGTTGTTGTTGTTTGAGCTTTCTATTCATCAAAGAATCCTGAAAATATGCATTAACATTTCCACAGTCATATTAAGCAACAAACCTATTTTAAACATTGATGACAAATGTTTCTTGAGCAGCAAATCAGCATATTAGAATGATTTCTGAAGGATCATGCTGTGACACTCAAGACTGAAGTAATAATGGTGAAAATTCAGCTCTGATGGCATTAATAAATTACATTTTAAAATAGAATCAACAAGAAAAAAGATTTTTTAAAATTCACAATGTTACTATTTTACTTTATTTTTTCTCAAATTAAGTTTTGTGTGGTGAGCATTAAAGACTTCCTTCAAATCATAAGAATATTTGAAAGGTAGTGGAAGAGTATTTTGTTGTATTGCACTGGTAGTTTTTCCATTATTTTTTAATTAAAAATGTAAAAGTTTAAATCACGTGAAAAATCTGCCAGTGCAGTAATACAAAAACTTATTTGTAAGTATATAAGAATGTATATATGATACAATCTATGACTTGAAATTCTTAATATCTTCTCAAGTAAATATATTAAGGATTTTAAGGAGCTCGAGTAAAACTATCAAGTATTAAGGTTTCATTGCACTGCTCTAAAGCCAGAATGCTTTAGCAACAATGTGGTGGCTATAGTTTTGCATGGACACAAAAAAAAAAAGTAAAAAATCTACTTGTTACTATACTGTCCATCCAACATTATCCTCTGTTTGTATCAGGAAATTCATGAGATACAGCTCCCACTGCACCTTCTCTCATTTTCTGTATCTGTTCACTCACTGGAGATGATGAGTCATCTCTATCCCGGATTTCTTTGTCCTTTGGCTGGAATTGGGGTGCTTACTGTACATCCAACACTGGCTTGCTCTCCAGGGTCAGCCATGAATCCATAAAAGGTCACCAACCTTCTCTCTTTCTATCGCCAGCTTGCATGCTTGGTCTCATACCAGGAGAGGAAACGAATACCTCGCAGGATCCCCTTTATGTGCTGACAAAAGTCAGTTTTAAAAATGAATCATTGCCAATTTGTTCTCTCGCCATGTCACCTTGCTGTTAAAGTTGTCGAACACATCACCCCTGAAGCCTGTGTTTTCAGTCCCCTCAAAGTCAATGGCCTGACGCGGGATGAAAAATAAATATCATTGATTTATAACGGCAGTTAGATGCTCAGAGCACACAAATGATAATTGCTCCATATTACTTGCATAGTACCTGACGCGCGGGGCTTGAAAAAGTGCTTTTGCTCAGCAAATGAGGAATGGATTCAGTGGTTCAGAAGTATCCCCACACTCTCAGAAGTGCAAGGAAGCAGATATAAATATTTCAGTTGTGAGTTATGCTCGCTGATTATAATATTCACTCTCTGAAGGATAAATCTGAGGAACTTAAGCGTTATTACTTGTCTTTATCACGTTGTTGGCAGCGGCGGTGACTGTCGGAGGTTTCGGTGCTGACTGATGACCTCATCATCTAGCTTGTACAATGGGGAGAAATTAAATTAGCCAGGGCAATGAATCCTACCCTGTTTCCTCGAGAAAAGCCTGGGACCGACTGCACCGCAAGTCGTTCGGAAAACTAATCTCTCGCATAAAGCCTCTCCGCAATGAAGAGAAGAGAGCGCAGAGGCTGTCGAGCTCGTGCACGGGAGAGTTCGGAGGATGGCATTCGGGTAGGGCGGGTATGTCACGTCATTAAATCTCACCATCCCTTGTCTTTCTCTCCCTCATTTTCTTTTGCTTTCTAATTTCGTGTGTCTCTCCTACTGTGAAAGAACGACTGCAGCTGTAAATCCCACAGTCATAAAGCAGCAGATTGATGTGAGGTGGGGTACTCGAAGGCAACAGGAAGCGCTGTCTCGGAGATCTGCGCGAGGATTCGACGTGGCAAATGGCTCCTGGAGGTAATTAATGGCAATGGGGCTGGCTAATTAAAAGCTCTTAGCTTTCCCCGGCGCAGGGTTGCGGCAGCTGCTCGGGCTGGACGTCTCGCTGTGCGAGAGCGGGCATAAATCCTGCTACGGTATCGTAGAATGGCACCTGTGCTCTCTCTCGCACCTGTCACCGTCGTTGCCATCTCTCATCCTGTCATCGCGTTAACATTGCTCATGGCGACAAAAAAAATGAGAAAGAAATGGCAGACTTCCCATTTCACAGTGATGTTTCCCAGAGGGCCGTGGAAACCTGTGGAGGAGGGGTGTCATCGAAGAAGGGCAAAGTGTGGGGATGGTGCCAGTTTGTATCCATTTTCGATACCAAATATATCACAGCGTTTTCGGGTTGAGTGGCGGATGCGACCGTCTCCCAAACAAGAACGCTCCGTATTGGTGAGAGATTTCCCAAGGGTTCTGCATCTGGGGTTTCTAACTATGGTTTGATATCGGGTCAGAATCTCCCAAGCTTGTCTAGCTATGACGCTGTTGACATTAGACGCGTCAAGAAAAAAAAAGAAGAAAGAAAGTAAAAACCAAAGAGGCCAAAGAAAAACTTTCATTCTCGTGTGAAATAATTGGTTGTTGAGTCCCAGCATTCACTGTACATTTTACAAAAGTCTGGTTACACTTCATTTTGATCGTCCCTTGCCGGTTGAACATTGACTTTCCACCTACATGTCATGTTAGGGTTAGTAGAATATCCTTCCATATACTTGCATAGTTACTTATAGTCAGTAGAATGTCTGTTGGTTGACCATTAAGAAGTGTTACCAGATATTAAACAGACAGTCTACTAATACTCTAAAGACTTGTAGTTGACATGCAATTGCAAAGTTACAGTAACCCTTTAGTTTAGGGACCCATTTTCACTATTAACTAGTTTATTAGCATGCATATTCCTAACATATTGGCTGCTTATTAGTACTTGTAAAACACATATTAATGCCTTATTCTGCAGGACCATATTTGAGATCCCTTAATCCACATAACTTAACAACTACCTCACTAACTATTAATAAGCAGTAATTATGGATATATTAAGGCAAAAGTTGTAGTTAATAGTGAGAATTGGTCCCCAAACTAAAGTGTGATCAGAGTTAGGGGACAATCAAAATGTAGTGTTACCAAAATTTTGACTTATTTATGTTATTACCTTAAATGTCTTGCCTAATTAGACTGATTTGTATGTATTTTTTCCTGCTTGCACTCATGCAGTCTATAAAGCCACTTTACACGTTTTAAAGTCTTTACCATCCAGTATTCCCATACATCTTTCTTACTTTTTGTACTTTCTTGCTTTGTCCTCTCTTTTTTATGCTGTCTCTCCTTTCCTGCTCCTTTATGAGACTTCGACAATAAGCACAGAATGTCACAAGCATAGAGATAAATGCATGGTAATTGCTGTAGCCTCTGGCATGGTAACAGGCCTTGTTGCCGCGGGTGAGGCTGTTGACCACTAATTACAGCCAGACACGGCATCTATTATTCATATTACTTACTCCTCTGGCAATTATGTCATTTTAATTTGGACTCTGGTGCTGTTAGGTCTAAACTAGCTAACTTTGCGAGATACAGAACTTCTGTGTATAGGAAAAAAGTGTCCATGTGTTTGCTTTCTTTTTTTTTTTTTTCCGGTGACTTTGAAAGCATAACCCAAATCTACATGCTCATGTTCACACCTATTACACGGTTAAAGTATTTTGGAAGCCCGCGATTGGTCAAGCCCCACTGCTCTAAGACACAATTCATCACACTGATAGCAGGTGTACCGTTTTACTTCCCAGGAAGGGCTGGGGTCTGCCGTCGTACATATCCGTCCCCACTGTGCAGTGCCCTATATACTGGTGCAATACGACCTTGAGCACACACGCACGCTCTGGCACAAGCTCCCTTAGCACATTACAACCTGTCAGACCACTTCACCACTGTGGACAGTATGGATCCATGGCAATGAAAGACAGAGAAGTGATGATAGAGAGAAAAGGAAAGGGTGAAGTCTGACCTACATTTAGGATAGAGCTGTAAACAATCCATAAAGCATCCTATATTAGCGTGTGCTCTCTTCAGCCTGAATGATGGGCCATTCAGTAAATGAAACGTGCATGCTATAAACAACAAGTGTGAGGCATTTCCAATTAAATTACGATGAAAATAGCACCAGTTGAGATGCAAAAATTGTAAGTGGCCATTTGGAATGTTTTTCTATATTGCGTACATTATAGATACTGTAGATGTGACTTTATTTATTTATTTATTGGCATAGTTTAAATGCAAAAATCATTCTCTCTCTCTCTCTCTCTCTCTCTCTCTCTCTCTCTCTCTCTCAGGTTTAACACAGTAAACCTGCACAATATATATATATATATATATATATATATATATATTGTGCAGGTTTACTGTGTTAAACTACTACACCATTATATGAGATTTTGTTCATACTGCCCACCAATTACACACTACATATAAACAACTAGTTTAGTTTAACAACTTGAAATTGCATGTTGCAGCTCAAAGACCTTTTTTCATTTATTCAGCTTGTGCATTTATGGCTGTATATTTGAGCATTTCTAGAAGTGTTTGTCCGTCTGCCTGTCAGTTTCAAGAGTCAGAGAATATTTAGAGAGAGAGAGAGAGAGAGAGAGAGAGAAAGAGAAAGAGAGCGCACCTGCCGCCCCCTTGGTCATAGCTGGTGCTGTAACAAGTTTTTGCAGTTTGAAAATTATAGGAATGGATCCCGCAGAAAAACAACTTGTCATCTGTGTGCTTGGTGATAGCATGATGAATTGTCACCTTGGACACCTTTGATCATCAGCGCTGTCTAGCAAAGCCACACTTGATCACTGTCAGAGCCCTCAGGAGACGGGACGAGACACAGAGAACGGGAGAGAGAGGACAAAAAAGAGAGCTAACTGCTACCTCAGGACACCTCGGGCTGGGTGGACAACAGGCCGTTTTCTGCTGAAAAGCCTATCAAAAAGACCCATATCAAAAAGCACAGCAAATTACATGCTATAAAGCTCAGGGAGAAACAGGCTGCTGTGGGGTGGACGTGCCCTTGAGACAAGGACACAACTCCTACAATAGCACAAAACAAGAGCAATCTGTTATGAATTTAAATGCAATATATTATCATCTTATTATGTTACCATGCATATTATAAGCACTTACCAAACAAATTCTGCACAAATAAGCTAACAGAGGCAAATGCTTGTTTGAGGCGTGCAGGTCCATTGTACATACCTAAAGTATATTCTAACATTACAAGAGTTACATCTGTGCTATTAAACCAGACATAATTCAGACATAATAACAGCAATTAACCTAAAAGACAAAACTACACAGGGTTGTGTGGCTGTGTACAGAAATGTACTTGCAAAACCTTAATAAAAATAAATTAAAGCTCAATAGAAATAAAATTAATAAATAAAAATGACAAAAGCACAACAAAACTACTCAAATTTAAACTAAAATTAAAATGAAACAAAGTAAAAATGAAAGCTAATTCTAATTATATTAACACTGATTGAATGACTGTTAAAAACACTGATTTTAATTAAGGTAACAAAAAAGATGCAGAATTGAAATTTAAATCTAAAGAGATGGAATTTATTTAGTAATTTATTTTCTAAGAAATCCATATAAGTGTAATTTTAAGTATAAAAGCTACATTTTTAGGTCAAACTTTCACAAAAACTGTGATAAAAAATCACAGAGCCTTTAGATAGATAGATAGATAGATAGATAGATAGATAGATAGATAGATAGATAGATAGATAGATAGATAGATAGATAGATAGATAGATAGATAGATAGATAGATAGATAGATAGTTGAGAATGTGATATGTACTTGAATTGTATTATGAATCACTGAGATTTCTGATATAAATGACACATAAATTCAAACATCCACATCAGTGTCCTTGTGTAGACTGTTTCGGGTCTTATGAAAGGCAATGACAGGTAATGCTCCTCATTTATACTGGGCAGTTGTAAATGGACACCTGTTTAAAGCCCAGAAACAAATCCCTGGGGTGGGAGTGGGGCTAGAGGGGGGTCTGGCGATCTGCCCCTCCTGCTGGGAATGGATTGTGCATGCTATACTTGGCTCCAGAGCCGAACCAGATGTTTCAGGCCCAGGAGAGATGGAGTCTAACAAGCTCTGTGTAAACAGGACTAGTCTTGGTCCCTATTCCTGCAGCATGAGACGTTTTGGCCCAACAACACTATCAGGAAGTAATTAAGATTGAATCCTGAGTTTGCAAATGCACTGCAGGAAGTTCCTCTCAACAAATGAATTTTAAATAATATGACTGTATGAAAGGCAAATCCAAAGCAAAGAGTGCTTACCAAATGTGTCAGATTAGCCGAATCTAATATGTATCAATGATAATCCTGTATCTGCAGACGTTTCCAGGAAATCTCTTTATCGCATTAAGCTATCAAAACCATCACGCTTATGTGAGAGAGAATCGCATAATCAATTAACAACGTGGCATTTGCTGGGACATGCCGGAGGACTCAGGCAAGGAGGGCCGTCTTGTCATAACCGCTCATCAAAGGGAAAGGTCAGCTGCTGTCGGATTCCGGTCCAGAGCTGGGGAGATTTGAGAAGACACTGGAGTGCACTACAGCATTGAGTCTCCGAGCTTGATTCATAATGTATGATAGTCAAAGAGAACATAAATTTGTTGAGGCCACAGGCTGCTGTAATCAACAGATGACATGAGAGAAATAGGGGGCATGAAATAGCATAGAGACGTCAGCTTAAGAAGCTTATTTCAGATTTGGAGTCTCAATCATGTGGTCTTGGACTTGAGACGACATAAACAGGCATTGGTCTGGATCTTCCTGTGCACTTAAAGTGATAGTTTACCACAAAATACAAATTTCTATCATCTTTTACGCACCCTCATGTCGTTTAAAACCTGTATGAGTTACTTTCTTCTGTGGAAAGCTATTTGTTTGTGTCCATAAAACGAATGGAGTGCAAAACAACAGTGGATCCCACTAAGTTCCATTATATGGGCAAAAACATTGAGACTTTTTCCAAATATCGTTATTTGTCTGATATTGGAAACTGAATCTTGTAGTGTCTGATCTTGACTCCAACACTGATGGTGTCACATTTTGCCATGAAGCTAATGCAGTTGATGCGCATTCCTTTAAAGCCCAAATTTTACTTTTTGACTAGTGTTGCACTGAAATATTGGCAAAAGAAAATATTCGGCTGGAAATTCATTTTTGGTTTTGGCTGAAACAGCTTTGAGTGTGTCAGTGTCTATTTTGTGCACACAACACGGATTTTTTATAGAGGTTTTATTAGAAATAAATTTAAGTAATTGATTATTAAATCAATGTTTTCGCCTAAATTTCAGTTGTGTAATTACTTCATGACTGTTAAAAAGTAACAACAAATACACACAAGAACGTTTCAACTTTGTCCAGTGTCTGTGTTATTTCTCTCCAGAAGTCATATGACCATTAAACATGTCTTTGTCATTATTAAAACATCTACGTGTATCTCATCACACACAAATGCTCATCAATGCAGGCATTTGTTGTTATTGCCGTCTCTATCTTTTTCAAATGTGAAATAATGCGCAAGTCAGTGTTGCCAACTTGTGGACAAAGTAATTAGTGGAAAAAAATTAAGGCGTTTGTGCAAGCTGAACTTGCAGAAAAATCTGTGCATGTATGCCAACCTTAGCATAACTTAGCATTTTTACACAGTTCCCCACAATGTACTAAACTAAGTAAGAGCACATCTGTGAGTGAGTGAGTGAGTGAGTGAGTGAGTGAGTGAGTGAGTGAGTGAGTGAGTGAGTGATGTGACGTGAAATCTGCCAGACTTATTGTTTTCATCTTTTGCGTTTATAAGACAAAGCCTTATAAAGTATCATGAGTGTAACGAGGATTAAATTAAGGTAAATTAAAACAACTCTTTGTAACTGTGGTTCAAAACATACCTCCAGGGTGGTATTTTGCTTATTAGAGCTCACTAAAGTCTGAAATTACAGTTTTTGCAGCAAAGTACCGCCCCTGGCTCAGACATTGCAGAGATACGGGAGGAAAAAGGGTGGCAAAGGGAGGGAAATTACAATGAGAGAGTGAGGAGAAAAGAAAAGTGAACAATAAAATGCAGAGACAATGAAAGGCAGGGAGTGTCACACCACATGGGAGTGCAGCACAGCTGTGACAGTCTACCTTCATGCATATTGATGGCACCCGTCATGGCGTAGCCACTGATTGAGCAGTCACACAATGGAGAGCGGCAGGCAACTCCTCATGTTGCCCAATCAATCAATGGCCAGCTCACACTCCAAAGCTTCTTTTCAACTGTCAATTAGTGGGTTCTCCAGGAGATGCTGCTTTCAGCTTCATCCAAAGACCTAAAGCTGGACGTGTGGTGGTGTTATGATGCATATGCATGTGTTCATAACATCATCCTTCACAATCCTAATCACAGTTTGGAAGGAACATCTGTGTTTGGGTAGAATATATTTTAAAGCTCTGGGAAAAGCCAGGAGGGGACTACATCTGGAATTTCTCCCCCAGATATTAGTTTTACAGTATTGGCCATGCTTCAAAATAATAAGTGTACTATTTCGACAACAGTTTGGACTCAGACATGTCCACAGAGAACTTATAAGCTGCTGATATGAGCATGTGTGAACCGAGCAGTGGGCGAAATGAAAGCTTTAATGGTTTTTTTTTGGTTTATGTGAAATGGTGAGATGACTAAGACTCATTTATTGAATTTTTTCAGTTTGTATTCTTTCAGTATTTATTCAGTTTATTCAAATAAAACATCTGCATTTCACATGATTATTAGGTGCATTAATAATAGAATTGCGTATATGTGACGTAATTGCGTAATTACACAAACAAACGGGTGAATCAGTTATTTGAACCAGTTCATTTAAATAAACCGTCCAAAAGAAACAGTTCACAGAAAAGAATCGGACTTCACGTCACTAGTTTGCAGATGCTACTTGGGTTGACATTTTGATATCTAATGCAATGACATTTAGGCAATTTTAAGTGTGGCTTATGTGTCCAAATACATTTTGGGGCTACTTTATGCATTTACAGGTAGCTCTCTTTGTTTGTTTGTTTGTTTGTTTGTTTGTTTGTTTGTCTGTCTGTTTGTCTGTCCTAGCTGATTCTGTCCTAAGCCCCTGTTCTGACCTGAAGGGGCCAAGATATCTTACACATTCTGTCACCTTAGGATGCTTCCTCTGACTCACCTGCCTCAGCTCTCTTTAGTGTGTATGTGTGAGTGTGTGTAGCTTTCTGTTTCTCTAACTGCACATTCTCGGGCCCAGGACTGCATCATAAGTGAATCACCACCAAAATGTTGCTGTTGTGACATTCTCACCACAGTTCAGTGAATCCCACCAAGCCTTCGGCAATCTGCAGATAGTGTTAAATGATGCAAAACACATATGGAAGTGGCTTCAACCACTTCTGCAGTTTCATATATGATCTTTGTATATATATATATACTAGTGTAATAATACTATACAGTTATGTAGATAGGTACATAGATGTTACACTGTAAAAAATGAAAAGTTGAGAAAACTCAAAAATCTGCTAAATCTGCTGCCTTAACTTTTAAGTTTTCTCAACTTTTCATTTTTTACAGTGTATATAAATCAACAGGCATGTGTATTTTATTTGTTTTTGAAATTTACTTGGTAGGGATCCATTTTTTTTTTTTTTTTTTTTTTTTTTTTTTATGTACTGTATGAACCTTGGTTGAATAGTTTTCATAAAATTTTGTTCATGGCAGCAGAATGCCTTACAGGTCAGGGACGTTAAAATGTTTTGTTTGCAACTATACTATCATGATAATACTATATTGTTGTATGGATTTGAAAAATAAAAAGGTAAATAAATAAATAAAAAGATTGATTGATTGACTGACTGACTGACTGACTGACTGACTGACTGACTGACTGACTGACTGACTGACTGACTGACTGACTGATTGATTGATTGATTGATTGATTGATCAATGAGAGAAGCAACCCTATAAACTATATTACTGAGAAGTCTCGCAATAATACTGGTTCAATATTTTCCACTACAGGAAGGAAAGGGTGAAGTTTCATTCTGTCTGGAATACTAACACGTTTTCATCAGTCAAGCGCAACATTTGTGCAAATACAACATTAAAGTGACACGCAGAGTCCAGAGTCTCTTTATATAGACTGACCTTTAACTCTTGTCTGAAAATGTCAAGATTTAGGTTTACGGAAAGTTCAGGGCCATAGACTCATTAATCAAACGCATAGACATGTGCGTATGTGAGTATATGATGGATAAACACTGGCTGGCACTAACACACGGTTTCCTCAATGAATGCATTGAGTCGATGCTGTTTTACTGACACTCATTCCCGTCTCGTCTCTCACATTTGCTGAAAAGGGAGGCTTCCGTGACTGTGTCGGCATATTCCTGATTTGACAATATCTGGGAATCAAAGCGAACGTTCCCACAAACCATATCACAGCAGTCTCTCTCCTCTTACCCTTCCAACTCCTAAAAGATTCATGTGACACACATATTATGCTGACGCAGATCAGGCCAGAGTTGTGCTTTTCTCATCTTTACCCAGAATCATTCGCTTCCTCGCCAATTTGCAGAGCAGTCCATAAAGTGGCACATGCAGTTGGGGAGGGGTGGAAAGAGAGAACCCCTGCAGTTGCTTTGGCTTTTCGACATAGCCGCTCCACTGACTGTAAATTATGAAGCGCATTTTTATGCATTAGAGGTGCCAGGTATAGGGCATACTCCATTAATATGCATTTGAGCTGAGTGATAAACAGGAGAGGTTTGAAGAGAGATGGAGCCGTGAGAGGCTCAGGACAACTGTCAGTGCCACTTAGTGTGACTGGCAGAGAAAGACAGACTGACACATACTCATCCACTCTGCGGAACAGCACTGCTGGGTATTTGCTGCTTTTAAAATGTTTTAGCACATCGTATTTTGTGCTATTACAGATGGAACGAAGACCTATCTGTGCTACGAGACAGACGTCTTGTTTCTAAGGTGCTGATGTCTGGGTTTTCAGACTATATTTCCGAGAACAAGATTTCAGATAAAAAAAATAAAAATAAATAAATAATAACTGGAAAAAGGTTTATAGAAAAGAAAGAGCCTATAAATATCAATTTAATATCTTAACCGTTTCTCATAGATGACCAGTAAGATTAAAGGAGGAGCAACTGAGGACTTTTAAGATCAGAGTCATTAGATTGAATTAGACCTAAAACTATAACTTAAGCCATAAACAATGTTGTTAACTATATAAAATAAATGTCAGCTGAAAAAAAAATAAAAAATAATAATAATAAAATTATTTATTTAAAATAAAAATATATTTAAAAAAAATTAATTAATTACCTAGTTGCCTAAGCAACATTTCTCATTTTCATCAAAAATTGTATTCTAAATAATAATAAAAGCTAATAATAATAATAATAATAATAATAATATCTTAATAATATAAAAATAATATAATACTGTTTCAGGTTTGACTCCTGAGGAAAGTAATAAAAATTTTAAAAATTTAAAAAATTAAAAAACACGGTAACACTTTACAATAAGGTGACATTTCTTAACATTAGTTAATGTATTAACTTACATGAACAAACAATTAACAATGCATTTATTACACTATGTGTTAATCTGTGTTAATGTTAGTTAATGAAAATGCAGTTGTTCATTGTTTATTCATGTTAGTTCACAGTGCGTTAACTCAAACACAACTTGCGATTTTAATAATGCATTAGTAAATGCTGAAATTAACATTACCTAAGATTAATAAATGCTGTAGAAGTATCGTTCATTCTTAGTTCATGTTTACTAATGTTGTTAACTAATGAACCTTATAGTAAAGTGTTACCAAAAACACTACATGAATCTCACATCTGTCTCAGCAATGCCTCAGATTGTGCTTACCAATGTCCATAATCAAAGGAATTCAGGATGAAGTCAGATATTCATCATTAAATTGTTCCATTTTATTTGCAAACAAGTAGGCCATTTGTGTCTATTTTTATTTATTCTATTTGGAGAATAATCTGAGACTGAAATAATCAAATTGCTAAACTTAAAACAAATATAAATTAAATATTTATTTAATTAAATATTAAGTTAAATACTTAATTGCATATTTAACAAATACATAATACTAATAAAAATGACAAATTCTATAATAGTATACAAATACAAAAAAAAAATGGCTAAAATAAAATTGCTTTTTTAATAAGCATAACCATTTTTCTGAAGACTGTGACAAATTAGTTGCACAAATCTGCACAAATAAGTTAAAACATACATGTAATGCATGTACAATGCTTGCGATGTGTTTTGGTTATATTTGAGGCCTTTTTATTAACCTGCTGGGAAGACTGACCAGACAGAATCCTAAAATCCAGACATGGGGGCAGAGAGCCCGGGGAGGAAGACATGTCATCATCTGCCTTGTTTGTGCTGCCATTTCCAAAGCTCAGTTGCTGACATGTCAACAAAGAATGTCGGCCGTGACCTATACGCATCGGGAGAGGGTCACAGCCCAGGTGGCATTTGGCTTTCTTTCTCTCACTGAAGACGAAATTCATCTCAGGGGTCAGATTGTGTGAGAAATGGAAAAGGTGGTGAAGTAATCATTGAGGTCCTCCCTGTCTCATGCCTTCACACAGGAAAGAAGCATCATTCTTCAGAAAGCGGCGGTAGTGTTATGAAATTTTGGCTCGAAGACCAACCAGGGTTCATCTGAAAGGCTTTTATTGGTAAACTCAATGCTTCGTTGACAAAGACACTTTATTTGAAATATATTTATTACAGTTATTACATTTGTATTGCATTGCAATATTCCATTTCTAAAGAACTGGATAAAATAAGCTTCATTGAAGGTCAGTAAATATAAAATAAAACCCCATAATGAGATTATTTCTTGTTTAAACATTTAATTATTATTTTGCTCCAAAGTAGTTCTAGACAAACCCACAGCAGAATCAACAAATATGTCTCTGAGCAACACAAAGCCGAACAGTTGTTTTGAGCGGTTGATGAAACGATTCAACGATTCAGTTCTTAAGCCAATCACTTGTTTTGTTCCCGAATGAATCAGCATTTTTGAATGAACTGGTGAGGTGAATCATTCAGTGACTCACTCCCACAGACAGTCCCTTGGTTGGTTCCTGAATGAGTCAACATTTTTGAACAAATCAGTTGAGTGAACTTATAAACACTGTCTGATAAAAACTGTGAAAAATCTCAATGCGCAGACTAAATATCAGCACAATTAATTAATTATATTATATTTATATTGTTTTGTCAACAATGATTTTAACAAATTGCTCTTATTTCAGCTCTACTAATTTCAATCTCAAGATGCTTCAAAATATTCCAAGTTTAAACTTCCCTCAATTTTTATTTCATTCTTTATTTCTTTCTTCCGAGACTGTCTGTCACATCGTTAACAGTTATCATGTAGCGATAATAAAATACATTCATACAGTGAGAGTGTGCTTTATTTTAAGTGCCCTGGAAACGACTGCTGATGAATTTAAACGTTAATCTTTAAAATAAGCAGTAGGATTCCAGACTGCTGTAAAGGGAGGCTGCCAGAAATGGAGAAAGAGATAATTAATTGTTGGGAGAGTTTCTCAGAACGGAAAGGTCTTCAGAGGCCTATTGCAGAGATTATGCAGCTGTTAACTTCTGAGTTAATTCAATAATTTTCTTGGAGATTTATTTTTGCGCAGCTGCTTCTTTTACACCAAATTTACTCCGATGTCCTTCCAGGGCTTGAGGCAAAATACCCAGACGTTTGTAACTCACAAATCTTTGCCAACATTGAGGAATTATATCAGAATCAAGCTTCTTTTATTCAAAATTGTGAGTTTTCGCAACTGCATGAACTATGACGTAACTTCACCTTTATTTTGAAAGACAAAGCTGACAACCTGCATTATTCTAGCCTAATCTGTTCATCAATACATAGATAAGTTAGAATTACAACATAAATCTTGCATTTTATTGATTGCAGATATGATCTCACCTTTATTTCCATGGCTTTCTTCAAAACAGCTGCAGCTGTGAAATTTTCAGAGCAGAGAAAAACAACGTGCCATTTCATCTCATCCGGCTATCTCAAGATCATAAAGAGCCTAATGGTATTTCTCTTTATCTGACAACGGTCAACAAACTCTTCCTGGGCTGCAGCGCGGCATCCTGTCCTCCGCTGCTAATTAACCTCCGATGAGCCAGAGCTGCACAAGTTAATGAAGTCGAGCTCTGTGTTTTTTGGATTAATTAGAACTCAAATAGGACGGTAAACAACGTGAGTAACAAATGGTGCGATGCATGGACTTTAATGCACAATTAAACGGGGGGACTATCTGGGGAGGATTGAAATGCATACAGAAGTTGCTCTCTGAAGGCGAAGCCATACATCATCCTTTCAGTGCTAATGGTTTATAGGCAGCCCAGAGTCGCCCCACGGTGCCTCTCAAAAATACTGGTAAACAAGCAGATGAGACACACTACCCAGCTCAAGATGGCCGCCTGAGCCGGGATGTTTAACATGAAATGTCACAAAATACCATGTGTGCACAGGTTCATTGCAATGAAATATGAGGATCTCCAAAATAAAACAAAAATAAGGGACCTATCAAGGAAAACAGAATTTTCTCTACTCTTTTGAAATGGTTCGTAAAATATCATGTGAGTTGCGTTAATAAATTAAATTAAGTTTACTGATCCAGGTTGCACTAGTTAATTTGAAACACAACAAATCAGTGATTAAAACCTTCATTTGGGATTCATTTTGTCTGCCATCATGAATTCACCACTATAAGTAAACAGCAGCAATGTTTCTCTTGATATTCTTTTTTGAGTGACAACCACTTCTTTAAGTAACTTGTGCAGGTAAAGTAATTAAAAAATGTAAATTTTCTAGTGCCGCTAAATGCAGAGTGCACACGTCTCCTCCAGAGAAAATAGTGTTTTTCCCGTGTATTGAATGAGGAAGTGGTATGGAATCTCAAATCCTTGACAGATTCGCAACCTTGAAAGCATCCTGATGTGGCCAGATGCCCGGGAGACCATGATCTTTAAATGCTGTATTTTTTTTTTTTTTTTTTTTTTGCATTGCCTTATTGCATGTTAATTAAAAAAATTGAGATGCTGTATAATTGGGCTTTAAAAATAATGGATTAAAAAAAAAACAAATCAATGGCATCATTGTCATATTTTAAAGAAATGGCATATGAAAATGATTTTTAAATGTTTGCGTAACAAGGCACATTCTGTTTTATGTAATTTGATAAAGAGATACGATGACACAGGCCGAACCACTAGGAGTACAAAGGTTGGGTTTTGCAGAGCATCAGGGCAAAGAGCTTTCTCTGTAAAGGGATCCCAACTTTGGAATATGTTGCCAAATGAATTTAAAGTGATACATGATATAAAGTCTTTTACATTGAAGGTTAAGTGTTAGGCTCAAAATAAACCAGACTTGTACACATATTTAAATTTTTATATGGTTCCATACTAGTTATTTATTAGGATTGGAAGAGTCTAAAAAAACTAGGTGCATGCATGTGTTTGTTTTGTTTTCTGTTTTTATATGAAGAGTTTGTTACAATAGTTGTTTGTTGTTGTTGTTTTTGATACAGATAGTTATGTTATTATAATCATTTTGGACATTTATACATGTAGTGTTTTTTTTTTTTTTTTTTTTAGAAAAGCCTTTCTAGGGACATGAGATGCAAATTAGCACCTGCTATAATCTCTATGCACAGTGCATTTTTCTTCTAGTCTTTGACTGGAATCATGTTTATTGTACTGTCCCTATCTAAATAAACGAAAATAAATAAATAAATAAAATACAGTTATTTGGAATTAAAAATGGTTATTTTGCCTTCTTAATTAAATTTTTCATAACGCTTGCAGTCCAGTCAAATAAGGAGTCAAACTGGCTGTAATTACTTAACAGTCTGCTCAGAACTGTTGTTGTCACATTGCTAAACTCCCTCCCGATTACAATTTTTGAAAACTAAGCTGCAAAACAAGGTTATAGTTCACAAATTGGCAATTTGAAAATTGGAATTGGAATTGACACTAGAACCATTGTCTTATCGATAGTTATGAGCAGTGCAGTGTTATTTGTTTGTTTGATTGATTGCTTATTCATTCATTCATTCATTCATTCAGTGAAAGAAATTGCACAAGACAGTAGAAAATTTATCATTTTTCAATAATTTTAATTTTCTATTCCAAATAAATGATTATTCTATTCAGCAGAAAATTCTGAAAAAAAAAATGATCATGGTTTCCACATTTAAATGGTATAATGTCACATTATCACATTAAGCAAAATAATAAAAAAAAAAACTGTTACATTGTTACTTTAGGAAAAGTAATGTTAAGTTAATTGTGCATGCTCTCAACATAGTTTGCATGTAATGACGTAGATAAAGTCTTAAAAATATATATATATATTTTTTTGTTATGTAACATGAGCATCATTTTCTTAATCTTAATACTTCTAATGTTGCTCTTTACTTGTATTATAAGTGAACTTCAGGGTAAGAAAGATCTCGAAAGTGTAAAATGTGGCATTTTTAAAGCACATTATTTGTACGCTGAAATGATTTGTGCTGTGTGGCATTAAGTGAACATCTAAAGCTCAGCATGGAGGCTGTTCACAGTGTTCTAAGCAGGTTGCAGGGGTTGTGAATATAAGCAAGAGCTTTTGTTGCATTCTTTGCTTTCTGTGATCCATTCTATTGCGTATTTTATGGTTTGATGTAGCATAAAATTTGGAGGGGTAGATCTCTGGCTGTCTGATTAGGTTAATTCAGTCTCCGCGGGCTTCGGCTATTTTGCAGCGCAGAGTTGGATTTGCAGTAATTCCTTCTCACCCCCTCATGACTATATGCTTTGCTGGAGATCGAATAACACATGAAACATTTAGAGAAACAGACAGCACAAACATTCTCTCTCTCTGTCTCACACTATCTATCTCTCTTCAAACACAAACAGAAGCTGTTAAATTTCTTATATGGGGCTTGTGTTAAGATTTGGTTCACTTGCAGAAACAGTGAAAAAATAATTCCTCTACTGATGATGAAGGGTTTTGACAGGAAGGTTCGCTTTGGGGAAAGCCTGTTATAGCATGATAAACAAAGTTTTTTTTTTTTTTTTGTTCTTTTTTTACTTTAAAACTGGAGTTTTTATACAGTATGTGGACATAATAAGCATGCGAATGTGTTAACATTGTCTGAATTGTCATGTACTCTGCATGAGTGCATTCATTTCATTACTTTTTAAATTAATTTTACATTTAAATTCAATCATTTAATTTAGTGGTATGAACCAAGTGTTATTTTACCTAGAAAGTTTGCAAAAGATCAGCCAGTCATTCCTAGGAGCAATGAGAAAATTAGTTTATAGCGTGAGACAAAGGGGGGAATCAATTTCTCAGAGGAAGCCAAAGGTAAGTCATTTGCTTTTATATTTTACTGAGGTTGTGAAAAAACTCAGATGTGTTTGATTCAAATTTGGGATTTAATTCACAAAGTACATTCATGAAGCACAAATTTACCTGAGCTCCTGTGAGAAAGCTAATCCTTACTAAATAGGGCTCTGAGGTGAAAATATGGTAATTCTGTTATGAAGTTTAAAGCAAATGTTGGGTTGACTGACCTATTAGGTAACTGTGGGAATCGGTTGGATGATATGACCCTTTTATATCAGGGTAAAGCTCTCTTTAGGTTAATTGAGTCAACAAAAGAGACCTTAAACATGTCCTGTATGCACTGTAGAAAAATACATTTGTGGGAACTGACAAACAAATATTGACTCAACAAATTGCTTCCCAATAATTCTCCCCAAACAAAAAAAAATGCATTGTAGTAATTTTAGCTGAAGGTATTAAGTTAAATTTAAAAATATACATTCACCTTTACTGGTGTCATGTTGGTGTTTATAAAGTTAACTTTTTAACAGTTTAGCCCATACTGATCTCTCAGTAGGGGTGTGCGATATCATCTGTGATAATATTGTAATTGTTGTTTTAACAATGTGGGATTTGATATTATCCTGTATATCGCAAAAACCAAACAAAACACGCCTAACTTACAGAGTGCACGAATACATGAATGTTATGTGAGAAGATTAGACTAGTGCGCGTGGGCATTTACAGTGCGTTTTTTCCCTGCATTATTCAGTCTTTACAACAGTTCAATAAACAAGATGTGTTTTAGACACATTATTGGCTGTTTTTGCTCTATTTCGCCAATAAAAATCATTCATATCAAAAACTTTAGGAGCCGGTTGTCCACGTTAGTCCTTAAGATACCAGCACAATAACACACTCAGCAAAATATTGTCTAATTATCATTATCGATGAAATCTCAGAAAATACATAATTTTTGTCAATACTATCTCTCAGTTATCTAAAGTTATTGAACTAAATTATTTTTATCTCACTTTATGATGAATTTATGAAATGTATGAGAAACAAGGAATACATTTCTGCTATAACTATTTTTTTGTTCCCATTAGGGAATCTCTAAGTGTAACCCTCCATTGCTAGGTCTGAGATCACAAGGCACCATTTGTTGTTGAAAAGAAACCACTACGAATTTCACAGTGAGTATTTAACAGTAGTTCTTATTGGATATATGTTTATTCCATATTAGTGTCAAAAGGGGCTTTCACACCGGAGGAACCTTTCATAGTTCCCAGCACTATTGGCGGAAGTACCCGCTTTTTGGTCTGTTTGCACCGCAGGAACTAGGAACAGTTTTAGTTCTAGGAACTCCGTTTGGAGGAACTAAATAGGGCCTAAAACAGTTCTATAGGAACTATCAGTGACATAAGTGTACGCTGATTGGCCAAACGCATACGAAACACTGGCTACCCGGCATTTTAAAAATCCATGTAAAAATACTTACTCCATGAACATGGAAAACAATGATATCGGCATTTACCTGTTGTCTGCAGTGTTGTGTTCTTTTCTCAGCCTTGATATGTAACACTGCAAGTTGTATAGGAGATTTCGTCTCTTAGCCCAACTTTTTGCCCTTTCAGTCGTGTAAGTCTAAAAAGCCTTTCAGTCGCATAAGTCAGTAGGGAAGTCGTGGCCTAATGGTAACAGAGTTGGACTCGTAATCCAAAGGTTACAAGTTCAAGTCTCAGGTCCTGCAGGAATTGTAGGTGGGGGGATTGAATGTACAGCGCTCTCTCCACCCTCAATACAAGGCACCGAACACCCAACTGCTCCCTTGGTGCTGCAGCATAAATGGTTGCCCACTGCTCTGGGTGTGTGTTCACTGCTGTGTGTGTGCACTTTGGATGGGTTAAATGCAAAGCGGAGTATGGGTCATCGTACTTGGTCATGTGTCACATCACTTTCACTTTATAAATTGTGCATTTACATTACATCTCCTTTATCACGAGAACAGCTCCAATCATGGCGAAATGCCATGCATAAAGACTTTGCTGATGGCTGTTTCAAAGTTCCTGCTGCCGGTGTGAATGCAACCAGGAAAACGGCCCGAGGGAGAAACTGGTTCTCTTGGAACCACCCTGCTGGCTAGTTCCTAGAACTATGCGGTGTGAAAGCCCCTAAATACTATTAGCTCTTATATGTAATTTGTGAGGAGTTGCTTTATTGAGTGTTGCCATGAGACTTGTTTGGTGAAATGTAGGCTGCCAATTCTAATGTAGACTTAGTATTGACATTGCTATTTATATATATATATATATATATATATATATATATATATATATATATATATATATATATATATATATATATATATATATATATATATATATATATATATATATATATATATTTATTTATTTTTATTATTTTTTTTTTTAACAGAGTTTTTTTACAGGCTTTTTTACAGAGCCATTGGAGAACCACACAACTGTAATGAAAATGGGAATTCTTGAAATAGTAAGCAGCAGCAGTTGCACTTCAAGGGCCCTGTCAAGTGTGCTGAATGTCTCCGTTGTTCTGGAAGAGGAGGTGGTGCTTGGCAGCTTGCTTAGGATACTTTGTAAATGCATTTTATTGTACTTTTTTATTATTATTGAATGCATTCATCCTGGAGTACAACAAGGACTTAAAGGTATAGTTTACCCAAAAAAATTTTATTATGTCATTAATTACTCACCCTCATGTCATTTCAAACCCATAAGACCTCAGTTCGTCTTCAGAAAACAAATAAAGATATTTTTGATGAAATCCGATGATGAAATTTGTTTGAAGAAATTTTTGATGAAACAACGATCTTAATTAATGACAGAATATTAACCTCAAAGTACCTCTTATGAGTTTTTTTTTTTTTTTTTTTTGGCAAACATTTGAAGTGTAAGATGCCGTTTCATGAGCTCAAAGTACCTCTTGTGAGAATGGTAGAGTTCATGTGAAATTACTCTAAACACTGGGTGAAGTAACCTACCCTTTACTTAAATTTGATGGTGTTTTTACATTTTTAATATGTGAATGTATTTGATGTTTAAATATTTAAGATGCAGTTTCATGAGCTCAGAGTACCTTTTGTAAGACTGGTAATATTCAATGACATTAATTCAGGTTGAAGTAACCTCAGATAAATTATTACCATTATTAATAAAAATTATTATTGTTTTATTAATTATTTATTATTTTTTGTATGTTTGTGAATGTATCAATGTATAAGGTGCAATTTATCAGCTTTGAGTATCTTATGAGAATTAAAATGCATGATTGTAAGGTATACTGTGTAGAATTTTAAGGTATTTTCACAATAATTGTTGTATATTTCATTAAAAATATTAAAATGTGGTAGTGTTTAGTGTGTCATCATTTAATATATTTTTCCTTTTCTTTTGGGACAACAGGGAATAAACAATTTAGTAAGGCTGCTTTAGCAATACACATTTACCAATATACATTCTTAAATTAGGTCAAACAAAAAATGTATGCAACTACTATTTAAAATATTTAATTGGGCCAATAACATTGTTTGGAAGACTTTTTTTTTTTTCCCAATTGGCTCAACATATTATTTCTCATTGATCCAATGTTAACAGACTGTTGCCACAATTTATAAAATTCAGTTAGCAGAAATCCAATTGGGCCAATGGAAAAATTTAGACGTAATCAGTCACTAGAAAATTTTGAGTTGGGGAGGTCTGAAATTTTTTACAGTGTGGGGTTGCCCAAAATGTTGGTGGTATTTGTCTGTCTCAACATTTCATGTAGAATGAAGCTACTAAAACTTTGATCAACTAAAACTTTCTTTACCAGCATTTTCCACTCTTTTTGTGTTAAAGGTACTGTTTCATAATAATATTTTTGTAACACTACACATTTCCCTGACAGTTACCCGACAGAAATCTGGTCTATTTTAATTTTTCTGTGGGTTGTGCAGTGGCGTCAACATGAAACGGCTTAAGATTCGTTTTAAAAACTACTCGTTTCAGTGATTCAGAGTCGACTCTTTCTTTTGAGAGACAATAAATTTATACACGGTGCACTTTAAGATTTAAAACTCTGCAGGATGTTTTCATTCACTTAGAGCTGTGTTACACACTGCATGAAAGGTAATTGTCAAAAATTCATAATAGGGGCACTTTAATTGGCCTATATCGTTTTGTGGCATTCTCAGACGGATTTGGAGAAAGGATGTGTGTGGTTGAAGGCATGGAGATTGTCTTAATTCAGTGTTTTGAAATCAGCAAGT